>CM038681.1:271468695-271978589 GCA_021605205.1 Aegilops longissima
ATCTTCGGGCAGGCCGATTGATTTTGATGTGTTTTAAAATGGACAGCCCATTTCTGGGCAAACCGAACGAAACTATCCTCGTCTTGAAAGATTTGCAGCCCAGCAGGGCTGATAAAGCAAGTAGGCCTCGTTTGGGTATTTATTTTAAAAAATAGAACTGGTCTAGCCATTTTCAGCAAGAAAAAAACACAACTGGGCTCATGATGTGGTAAACATAAATAAAACCCTGGCTAGACGGGCCACAACCCCCGCACAGCCCCGTTGTTACCTTGATCCGTCGCTAAAACTAGTATAAATAACAATGCATGTTCCTAAAAAAAACTTAAACTGCGCGACCTGCTGGGTCCCTGGTGTTAGCCGATCGTAGTGTAATTCTCTCGTTTATTGACTACGTTGACAATGGCGTGAACCCCAGATGTCCAACCATTAGGAGGAACCATATTTTGGGGCTTGTAATATAGAGGCACTTGCTTGCGTACTGCCATGACGCTGATGGGTCCCTACTGTCCTTCTCTCCATGTATAGTCATCTCCTTGTTCCCCTCAGTTGTTAACGACGTTGACAACGCAAGAGGGCGGCGCACCGCGCACGGCGAGCGAACCAAGGCCGCAAGGTGGAGGACAACGGCGAGGCCTCGGACGGAACGAACAGGAGCCGCGGAAGATGCACCGGTCCAGTCGCAGGCAGAGGGGTGTACGAGGGTTGACTGGTTTGGGTGCGGGTGTGTGTTGGGGCTGACATCATCAGAGAATAACAGGACGTGTGGGGGGATAGAGGGATGGACTGGCCAACATTGGAGGGTACGTACGGTAGGGCGGCGGAGGCGCAGCCAGGCATGGGAGGCGGGAGCAGGCGGAGCCGACGGGGTGGTTTGGTTTGGGTGGCTGGAGGAAGAAGAAGACAAGAGATAGAAGATACACGATAGATGTTGGATGTCAATCCAACGGCTGGTAGGCAGAATCGTTTGTTGACTGGCTAGTAAGTCGACACCACCTTGGATAGGCTATTTCCTCGCGGGTCCCAAATGTTAGAATCCAAATCTATCACGGTCATGCAGCCTTTCCTATGAAAATTTACAGCCAATTTGATGTGCTAGTTCGAAATAAGTTTGTGGCTGTTGGTGGGGGCTAATCACTTGGCTTCTGTAATGCACAGTGTGCTCAGGCAGACGGCGAGAGTGATGTTATTTCCCTTGGTTGGGTTTTTTAGTTGTTACAATATTTCACTCTAAATTAAACGACTGGCAAGCCATTTGCCTTGCTTCAAATAAAATATGACAGTCACAGCCGAGTTGAAAAGGGCAAGAACATCTAACTCTAGCTTACAAACTATACAAAAGCACGAGGGTTAATTGTTCATCAGGTTTACAAAAAACCTAGGTTGAAAAGGGCAACAACATATAACTCTAGCACTGTTTTTGGCAGTCATAGTCAAATGGATCGGTCAGGTCCATAGAATGAACATCCTGGGTCATAAAATTTACTGGATTATGACCACAATATGTTGTAAATAGAAGCCCGACACGTTCAGAAGCTATTTTGTCCATAGAATGAACATCCTTCTTCTGCTCTTCCACGTACTCATCCGTCAAAACCATGTTGCTGATAAACTTAAGCTTGATGGACAATAGTAACCTCGCATTCAGCAGGAAGAATGTGATGAATCTAATGTTTGCACGGTTGGCTACATATCATTCTAGCCTTATTGTCTTTAATCGAATCTCATGAGAAGTGAGAAAATCCCAACGCTTAAGAATCCACCGATTGGTTATAACTTTCTTACCCCGTCCTGTTGCCTAAATAGACATGAAGATTGAAAACACTTAAGGTCTAAAAAAAGAATGTTGAAAGAGCAACAGCTGAACGGTTAATTCTAGTACACTATATGCGGGCTTCCAATTTGCGTGAAATTATCACCTTTCTATACAACTTCTCCAGACATGGAAAGCATTGCAGCAAGCCAATAATCTTGTTCAGATCAAAACTATTCATTTGGATATATAAGATCTTGATAGAATCCAGCACCATTGATAGGCCATCCATGGATAAACTCTTCATTGAGAATAGAACATAATATTAGTACAAAATGTGTACTCCAAGATGACATATAACTTATGCGCAGAAATTTAAAATGCAGCTTATGGTTACAAGTGTAGATGATAATATAAAGTACCTGAAGAACTATGGAGCCAAACACCATATTGAAATGAGCACAGAGATCATGTATTACACCCAAGGTCTCAAGTTTAGGCGCAGAGAGGACGATTATTTGCAACGGTGAATAACTAGAATCAAGGATCAACCTTTGAAGTGAAGGGGCATCTTGGATGATGAGCTGCCTTCGGTCAAAAGAAATTCCAATTCTTACAAGGTTAGGCGACTTTATTTTGAGACAACCGATTCTAACTGTGAAAACAAGCACCAAGCACTCGAGGTCAGGGCAACTGGAGTGGATGATGCTGTGAAATGAGGCCTTCGATATACGAACCCGCACAAGTGAAAGTTTCTTGAGAAATGGGAGTCGAAGGTTTAGTACCAGATTGTCTGGTAGGTCGCATAACGCAAAGGTGGGGGTGTGGAGAGAGGAGGAAAACCGCGAGATGGACATCGGTGCCGAGGGCACAGGTAGATGGCGTTCGGTATCTGGTAGGTGATTTCCAAAGGAATTGTAGAACTCAAGCAACTGTAGTTCTGAGAATTCAGGGGATTTCAGCCAGGCGTCCACTGTGCAGGGCATGGTATGCTTGCTCAGGTAGCATGACGGGATGCAGAGGCTTTGAATGGAGCCCTGGTGGGAGGATATGATGGCTCTGGGGATTTCAAAATCGTTGAAGAGAGACAGCTGAAGATAGTCGAGATTAAGGGGCATGGCACGCCAAAGAAGACGCCACCGAATTGAGAGGACTTGGGTGCGGCAGCAATCCTTGGTGGGGAGAAGCGAGATGATCTCCCCAAGGACGGCGTCCGAGAGATCGCTGATGCGGTCCACCCGAGATTCTACGGGTTCCTGGGATCCGATGGGGGCGGGGTCGCCGCTTCTCCCCGCGCTGCCGGGTGCGGGTTCTACAACAGGCGTCGCCGTTGGCGGGAGCCTCATCTTCTTGGCGCTGGGGTCAGCTGACTCCATTTTCCTCGAGGACGTCGCGTCGCTCTCACTGTCGTGGTTCTAAGTCTGAAAGTAGAATGGGGGGTAGGTATGTAGAGGCAATATCTTAGCTATGGAGGAGTTGTACATGCAAGTTTTACGAGTTCAGGCCCTTCTCGGAGGAAGTAACATCCCTACATCTTGGAGCCCAGAGGCGGTCGACTGGATTATACACATGTGAGTTACAGGGGGTGCGAACCCTTGTCACTAAGGAGGGGGTGGCTTATATAGAGTTAGTCGGACCCCTCCAACCCTCAAGTACACAGGGTTTTAAGGTACATTAAGAAAGGGCATTGCTGGTAACCCTAGTAATAAAGATACATAATGACCATAAAGCTATGACTTAATTCCCGAACGTTGCAGTGCAGAGTGGCTCTAGATCTTCTGGTAGTCGAGTGATAGTCTTCACGGTCGAGTGACTTCAAGACTGCCGAGTGGGACATAGCTTCATGGTCGAGTGGATGATGATTCTTCTTCAAATGCTTCTGGTTTCTTGAGAGATTTCCTTGGGGAGGGTATCTTGGACAGGTCCATGACCCTACCCTAGGTACATAGCTTCATCATTAGTCCCCGAATGGATCAGGGTTTGAGTGGGGAAGGAGTTGACAACACTTCCGACTTGTTTTTCGTGCTATGAGTATATCTTGTTCTGGATCTATGAATCGAGGTGACAATACCAACTTCTTTTTCAGTCGCCTTGATCCATTCCTAGTTTTGGTCGAGTGAACTCTTACTGGAAGAGCTACGAGTGATGATGCGGAGGAGATCTTCCGTCTGACAAGTTGTTCTGCTGTCCGCGGATTTCGCGGGATTCGAATTTTGGGAAGCGCGCGGGGTGGAGGAGGCCGCAGTAATTGGGCTGGATTAGTCAGGGCCGCCTCGATTTCCTGCCACCTTTTTTTCCACGTATTGCGCGCGCGACTGTTGCGGGATTGGATAAGATTGCGTAGGCCTACAAGTCAGTCACTCGGGAGTAACCTCATATAAGGCACCGGGCCAGGGCTTTTGAACAGTGCGCTCTCATTTTTCTTCTTCTTCCTCAGAGGTCTCCGCTGCGCTTGCTTTCTCCCTAGTGCTGCCGTTCCGTTCAAGATCCATCTGTGCCAATGGGGAAAGAGAATACGGTGGCTCTCGAGCGCGAGAAGAAGGCGACGACGAAGGCAAAGGGGAAGAAGTCCAGCCGGGGCGGATCTTCCTCGAGGTCTGGCCTTCCGCCGGGATGGATCCAGAGCGACTGGATTCGCTCGGCGATCAGCTAGGACGACATAGACGACCTGGTCGAAGGGGGGCTGATTCCCCATGAATCGGCGCGGCTCCCGGGGAACAAGACCGAGCCGCAGCCGCGTGAGGGTGAGTGCGTCCTCCTCGCCACTCACATTGACCGCGGGTTCTCCTTGCCTCCTCACCCTTTCTTCCGAGGTTTCTTGAATTTTTTCAGGGTGAAACTCCTCCATTTCACCCAAACACCATTGTGTACCTTGTTGCCTTTGTGTCTTTGTGTGAGAATTTCTTGGGCTGCCGACCCCACTGGGGCCTCTTCAAGCACATCTTCACATGTCGCTCCCAGTCGGTCAAAAAGGCAAATCCGAGTGATGAAAGAACGCATGTGATCCA
The DNA here is from genome assembly GCA_021605205.1 of Aegilops longissima. Taxonomy (NCBI): domain Eukaryota; kingdom Viridiplantae; phylum Streptophyta; class Magnoliopsida; order Poales; family Poaceae; genus Aegilops; species Aegilops longissima. The sequence continues at coordinate 271,473,454 of CM038681.1, forward strand.
AATGTGCGCGGGCCTTGGGATTCAGATGAGGGGCAAAAGTTCTTTTCCAGCCATGATTCTTCCCGACTCGGTCCATGGGTGGCAGTTGACCTGGTTCTACTACAAAGACCAGCCAACTGCAGGGCAGTCGACTGGACTTCCCCCTTTTTATTTGGCCCGAGTGGCGAAACCCTCCCCTTTGAAGGTGATCCCGGAGGATAAGGCACAAGTCAAGGTGCTCATCAATCGAGTAGTTCAACTTGTCCGTGATGGGGTGACTGGTATGGATTTGCTGGAGGTTTTCCTTCGGCGACGAATCCAACCGCTTCAAGCTCGTGACCATCCGATGTGGATGTATTCGGGCACTGATGACACCACTCGGACTCATCTAGAGGAAGTCGACGAGACCATGTTGGAGGGGTGGCTGATGAGTATCACAGGAAACAAAGACAACCCCAGGGGAGCCAGGAGAATTCCTTCACTCGACCAATCTTACGAACCAGACATGGTCCAATTCTGAATTTCTGACTGTAATCTTGATTTATTCACACAGTTGTTTATGCTTTTACCGACTGGCTTTTACCTGCTTGTCTTCTTCCAGACTCTTACCGAAATGTACTCGATGCCCAACGGAGAGCAGGAGCAGGATCCGGAGGGCGAGGCAAGCGGAGGCGAAAGCGGTGAATGGCATTCTGACGTAGAGGGAGACGGGGAGAGGGACGACTCGAGTGACAAAGAAGAGGTCGGTTCTCCTCCACGCGGGGAAAGGCAATCCAAGCTTGCTCAAGATCCAGCGAGCGCCCGTGACAAGGCGATCGTTCCGACTGGGCAATCATCTAAGCGTCCTCAGACATTCTCTCCATCACCAACTGAGAAGGTCCGAAAGCAGACCAAGGTCGTCGCGCAGAAGACTCGGAAGGCGCTACCAAAAATCGAGATTGACATTCCCGTTGCTTCTGTGAGAGTGTTCTTCTTTCGCTTTTACTCGACGCTCTGCGCTGTTTATCTTTCCTTTGGTTTGATCGACTGAACCTTGAAATTGGCAGTGCCGCTACCTCTGGGACTTCAGCTTATAGAAACGAGGATGAGCAAATGGAAGACGCGGTCACCTCCAATCCGGGTACAATCTTGGTTATTCTGTCGTCCTTTTGTCGACTGAACTTTGATATATCCGATCGGGCGATAAAATGTTGGCGACTGAACTTTTTGTAGTTCTCAATGTTATTGACCTCCCCGACAATGATGATGACGAGCCGCAGAGGCCCTTGGGGAGAAGAAACAGGAAAACGTCTGCTGGCAAGACACCTCAGTCGACGCCAGTGGCGGAACCAGCAGTTCAGGACGCTGGTGACGCCAATCAGACTTCCGTTTCTCTCACCATACCGATGTCGAGTGCTCGACCTTCTGCGTCAGCCGCGCGTGCTCCTGCCGATCGACCTTCAGTTTTTGCTACACATCACATCCCAGAAGATGAAGTGGGTGCTGCCAAAGAAGCTATACGCCAAGCAGGCATCATGATGGAGAAGATGAAGATGGTGTGGGATGCCAGCCAGGCTGCTTGTGATGCCAGCTCCGCTCTCCAGAGCAACGTTCAGGTTCGCAGATTATCGACTGGCTCTCTTGACTTGTTCTGTTAGGATATGGTACCTGAAAACTCTCTTTCCAAGGATCTTCGCTTCTCTACACCCAGTGGGTGTTTCGATTTGTCACTAAGCAAATTTGTACTTGGAGCTGAATCTAATGTTGTCGATTGAATTTTTTGGACTAGTGGGGGCACGCTGAGTGCACCCACTGGGCGTAGTCCCCGAGACTATGGTGGACTGCGGGCATGATCGTAGTCTTGAATTTTGAATTTCTTCGCTTGTCCCGAGCAGGTCATGTCGAGTGGATTTTTGAACCAAAGGGGCACGCTGAGTGCACCCACGGGTGTAGTCTCGAGATCGTGGTCGATCACGGCAATCGACTATGGTCTGAAGAATCTGTTTGTTGCTATCTCTCTCTTTTTTTTGTTGCACTCGCACTGAAAAAGGCATTTTCGAGTGTAAACTGAATAAGTGGGGGCACGCTAAGTGCACCCACTGGGTGTAGTCCCCGAGACTACTGTTGGATGTTTGATTCGGCATTAGTCTTAGTATTTGTTGGCTTTATCCTTTTACTCCTCTGAAACAACCAATCTTTTATCTAGTCGACTGGCCCATTCCTTGATTGCAGAAATCTTGTGATCTTGGAGCTTGCTTTGCTGTCTTGGAGAAACAACAAAGTCAACTCAACCTTGACCTGGAGTTGGCTAAGACAGAACTGTAGAAAGCCAAGGATGACGCCAATGGTAAGAAAGACTTGTCGACTGGTTTGTCTTCGATCTGGATTTCATTCTTCTCTTTCTGAATCAAGCATTATTTCTTTTCAGAGAAACTAAACCATGCTCTGGCTAAAAAGGATCAAGATCTGGCTGCTGCACAGAAGAAGGCTGACGACCAAACTGCTCTAGCTGAACAAAAGCTGGCTTCAGTCGGCAAATTGGAGGAAGAAAATGCCAAGATAAAATCTTCCCTGGACGATGCCAACATGGAAGTAACCCGCCTGAAGAAGGACAAGGTCAATCTGAACGAGAGGATGGAAGGCATTGCTCGCTGGAGGGATGATCTGGAAAGTTATCTGAGAAGCCTTGCCAAGAAGCTGTTCATCAAGCTTGAAGGTATATATTCTGTTCCGGCTAGTTTAACTTTGTCGACTCGGCATACGACTATTGACTCCTCCTCGGATTGTGCATGCAGAGTTTTGCCAAGATTTCGAGGAGGAGACCGGGCGAATTGAACCAAGCTTGGACCCCATCAACTCCCCCGTGAAAGATGAAGCTGCTATGAACTTGCTTTGACTGGAATCCCGCATCGATGGTGTTGTTGACTACCTTGCTTGACTGAAGGTCGCAATGCCCCGGATCGACACAGCACTCTGGCCAAGGGCAACGCTCTTGAATGACCTCGAGTCTCTAATGACTCGACTTCACGAGATCCCAGGTCGAGTGCAGGAGTGGAAAAAGTCTTCTTCCCGGTGTGGTGCTGATGTGGCTCTGTCTTTGGTTCGTGTCCATTGCAAGGAGGCGCGAGAAGAGAAGCTGGCGGCGATCAAGGTTGCCAATACCAAGAAGCATGACTTCCAATCCTTCATGGAGACTTTCATTGCTGCAGCCACTCAGATTGCTGATGATATTGACCTGGATGAATCCATAGAGCCTGCCAGCCCTCCTCCTGCGAGTGAACAAACTTTTATGCCCCACCTTAAATTTTCCTTGGGATACCGAGTGGTTTTTGTAACCGTTAAACTCTTTCGGGCTGAGTGCCCGAGTACTTCTGCGGTCTTGAACTTTTAGGGCTCGTCTCGACTTGATTTATCTCAGGATACGCTTGCGATTGCTTTTGGAATTTGTTCTACACTTGGAATGACCTTTGTGTTTGAGATGCTGCTCTAAAGTGGAAACTTCAATCGACCTGCGCCTCGTCGTCCTTGCAGACAAGGATGGAACGCACATTGTATTTGTGGCGTAGCTCCGAAGGAGAAGGTTGCAGTCGACCTGCCCCTCGTCGTCCTTGCAGATAGGCGTGGAGCGCACATTGTATTTGTGGCATAGCTCCGAAGGAGAAGGTTGCAGTCGACCTGCACCTCGTCGTCCTTGCGGATAGGGGTGGAGCGCACATTGTATTTGTGGCGTAGCTCAGAAGGAGAAGGTTGCAGTCGACCTGCACCTCGTCGTCCTTGCGGATAGGGATATGTTTCGAACTTAGGTGAGTACAAGACTGCAGCTAAGCCTCCGAGCGGGAGGATTGCTCACCACTCTGTAGGATTTTAAACTTAGGCGAGTATCGGATTCGCAGCTAAGCCCCCGAGTGAGAGGCTTGCTCACCACTCGGCAGGATTTTTTTAAACTTAGGCGAGTACTGGACTACAGTTAAGCCCCCGAGTGGGAGGATTGCTCACCACTCGATAGCATTTTTTAAACTTAGGCAAGTACTGGACTGCAGCTAAGCCCTCGAGTGGGAGGAATGCTCACCACTCGGTAGGATTTTTTAAACCTAGGCGAGTACTGGACTGCAGCTAAGCCCCCGAGTGAGAGGCTTGCTCATCACTTGGTAGGATTTTTTAAACTTAGGCGAGTACTGGACTGCAGCTAATCCTCCGAGTGAGAGGCTTGCTCATCACTCGGTAGGATTTTTTAAACCTAGGCGAGTACTTGGACTGCAGCTAAGCCTCCCAGTGAGAGGCTTGCTCATCACCCGGTAGGATTTTTTAAACTTAGGCGAGTACTTGACTGCAGCTAAGCCCCTGAGTGAGAGGCTTGCTGATCACTCGGTAGGATTTTTTTTAACTTAGGCGAAACGGATTCGCAGCTAAGCCCCCGAGTGAGAGGCTTTCTCATCACTCGGTAGGACTATTTAAACTTAGACGAAACGGATTCGCAGCTAAGCCTCCGAGTGAAAGGCTTGCTCACCACTCGGTAGGATTATTCGAACAGCAAAGTCACCCACTGGGGGATTTCAAACGAAAACAAAGGCAACAACAGATTGTTCGGCAAGATTATAAAGCTCTTGTCTTTGATAAACAAACTACAAAGGTATTTCTTATTACATCTCATCCGAGTGAGTACTTAAGTATAAAAGGGGCGGAGCAGCTCCGCATTCCAAGCTCGTGGCTCATCTTTCTGATGCTCGACATTATAAAGATGGTATGCTCCATTGTGGAGAACTCTGGTGACAATGAAGGGACCTTCCCAAGCAGGGGCGAGCTTGTGTGGTTTATGTAGATCCACTCGAAGAACCAAGTCTCCCTCTTGAAAGGCTTGACCCCTTACGTTTCTGGCGTGGAATCGATGCAAGTCTTGCTGATAAATGGTCGACCGGATCAAAGCCATCTCTCTTTCCTCCTCTAAAAGGTCGACTGCGTCCTGCCAAGCCAGTTCTGCTTCATCTTCAGAGAAGAGCTCGACTCGTGGTGCATTGTGAAGTAAGTCACTCGGCAGAACGGCTTCAACTCCATAGACCAAGAAGAATGGAGTTCGGCCAGTCGACCAAATGGGAGTTGTCCTTAGACCCCAAAGAACCGACGGAAGTTCATCAACCCGGGTGCCTGCTGCGTGCTTGAGATCACGCATCAGTCGGGGTTTCAGTCCTTTGAGAATTAGGCCATATGCTCTTTCTGCTTGTCCATTCGACTGGGGGTGAGTGACTGAAGCATAGTCGACTCGCGTGCCTTGAGAAGCGCAGAAGGCTCTAAATTCATCAGAATCGAAGTAAGACCCGTTGTCAGTGATGATGTTGTGCGGAACTCCATATATGAATGTCAATTCTCTGATGAAACTGATAGCAGTGCTGGCTTCAAGATTCTTGATAGGCTTAGCCTGAATCCGCTTAGTAAACTTGTCGACTGCTACAAGCACGTGAGTGAAGCCGCTCCTACCGATTCTCAGCGGTCCGACCATATCCAATCCCCAAACAGCAAAGGGCCAAACGAGTGGAACGGTCTTCAGGGCGGACGCAGGCTTGTGCGACATGTTGGAGTAAAACTGGCAACCCTCACATTTGTCGACTATATCTTTCGTCATTTCATTTGCTCGTGGCCAGTAAAACTCCACTCGGTATGCTTTAGCCACGATGGTCCGAGAGGACGCATGGTGACCACAGGTCCCCGAGTGTATGTCGTTGAGGATCATTCGACCTTCTTCTGGCGTTATGCATTTCTGACTGACTCCCGTCACTCCTTCCCTGAACAGTTGCCCTCCTATCACAGTAAAGGCTTTGGATCGACGGACGATCTGTCGAGCCTCTTCTTCATCTTCTGGGTGTTCCTTCGTAAGAATATATGCAATGTACAGTACTGTCCAGTCGGGAGTGATGACCAAAACCTCCATGATCAGGTCGACCACGGCTGGGACCTCGACTTCAGTCGAATTTGTGGCACTCTTAGGCTGCGGGGCTCTTCAAAGGAAAGGATCTTCTTGAACTCGACGGTGTCGCGAATGTGCTCCAAAAACACATTGTTGGGAATGGCTTCTCTTGAACCTATCTTTGCCAAATCATCGCAGCTTGATTTTTCACCGGGGTATATGATGGAGCTCTAACCCTCAAACTTCTTTTCCAATTTCCTCACTGCATTGCAGTAACCAGTCATGGTTGGGCTTCTAACGTCCCAATCCTTCATCACTTGATTGACTTCCAAATCTGAGTCACTATAGACCATAAAGCGACGGACGCCGAGTGAAATGGCCATACGTAACCCATACAGGAGTGCTTCATATTCTGCTTCGTTGTTGGAGGAATCAAAGTGAATCCGAAGGACATACCTGAGCTTGTCTCCTCGGGGGGATACCAGTACCACCCCAGCACTGGAACCGTTTAGCATCTTGGAGCCATCAAAAAACATGGTTCAGTGCTCCGAGTGAACTTGAGTCGGTAGTTGCTGTTCGATCCACTCGGCGAGGAAATCTGCTATTGCTTGGGACTTGATAGCTTTCTTTGCCTCAAACTTGTTATCTAAGGGAAGGAGTTCAATCGCCCACTTTGCCACTCGACCAGTTGCATCTCTGTTGTGCAGAATCTCTAACAATGGGGCGTCGCTGACGGCTGTAATTGAATGGTCAGAGAAGTAATGTGCAACCTTCTTCATGGTCATATAAATCCCATAAACAAGTTTCTGATAATGCGGATATCTTTGCTTTGATGGAGTCAAAACTTCAGAAACATAATATACTGGGCGCTGAACTTTATAGGCTATTCCTTCTTCTTCCCGCTCGACCATAAGTACTGTACTGACGACTTGTCCACTGGCTGCAATGTAAAGAAGTAAAGGCTCTTTGCTGATTGGGGCAGAAAGCACCGGCTAGGTGGAAAGCATGGCTTTTAGCTCTGCGAATGCTGCATCAGCTTCAGGAGTCCACTCGAACTTATCTGACTTCTTCATCACTCGGTAAAGAGGCAATGCCTTTTCACCGAGGCGAAATGAATCGACCGAGGGCGCCAAGCAACCAAGAAGCTTCGACATCATGCACACGCACGGGCGTTTCATTCGAGTATGGCACCCACTTTCTCCGGGTTAGCGCCGATCCTCGCTCGAAACGAAAACCGAGCAATTTTCTGCCCGACTCAATGTGCACTTTGATGGATTAAGCTTGATATCATACCTTCCGAGGTTGGCAAAGGTTTCAGCAAGGTCAGCCAAGAGGTCGGAACCTTTACATGACTTAACCACAATATCATCCATGTATGCTTCCACATTCCGACCGATTTGAGTGAGTAAACACTTCAATCATCCGCATGAATGTGGCTCTAGCGTTCTTCGCCGTAATGGCATGGTGACATAATGTAAGCACCCAAATGGGGTAATGAAAGCTATTTTTATCTCGTTGGGTCCATACAGACGGATCTGATGATATCCCGAATAAGCGTCCAAAAAGGACAAACGCTCACACCCCGCAGTTGAGTCGGCAATTTGATCGATGCGAGGGAGAGGAAAGTGATCTTTCGGGCAGGCCCGATTGATATGCTTGAAGTCAATGCACATGCAAAGTGAGACGTCCTTCTTAGGAACCATGACAACATTAGCTAGCCACTCGGAGTGGTAAATCTCTCGGATAAACTCAGCTGCTAGGATCCGAGCCACTTCTTCACCGATTGCCTTTCTCTTCTGCACGGTGGACCGTCGAAGATGTTCTTTGACTGGTTTCACTTTTGGGTCGACTCATAGACGATGCTCAGCCAGCTCCCTGGGAACACCAGGCATGTCGGAAGGTTTCCATGCAAAGATGTCCCAGTTCTCACGGAGGAACTGGATGAGCGCTTCCTCCTATTTGGAGTCGAGTGTTGTTGAAATGTGAGTCGGAGCAGCATTGGGATCCGTCGGGTGAATATGAATCGGCTTCGTTTCGCCAAACGACTGAAATGCTGAATCCGTGGCAGGCTTCTTAGCTCACAACAAATCACTCGGATCTGAATTTTTCTGATACTCCTGCAATTCCACTACCGCTATTTGTGCATCGGCTATCTTTGAGCCTTTCTAGAAGCACTCTTTTGCCTTCTATCGATTGCCAGTGATAGTGATCACACCTTTAGGACCAGGCATCTTCAACTTGAGATATACGTAGCATGGTCGTGCCATAAAACGTGCATAAGCTGGCCTACCCAGAATAGCGTGATAAGCACTCTGGAAATCCACAACTTCAAATGTCAATTTTTCTTTGCGGTAATTCTTGGAATCACCGAAAACTACATCAAGGGCGATCTGGCCGAGTGACTCAGCCTTCTTTCCAGGAATGACTCCATGGAAACTCATATTTCTTTCACTTAGTCTGGACATCGGAATGCCCATTCCTTTCAACGTCTCCGCATACAGAATATTTAGGCCACTCCCACCATCCATCAGAACTCTAGTCAACCCAGTGCCTTCGACGACTGGGTCGACCACCAACGCTTGCCTCCCAGGGGTGGCTATATGCGTCGGGTGATCAGACTGGTCGAATGTAATGTGACACCCCAAAAATTTTAACCTTGTTTTGTTAATTAAAATCTTGCCAGGAAATTTAACTTTCCTTTTTTTTATTGGTTTTTCTTGATTTCAGAACCATTCTTTTCTAGGTTATGTTGGAGTTGTTCCCTAAGATGAGAACCTCTCACTTATGATATTGGACTTGTTTACCCTCTCAAGAAAATCTTTTCTTTTATCAAAAGAATTAATTATATAATATCCTTCCTGATCTTTATTTTCTTGAAAAATGTTTTCCCATAGTTTTATGGTCCCATTTGTACTACAACCCTTTTATAAATTTATTCAAAAATCCCACCAAAATTTGGAGATGTCATATGGAATATTTGAACCACTTTTCAAATGTGGTCCAGAGAGCATTTTTTTTACACTACAACCTATTCAAATATTTCTTTTAAACTTCTACCAAAATTTTGGGATGTCAACAGGAGTATATTAATCAACTTTGTGCAATAACCTAGTGATGTCCTTTGGAAAAAATTGAATGAATCATCCTCTTTTCCATTCTGGCCCAACTTGAGGTTTTGTAAAGCAACCACCTTTTTAGTTGCTCCTTGATCCATGATTCTTTTTCCTACTGGTAGTCCTCCTTGCCAAACCCTTAAGTCCAGGAGAATGGACCCATTGGATGATTCTAAGTGCTTGCAACAATGCCATTTGCTTTCTGTCCAGAATTGAAGTTTTGCAAAACTTGCACTAGCAAGTTTGTGCTTTGGACAAACTAACCTTACCAACCTCTCTTTCATCTAAAGAGACCCCACTCTCGATGTTTTGGCCACTCCAAGAAATGCCTAAGTGCCCTTGGCATTCTGTCGAACACCTTATGGGCATGATCTGTTTAGACATCAGTTTTTGTTTACTATGTGAACTTAATCCTCGACTGCACCACCATGTCCAGAGAGACTTCTAGCTTCTCCTAACCTAGGTCCGATGATTGCCACCTCACCCGAGACCTCTAGCACGCCATGGCATTTCATCGAGCACGCCCGTGCGGCGTTCGGGCGCGAGCAGAGCATCGCCAGATTGCACGTGTCGCCGCCGAGCCGACGCTGTCGCGCCTCGATCGCTGCACGCCCGCGAGCCACGCCACTCACTAACCTTCTCCCGCAACGCGCCAAGCAGCCCTCGAGCCCTACAACACCGCCGTGAGTCCTTGGTGGCACGCCGGCGTCTCGCAGCTGCCTCGCCAGGTCGGTGCTGCCCAAGTCGCCAGCGCTCGCCACCTGCCCCCTTTAACAGCGCAAGCTCATCCTCAACTGTGTCAACTAGCGCCCGTCGCCGCCACGTCGCCCAAGCTACAGAAAGACGGTCGCCCGCGTCCTTATCTGCGGCCGCCAATGAACCGCCTCGACTCGCCTATTTAAGGAGGCCCCGAGCCCGTCCCCGCACGGAGGCAACCTCAGGCCACCCCAATGGCGCTTCCCTAGCTCGCAATCGACCCGGGGAGGTCTTCTTCTCCATCTCCGGCAACTCCTGCCGCCACCACAGCCCCGGCCATTCCGGCGACACCAGGGCCTCCCCCACCCCACTCTCTTCACCAGGAACTCCCCCTCCCTCTCATCAGTCCATCCCCCTATTCAATCTTGATCGGGACTCGCCGCGGGCAGAAATGCACTTTGCCCGACGGCCACCGTCCACCGCGAAGCTCGCCGCCGGTAGCTCCGTCCACCCCAGAGACCATACCAACCACCAGAGTGGCCGTCTTGATCCCCTGAGCCCGCATATGGCCTCTGTTTTCCGAACGGTGCCGTCATTCGCCGGCGAGCCTCGCCGGAGCTCCGCCTCGGTTTCGGCCAGAGGAGGCGACGCGCGCGTGGACTGGTCAAACCTGACCAGTGGGCCAAGCGGGTCCACTGTCAGTGACCCATTACCGATCCACACAGGCATAAGTGGAAGCGTATTTTTAGAATACACCTTCGACGTGGTCAGTTCGAATCGTTTTCTTTTTATTCTGTTTTAATTCTTTTTAAAAACAGATTTTGACCACAGCTTTGACTGCCTATACCTTTTTAAATATAACTCCAAATGAATTGATTCTTTTTCCTACCTCTCTCAAATTTAGTCTAATTTATTTTAAGATTTATTTGAAAAAATTTCAGACAACTTTTTTGTGCTGTTTTTAAAGTAAGTGTTGTTTGAATATTTTTGAAAATAGGACTTTTGGAGAACAAGAAAGCTTGCAAAAGTTTTTGGGATGCACCCTGCCTCTACACGACCTGAAGGCAAGCATTCTGAGCCCGGCATAATATTTTTGGGTGTGTTCGTTGACACGTTTATAACACCACCTCATTTCGGTATACTTGTTATTTCATGTGATATGATCATTTGCATGGATGCAATTAGTGATTTCCATGCTGTTGGAAATGAACACACTTGTGTTGGTAATCATCCTCATATGCCTTGCATGCATACCGGCAGGAATCCAGGAAAACCTCTGCCTTGGGTAGGCATGAGTTTGTCGCCGGTCTCCGTCGAGACGGTTATGTCCGGTATGGCATAGTAAGGTATAATGAATGTTGATTCTGTTGGTTGATATATATTTGTGATACATGTCATGCAGGGAATTTATAAACCTCCTGAGTCAACCGTAGGTCGAGTCGTGTACCAGTAAACCCCTACTTGTTTCGTACTACCACTTGTCCCTACCGCAAGTAGGGTACGGTTCACCAATCACAACCCCTTTCAAGCACACACCGTACAGAGAGGCCATGGTGGAAGATATCGGTTGAAGCCGATAGGCATGCCACCTGGTCCGGGGGCATGGGTGTTTCTGGTTGAGACCGAGAGGGGAGGCCACCCCTTAGAGCGCACGATATAAATTTGATCCCATGCTACGTGAGGTTGTAGCCTCCCCACTTAGACTTTTGCTTGACAGGTGTCATGGGTGATTCCAGACCCGGGTAAGTTAAGCTAGTGTGTGCAAGTCAGGTGTGTTTTCAATTAAAATACCCTAGACGGAATTAGTCCCGATGGACTAAAGAAATCCGTTACTCGTGGGTAAAGAGTACACCCTCTGCAGAGATTAAACCTATTCGTATAGCCGTGTCCATAGTTAAGGATTACAGTCTGGGATGGGTCAAGGGTTGGTCCTTGTGTCGATCTTCGGAGGAGAAACTGTTAAAAACAGAACGGGGATCGCGACTTGAGACTTGTAATGATTATGATTATTATTTTGTTATGGACTAACCCATTATATTATTTGAGTTATCGAGCATATCTGGGATGGTTCTACCTCCGGGATACTCATTGGCAATGTTTTTTTATTTTCTTTTATAAGCCCTTTATGTGGTGTCGCTCAGACGCCCGACTGTGGCATGCTTGTTATTCATTTTTTAAGCCCGTTATGCGGTGTCGCTCAGACGCCCGACTGCGGCATGCTTGTTATTCATTTACTTCTATAAGCCCTTTATGTGGTGTCGCTCAGATGCACGACTGTGGCATTGTTTGTTTTATTTCCTTTTATAAGCCCTTTATGTGGTGTCGCTCAGATGCCCGACTGTGGCATTGTTTGTTTTATTTCCTTTTATAATCCCTTTATGTGGTGTCGCTGAGACGCCCGACTGTGGCATGCTTATTATTTATTTACTTTATAAGCCCTTTATGTGGTGTCGCTCAGACGCCGACTGAGGCATCAATTCGAGACGTCGCTTCAGACATCCGAATGGTGCATTTTATTCCGATTCTGTCATTATATATTCATTGTTACATATCAATAACCTGCTTGCATGCATCAAGGATTTTATTTTTATGACTGACGTTGTGATCATAGAATATTTTCAGAGCATGATTATCGGTTGTTATATTATACCTGTGTTCATAATGCTTGCGAGTACATTCAAAGTACTCACTGGCTTGTCCCTGGCTATTGTCTTGGCCAGATTTCTTGCATGGAGAGGAGTGTTGCGGACTCAGCCATGGAACTAAGCGACGACGATAGCAGCCTCGCGAAGATAGGAGTTAACCTGGTCAGCTGTTCCCGTGGGAAATGGAGTCCCATAGACACGGATGATCCACAACCCGCCTCCGCCACAACCACTAGAAACCATTTGTTGTACTCACAGCACTGTAATGGTCTTGTACCACATATTTTGTATTTTGCTTGGAATTTCTGTATCAAGTTGGTGCCTCATCAGCTAACAGTAATCCTGGGGCTGGTGAGCACGACGGCCATTTTCTGGAATTTATATCCCGAAAATCCGGTCGCCACAGACTTGGTATCAGAGCCAGGCTGACCATTGGCTAATCCTATCTTAGCCAGGTCAATGAACTTAGGCAAACTAAACCACCAGACCATAACCGAACCCCAGCCAAACTTCTCGTGCAAGATAGCCACACAGTGACACGACATCTTTTGGCAGTCGGTGCCCAACCTATCAACCTAGCCTGTCGATCACGCACCCATGACCAGCACCCAAGGTGTCTCATTCACAAGCGTGTGAAGGAAGGCTCCGTCCCCTTTTTCTATAAAAAGGGCACGCTAGCCCCAACCCAACAAAGCACAACCGCTACCTCAAACCGAGCCACAATGCTTGGTCCCGTTGTGCAAAACGAGACCACAGCAACCAACCTTGGAGGCTTTGTGACCATACTCGCAAACCTCACCCGCCGTGCCTATGCGTTAGAGGAGCCTCCCGAATATGTTGTGTACCAAGGACCCATGAGTGGTGAGAGCCACAATTCTGGGCCATCAGACACATCTACGGTAGGGGTCTAGCACCCGAGCGCCTTACAGGTTCACCGAAGAACAACTTCCTTTGAGCCACAAGCCATTCAACTAGCTGCTCGAGAGGCTATAGTTCATCTCAGGCACCTGTCGCCCAGAGTTAACTGTCGCTCGTTCCACTACTACCCCAGGCATGAAGGGTATGGTAGACCACCCCAAGTTCCCAACGGAGATCACGAGACGGATCCTGCATTGCTGCACCTAGTGCGCTATGTAGGTGCACTGGAGGAACTGTTCGATCAAATCGCCATTGATCTGATCGCAGCTCGTGGAGAGCTGGTTCGTCGAGCCCCGGCGAGAGAAGGAAACGAGCCCGACGCCGACAACCCAGTCGTGCTGTTCGGACACCCGATCGAGACCCTGAGGTCAGCCACATCCATCAACCAAGGTGCTTTAATGACCCCAGAAGTGCTTCGTTGCCTTTTGGGTGCACACTCCAACGGGGTTGTGGCCAACAATCGCTGAGATGGTCATCATCGCTACCCCGAGCCTGCAGCCCCTCAACCCTCTCCAGCTAATTCCAACGGTGAGAACCATGGAGAAGCCTCGACATACACAAGGCACGCCCGCTTGGATGTAAACGAGGTAGACTAAGTCACTCGAGTAGTGTCGAGTCCCAGTGTATCCTCGCTTTGTAATCCTGTGATCACTTAAATTAACGCAGCCTGTCGTCGTGCCTCTATTTTAAATAGTAGCCTTGCATGGATATATTAGTATGTAGTGTGATTTTTCTATCCCAGGTAGAGCTACCAAAACCACCCAGACAACACCCACAGTGATACGTCACTTTGGTGAGATATGTATCCGTGGCTTTGACCCTGACCCTCGGGGCCGAGCTAGCAAATTCATTACCTTTCACCACGGTAAAATGACCCATCTCCAGTGCTATATAAAGGCCACCCCGTGACCTTGCTAAGCATCCTCGCCTTGTGCACCTCCTCACAACCATTTCTTGCCATGCCGAGCCCTAGTATTTATCTCGAGAACCCCAGATGCAACCCCGGTAGTTTTGTCAAAATATTGTGGATTTTACCGCAGTACCATGGGCGCTACCCAGCCACCCCAAAGACGAGCTGTTCAAATCAAGGATCACCCATTCCACCTCGAGATACCGGGCAGCAGGCACATCCCTCCTCAGAACGCAAAACCAAGACCCAACGGAGGTCTCCTTCGTGGGGAAATCTATGCCGACCCCACATATGGCCGTAGAAGCTGCAGCATACGAAGCGCTTGCTCGCCTTCGATTCACGGTACCCTATGCCAGTGAACGAGGGTATTATTACTTCCCGAGCCGTGCAGCACCCGGAGGAGTAACATCTTTTCCAGGTGGACGAATTGAGAGAGACCCAGTCCTGGCCAACCTCGTCCAGTATGTCATCGCTCAAGAGCGTTTAACCCAACGCGTGATGGGTTATCTCCAGAGTCTCGCGGATTTAAATCCTCAGATCGCCATCGGCAGATCACTTAGGCCCGACTAGGAGAGGCACATTCATTGTCTGGTCAGTCCACTTTCCCCGATAGTAGAAGAGTGTATCCCAGTACCAGAGACGTTTTCTCGGGACCCCGTCCAGTTTCCATTTTCATTTTAGACGTCTCTGCTGTGTTCATTGATGCATCATTTGTTTGCGTGTTGTAACTTATGCGTGGTACCCCGAGTTTGCGCGACAAGATAATCATTTAGTTTCTGTTAATGTGAGTAGCTCTGTTGCGGTTTGTCTCTAGTGTATTACTGTTTTCTCTCGCGAAAAATCCTGGAGTGAGATTTCTTTTCCCTGTGTTGCTGCATCATACATCTCCTCATGACATGGATTATTTTTTTTATTCCCCGCAGCACCACGGCAGCAGACTCACGACCACAACTACTCGATCACACACACACTGCTTGCAAAATTTTTGCAACGGTGTCACATCTAATCGAGCACCCTCGACAACAGATCAATACCGACACACCCCACCTACTCTCGTGATCACCACCACCGCAGAGAGCCAACACCGAAAGAAGCAGATCGCGACGATCATCGAGGATCATCGCACAACAGGATCACGTACCAGTCCGTTACCACCGCCGCCATTAGAGCCTCGCCTCAAGCTCCGGCAAACGGAAACAGAGGAGAAGGACGGAGGAGGAGAAACGAGGCCAGGTGTGAGGAAAAGAGGAGAACACCTCGGCGGTTTTATAGCTCGAGCTCGGTGTACGGTGGGCGAGGTCCACCAGCGCTGCTCGTCGCCCAATCACCGGTGTTCGGAGGCGAATCCTCGAGCAGTGCGGACATCGCACTGGCCCGCGAAGTGAGTGCACGCTGCACCGGCAACTAGCACGCCGCGCACTACCATAGTACGTCCTAGATGCCCTACACGCTAGGCGTCGACGGTGGAGAAAGCGCGGGAAAGCACGCGGGAGAGAGGAAGAAGAAGAGGCTGACAGTGGGCCCGGGTCCACCTGTCAGCCAGAGAGAGCACTGTGCTCTCGGGTGCGACCAGCGTATTTTGAGATTTAGAATTTATTCTAAATCTATACCCAGCATAGAAATTGCTCGTTTTCCCCAAGACCGTGGATTTTTCCATGCCGCGCCAGTGTTCCACACTGTATGTTTGCACCACTTATTGCCCTCTCACTGTAGCCGCTTTTGTTTTGATGCAATTTTGCTATAGAGATAACTCTTAGCAAATCTCGAGGACGAGATTTTTCTTAAGGGGGGTAGTGTTGTGACACCCCGAAAATTTTAACCTTGTTTTGTTAATTAAAATCTTGCCAGGAAATTTAACTTTCCTTTTTTTCTTGGTTTTTCTTGATTTCAGAACCATTCTTTTCTCGGTTATCTTGGAGTTGTTCCCTAAGATGAGAACCTCTCACTTATGATATTGGACTTGTTTACCCTCTCAAGAAAATCTTTTCTTTTATCAGAAGAATTCAATATATAATATTCTTCCTGATCTTTATTTTCTTGAAAAATGTTTTCCCATAATTTTATGGTCCCATTTGTACTACAACCCTTTTATAAATTCATTCAAAAATCCCACCAAAATTTGGAGATGTCATATGGAGTATTTGAACCACTTTTGTGTAAAAATATCCTCTGCCCATTATATATTTTGAGCTCTACACCATATTTTCAAATCTGGTCCAGAGAGCATTTTTTTACACTACAACCTATTCAAATATTTCTTTAAAACTTCTACCAAAATTTTGGGATGTCAACAGGAGTATATTAATCAACTTTGTGCAATAACCTAGTGATGTCCTTTGGAAAAATTGAATGAATCATCCTCTTTTCCATTCTGGCCCAACTTTAGGTTTTGTACAGCAACCACCTTTTTAGTTGCTCCTTGATCCATGATTCTTTTTCCTACTGGTTGTCCTCCTTGCCAAACCCTTAAGTCCAGGAGAGTGGACCCATTGGATGATTCTAAGTGCTTGCAACAATGCCATTTGCTTTCTGTCCAGAATTGAAGTTCTGCAAAACTTGCACTAGCAAGTTTGTGCTTTGGACAAACTAACCTTACCAACCTCTCTTTCATCTAAAGAGACCCCACTCTGGAAGTTTTGGCCACTCCAAGAAATGCCCTTGGCATTCTGTCGAACACCTTATGGGCATGATCTGTTTAGACATCAGTTTTTGTTTACTATGTGAACTTAATCCCTTGACCAGACCACCATGTCTACTAGACTTCTAGCTTCTCCTAACCTAGGTCTGCTGATTGCCAGCCTCACCCGAGACCTCTAGCACGCCATGGCATTTCGTCGAGCACGTCCCGTGCGTGCTCTGGGCGCGAGCAGAGCACGCGTATTGCACGTGTCGCGCCCGAGCCGACGCGTCGCGCCCCTGATCACTGCACGCCCTGCGGAGCCACGCCACTCACTAACCTTCTCCCCGCAACGCGCCAAGCAGCCCCTGGAGCCCTACAACACCGCCGTCAGAGCCCTTGGCGGCACGCCGGCGTCCGCAGCGCGTCTCGGCCAGGTCGGTGCCGCCCAAGTCGCCAGCGCTCGCCACCTGCCCCCTTGAACAGCACAAGCTCATCCTCAAGCTTGTCCACTAGCGCCCGTCGCCGCCACGTCGCCCAAGCTACAGAAAGACGGTCGCCGGTGACCTTATCCGCGGCCGCCGCTGAACCGCCTCGACTCGCCTATTTAAGGAGGCCCCGAGCCCGTCCCCGCACGGAGGCAACCTCAGGCCACCCCAATGGCGTTTCCCTAGCTCGCAATCGACCCGGGGAGGTCTTCTTCTCCATCTCCGGCAACTCCTGCCGCCGCCACAGCCCCGGCCATTCCGGCGCCACCAGGGCCTCCCCCACCCCACTCTCTTCACCAGGAACTCCCCCTCCCTCTCATGAGTCCAGCCCCCTATTCAATCTTGATCGGGACTCGCCGCGGGCAGAAATGCACGTTGCCTGACGGCCACCGTCCGCCGCGAAGCTCGCCGCCGGCAGCTCCGTCCACCCCAGAGACCATACCAACCACCGGAGTGACCGTCTTGATCCCCTGAGCCTGCAGATGGCCGCCGTTTTCCGAACGGTGCCATCATTCGCCGGCGAGCCTCGCCGGATCTCCGCCTGCTTCGCCGGAGGAGGCGACGCCAAGATGGATCGGTCAAACCTGACCATGGGCAAAGCGGGTCCACTGTCGATGACCCAAGACCGATCCACGCAGGCATAATCGAAGCGATTTTAGAATACGCCGACGTGGTCAGTTCAATCGCTTTTTTATTCTGTTTTAATTATTTTTAAAAACAGATTTTGACCACATCTTTGACTGGCTATAACTTTTTAAATATAACTCCAAATGAATTGATTCTTTTTCCTACCTCTCTCAAATTTAGTCTAGTTTATTTTAAGATTTATTTGAAAAAATTTCAGACAACTTTTTGTGCTGTTTTTAAAGTAAGTGTTGTTTGAGTATTTTTGAAAATAGGACTTTTGGAGAAGAAGAAAGCTTGCAAAAGTTTTTAGGATGCACCCTGCCTCTACTCGACCTGAAGGCAAGCATTCTGAGCCCGGCATAATATTTTTGGGTGTGTTCGTTGACACGTTTATAACACCACCTCATTTCGGTATACTTGTTATTTCATGTGATATGATCATTTGCATGGATGCATATAGTGATTTCCATGCTGTTGGAAATGAACACACTTGTGTTGGTAATCATCCTCATATGCCTTGCATGCATACCGGGAGGAATCCGGGAAAACCTCTGCCTTGGGTAGGCATGATTTGTCGCCGGTCTCCGTCGAGACGGTTATGTCCGGTATGGCATAGTAAGGTATAATGAATGTTGATTCTATTGGTTGATATATATTTGTGATACATGTCATGCAGGGAATTTATAAACCTCCTGAGTCGATCGTAGGTCGAGTCGTGTACCAGTAAACCCCTACTTGTTTCGTACTACCACTTGTCCCTAACGCAAGTAGGGTACGGTTCAGTCAGTCGTCAACCCCTTTCAAGATCACACCGTACAGAGAGGCCATGGTGGAAGATATCGGTTGAAGCCGATAGGCATGCCACCTGGTCCGGGGGCATGGGTGTTTCCGGTTGAGACCGAGAGGGGAGGCCACCCCTTAGAGCGCGTGATATAAATTTGATCCCGGGTAAGTTAAGCTAGTGTGTGCAAGTCAGGTGTGTTTTCAATTAAAAGACCCTAGACGGAATTAGTCCCGATGGACTAAAGAAATCCGTTACTCGTGGGTAAAGAGTACACCCTCTGCAGAGATTAAACCTATTCGTATAGCCGTGTCCATAGTTAAGGATTACAGTCTGGGATGGGTCAAGGGTTGGTCCTTGTGTCGATCTTCGGAGGAGAAACTGTTAAAAACAGAACGGGGATCGCGACTTGAGACTTGTAATGATTATGATTATTATTTTGTTATGGACTAACCCGTTATATTATTTGAGTTATCGAGCATCTCCGGGATGGTTCTACCTCCGGGATACTCATTGGGAATGTTTTTTTATTTTCTTTTATAAGCCCTTTATGTGGTGTCGCTCAGACGCCCGACTGTGGCATGCTTGTTATTCATTTTTTTAAGCCCGTTATGCGGTGTCGCTCACACGCCCGACAGTGGCATGCTTGTTATTCATTTACTTTATAAGCCCTTTATGCGGTGTCGCTCAGATGCCCGACTGTGGCATTGTTTGTTATATTTCCTTTTATAAGCCCTTTATGTGGTGTCGCTCAGACGCCCGACTGTGGCATTGTTTGTTTTATTTCCTTTTATAATCCCTTTATGTGGTGTCGCTGAGACGCCCGACTGTGGCATGCTTATTATTTATTTACTTTATAAGCCCTTTATGTGGTGTCGCTCAGACGCCCGACTGAGGCATGCTTGTTATTTACCATCAATTCGAGAGGTCGCTTCAGACATCTGAATGGTGCATTTTATTCCGATTCTGTCATTATATATTCATTGTTACATATCAATAACCTGCTTGCATGCATCAAGGATTTTATTTTTATGACTGACGTTGTGATCATAGAATATTTTTAGAGCATGATTATCGGTTGTTATATTATACCTGTGTTCATAATGCTTGCGAGTACATTCAAAGTACTCACTGGCTTGTCCCTGGCTATTGTCTTGGCCAAATTTCTTGCATGGAGAGGAGTGTTGCGGAGTCAGCCCCGGAACTAAGCGACGACGATAGCAGCCTCGCGAAGATAGGAGTTAACCTGGTCAGCTGTTCCCGTGGGAAATGGAGTCCCATAGACACGGATGATCCACAACCCGCTTCCGCCATCAACCACTAGAAACCATTTGTTGTACTCACAGACCAGAATGGTATTGTACCACATATTTTGTATTTTGCTTGGAATTTCTGTATCAAGTTGGTGCCTCATCAGCTAACAGTAATCCTGGGGCTGGTGAGCACGACGGCCATTTTCTGGAAATTATATCCCGAAAATTCGGTCGCCACATGTAATGGCAGTCTGAGACCATTTCAAATAACTGGGCGTCGCCGGAGCGACCATGTTTACTTCTCCGTTGATGACTTCCAGTCGGCTTTTGCTCTCAACATCAGCAAAAATCATTAGAGTGGAATTGACGTGAGGGTAACCATTGTCACTTTCCTCTTTGTCCTCAACTTTTTCTGACTCTTTTTCCTTCTCTTTGGGTTGTTTCTCTCGGAACTGCTGGATTAGGAGCCGACACTGTTGAGTGGTATGCTTCGGGTAAATGAGATTACCCTCCTCATCTTTCTTTGTGTGGATGTGGCATGGCAAATCCAACACATCATTCCCATCTTGATCTTTTACTTTCTTAGGGTTCTGCGGCCCATTCGGTTTCCCCTTGAACTTTATTTGAGTCACGAGTAAGGCTTCTCCAGGAGCAGCTGGCTCGGCTTTGCGCTTCTGCTTCCGACTGGAGTTCCCTCCCCCGGTTTCATGGACGACTGTTTTGCGCTTGCCACTCCGGAGTCGATCCTCCTCTTCACCATTGGAATACTTGGTGGCAATCTCCATCATCCGACTCAGAGACATATCTCCGGTCCGACCGAACTTCAGATTCAACTCTCGATATTTGATGCCTTCCTTGAAGGCACAAACTGCTTGGTGATCAGACACATTTTCCACCGTGTGATGCAACGTGATCCATCTCTGGATATAGTCCCTCAAAGTTTCATTCGGCTTCTGAACACAAGATTGCAGCTCAGTCAACCCTGCTGGCCATTTGCATGTTCCTTCAAATGTTCGACAAACACTGGCAAGATCTTCCCAACTATAAATACTGCCAGCGCTAACTGATTTAACCATGCTCGCCGAGCCTCCAACATCGAGAGGAAGGTGCTTCATGGCCACTTCATCATTACCACCGCCAATCTGAACAGCCACTCAGAGTGCTCAAGCCAAGTGTCGTTTTGACTCGCCAAAGGAACTTATCGACTCCGATCGCCAACCTGAAGTTGGGAGGAATCACCGCGCCTTGATGGCTCTGCAAGCACTCGACCTGAGACATGCACTCGCTGCTGGTTGGAAAATCTCTGTCATGGACTTCTCTATGAGCTCTGTTTCTGTCGACCAAACCTTGTACGAGAATAGATCTCGCATCAAAGCCCGGTTCCCTGGGGTCGACTGGAATCCTTCGCCCACCATTGTGAGGGCATCTGTCATCATGCTGTCAAGGCACGTACGACCCACTCCTTGGGGGAGGCATGGGCACTCGACAACGATCATCGTGATCGAGTCGGTGATCATACTACTCGCGGTTTCTGTACTGATCTCGCCGGTCTCCACGCCACTCACGCCTCGGGGGCGATCTTGGGATGTGGGCCGACTGGACTGTATCTGCTATGACGGATCTGCTGTGGATCCTATTCCGCGACTGAGACACATCTGTATTCTGTTCTCCTGCTGCCCGGAGTAAAGCCCTGACCTGCATCAAACCTCTGCCAGCTTCTGACAGGGACGGCTGGATTGACTCTGCTATTCGGGCTGCGGCTGTGACATTCTGGATTGGAGTTCGATATACCTGAGTTGGAGGCGGAAAAAGTTGTCTTCGACTGGATTCTTGAACCCGCTGCCGAGCACGACCGTCAAGTGCGTGCTGGAGGTTGTCCAGTCGAGTGCACTCAGCCAAGTTGCCCAGGCGCGCCTCCTCCAAGGCTCGGGCCTCGGGGGTTTCTCTAGTGATAGGAGTATGAAGTGCATCCATGTTCCGGCGGCGAAGTTCTTCCTTCAACTGCGAAGAGAGGGGTTCGGGAAGGTACTCCTCGTGGACGCGCGTTGGATCGCCTCCGCCATCTCCACCGTCAACACCAGGGAAGCCAGGAGGACTGCCAGGCCCATCGACCATCAGGACTTCCACCGCGGGATCACTACTGTCGCACTCGGATGCGGTTTCTACGGAGCTAGTCGACAGATCAAACAGGTCGTAGAGTGTTTCGTCGGGCTCGATTGCCACGACTTGGGGGACGGCTGACTGGCGGTCCACCGCGTGCCTCACCCACCGCTGAAGCCTCGATTGACCGAAACGCTTGCGCCGGCGGGCAACAGGGAGGTAGGACACCACAGGAGCTGACTGATACTGAGTCGACGGCTGTCGCAGGAGGACTCCACAGACGCGACGCTGAAGTGCGCGTTGCGCTGGACGGGAGCGCCGACGCCGAGTGGAGCCTCTGGATCCAAGCGGAGTCGCCGGCGATTTAACACGAAAAGCGCCGAGACGGATCTCGCGGCCCTCGGCCAAACCTCCGCCTGAAACCATGTCGATGGGGATCGGAAAAATCGCAACTTCTCCAACAAGTCACTAAGATACCTGCCCCACGGTGGGCGTCAACTGTCGTGGTTCTAAGTCTGACAGTAGAATGGGGGGTAGGTATGTAGAGGGAAGATCTTAGCTATGGAGGAGTTGTACACACAAGTTTTACGAGTTCAGGCCCTTCTCGGAGGAAGTAACAGCCCTACGTCTCGGAGCCCGGAGGCGGTCGACTAGATTATACGCGTGTGAGTTACATGGGGTGCGAACCTTTGTCCCCGAGGAGGGGGGTGGCTTATATATAGTGCGCCAGGACCCCAGCTCCCCTCCGTTACACAGGGTTAAATGTACATCAACAGGGGGGCATTACTGGTAACGCCAGCAATAAAGATACATAATGACCATAAAGCTATGACTTAATTCCCGACCGTTGCGGTGCAGAGTGGCTCTAGACCTTCTGGTAGTCGAGTGATAGTCTTCATGGTCGAGTGACTCAAGACTGCCGAGTGGAACACAGCTTCATGGTCGATTGGATGATGACTCTTCTTCAAATGCTTCTAGTTTTTTGAGAGATGTCCTTGGGGAGGGTATCTTGGACAGATCCATGACCCTACCCTAGGTACATAGCTTCATCACTCACGGATTTGAGCAAAGTAATGAATGACGAGCCTAGTTGTAGTGCGAGTGAAGAAGAAGGGGAGCTGGGGGTTTTCTGTAGTAGTGAGGAAGAAGGGGAGCTGCGGTTTTCTGTAGGAGTGAGGTGAGGAATCTGGGGGTACGAGTGGAGCGAGCTGACGTGAGGTGGGTGGGAGTGAGGAGGAAGAAGAACACCCAGGTTTTTTGGGTGGCGGTATGCTGGGTGTGGGTAGTGCCTCTCATTCAGTAAATATATGGACTTTTGAATTGATTTTACTATTTACTTGGGTGGATGGGCTGTTTTATCTTGGGCCCAGAGAAACAATTACTACTAGTACAGTGGAGACACTCTACAGCTACCCAGAAAAACAATTACTACTAGTACAGTGGATACAATACCGCTTATGGCTCCTCCTAGGTCATCGAAACGTCTCCCTCTACTGAACGCCATTATACTTTTGTTCACCAACATGCGGGCCATGCAGCGCGCGAGCCCAAATGCCATCCACAAAATTAGAAGGCAGTATGCAGGCGGAGAGTCACCCCGGTCGTAGCGCGGCAATAACGAGCCGTTGTATCACAAAACCCCACCTCCCCGCAGTCTAAGTTTGACGGCCCAAGCAACCATCATTTCACTCTTCGCTGAATCCCCTTCTCCCTCACCGTATTCAAGAAAGGCAACACTCGCATCTGCCAATGTTCTTCTCTCCCAATGAAGGGAAGGTAAGCAGATCCATGATGTTGGTATATTTTCGTTCAGAGAAAAAAAAGAACTTTTGCAAAGCAGTAACCAATCCTCACTCTCTTTTTTGTTTCATTGTCATTGCGATTGTGTTTTCCTTTCACTGGTCTCCTAGTATTCGTCAGTTTCATGATGGACCAAGGAGAACCAGGCAAATATCTGCCGATATTGGAGCAAACGTGGGAGGCTGATCCCCACGAGACAGAGAGCTCCAAGAAGATGGAGGCAGCCACCGAGCCGACCCCAGATACGCTCACAGCCACTACTGAGATGGTCAATGCCCCATTTGAGGTTACAGCCCCCGTGGCACTGCAGGAGCAGTTTTCCCCCTTCAAGGATGTGCCCCCCCCCCCCCCGCTGAGCCGCCCAAGGTGATTTTCTTCTTTGCCGATCTCGATTGTGGTTTTTCATCTAAGTATGTGGTGATTAATAATGCAAAATTGTATTAGCTTCGATGACATGCTATACATAGTGGTTTAAATAACTTGTGTTTCTTATACTGGAAAGTAATTCAGAATTTGTTTCTCTTTCAATTAGAGCCCTGATGCAGACAAGGATTGTGGGTTGTACATGTCACTCGCTATGAGGCGGATGACCTGAATATACACACTAGGAAAACAAAGTTTTTAGACTGTTGGATCCTGGAAGCCATTTGCGCTTATACCAATGAAGAGTTGTATTCCAGCCTCACAGTTGTCAGGCGTGTTGTCCAAGGTGTACTGAAGCACAAGAAGTTCAAAGCTACTCCTTCATTTGTGAGGCGTACTATTCTTGTCAAGCTTACGCAGGAAGATGACATGGCATGCCTCCACAAACAAGTTTATGAGTGGCAAGGCCACGAGGTTGTCTTCATGAAGGTTCACAGGATTGAGGTGCTGCCGGATGTCCTCGATGATGTTCATGGCAAGGTCCGTCTTGTCCAGCCCAAATTAGATCGAGGCATGAAATAGTTGCCCCAGCTAGTGTTTAATAGTAGTTTGGATTGTGTCTAATTATCTGAACCTTGCCTGTTATCAAGCCCTCTGGGCTAGTACTCTGTTTGAGTCCGTCTATGGGAACTGCTGCTAGTTTTGTGTGCCCGTGAATCATGTGAGAACCATCATAATTGTTGCCGAAACAGATGCGTCCTCACTAGTTTTTTCATGAATATGGCATGGTAAGACGGTTTATCATACGAGCAGTGTGTGTTTTGATGAAATAGAGTACTCATTCGAGAACTGTGTGCTGACGTATACATAAGTACTTGTAAACACTATTGGTGCTACCCCACTTGTAAGCAGTTGTGAAAAACACGGCACATTGGCTCAGCTCGCTTCAACACTAGGCTATCGACCAGCTAACAATCAACAATCTGCTGTCTGACATATAAGCAACTATGTATCTTATTACAGTGGTTCATGCAGTTAACTGAGACCACAATGTAAATTCCAAACGTTCACACGCTAGTCCAGTGTTCATGTGGAACACTCACATTAAACTTGGCTTCATAAAAAACATGAGAAGCATAAGTTAAGCAATTTTATACATCTCAATGATTCATAGAACATAAAAAACATATACTAGCTCACAGCAAAAGACAAAGTTGTGAGAAGGTTTACAAATCAGGAAAAAACAAGCAAGGCTTCTCTAAAAAAGATTCCTCCCGGCAGCTTAAATTTCCGGAGTTCACTATGGTTTTTTCTTGTTGCCACCATCCAGGGTTAGGATCCCTCATTCCAGAATAACAAATTATAATTGTGTTCTCAGCTGGAATGCTGAACTGAACCATGTAGTTTATTGACCAGCTGCGCGCACCTGTCCAAAAAACCACCATGCAGCCGTGCCAGCTAGTCCTCAGTCCATGGATGAACTGGTAGAAAGTGCATTCCGGACTAGGATGCGCTTGTTTTCGTCATCGTCCCTACACTACAATCAGGAAGTAAAACGTATTTAATCAACTTCTTTTATATTATGCTGGTCATTCTTCCTAGTAACTACCAATGTAGGAATACCTGGAAGATGGGTGGTTAGACGACGGCAACAAGGGATAGCCATCTCATTTTGCACAGTTCTACTAAAACAGAGGTGTGTGCTTTTGATCGCGCGGATAGAAACGATATGGAGATAGACATCCCGAAATGATATGGAGACAGACATCCCTATTTGCGCAAATACGAAAAACGGTTATTTAAACAGTGACAGATATTTGTTGTGGCGTATGATTAACAGCAGCATCTATTGTGTTATAATTGGCACTAGATTGACAGTATGAAAATGTCCTTAAGTAAGTAGCCTCACATCACATCAACACTGCCACTAGATTAACATGCAGAACAATAGCATTAGTATTACTGTCATGAGAGTAGCACATGGTCAGTAAATGTGCAATCAAATTTGTGCAGTTCCACTGGGATGAAGCAACGTTAGCGGTGTGATATTCGACGGCACTACACCATTACTTATAGTGACATTAGGTGGCATTGCTTAATGGTTCATGTGATTTTACATTAACGGTAGCGATATGGGCATAGGGACAGCAGGGTCATAAAGTGGTGAGGTAGATGTGGTTGCCGAGAGCGGCAAACACTCAGGCAGCATGTCTGCATTTGTCCCATTTTTTATCTCCTCCGTGACATTTTCCTATGTGAGCACAGGAAATCTAGACCTGCTAATTCTCATTTGTGTTGTCCCCCAACACCCATCACTTTCTTTCCTTTTTCAACCAAGAGATAGGTCCACTTCCCCCCACCCTTCACCATCCACCATGATTTCTTCGTCTTTTCAACCAAGAGACTGGTTGGGTAGCCAGTATCTACTACTTTCCCCCGTTTCCTCTTAGAACCAAGTCCTAGATTCATGCTACAACTTTCCCACTTTCTTCCCTGTTTGAACCAACTCTGAGAGTCGACTATATGAACTATCTTTACCTCTAATAATAGTAAAAGTCTAGGTGGCTTTGGAACAGCGGACAGAAGTAGAAAAAGATCCACACGAAGCCAAGTGGGGAGCTGGGGCAATAGAGCAAGCCAGGTTTCAAAGGAATATATACCTGAGGGTCGTCGGCATGTGGAAAAGATGGCGTCGGGAGGCTGCATCTTGTCCACAATACCGCAGGGAGGAAGAAGGGGTCGGAGGCCCTCCAGAGCCGGCGCTCTCTCGGAGAGAACGACACGGCCGCCTATCGGGATGCGCGGGCAGCCGTTGGTCTCCTCACTCGTCACCGACGACAGCGTGAACGATGCACCTACACCCCTGCCCGGTCGAGGTTGTCCGGCCGGATTTGTGACCAGCCGTGAGCTGAGAGAGAGTGTGGCCACCTATGTCTTGCTTAGATCTGGAGAGCATGAGAGAGTGAACGAGAGGAACCCTAGTAAAGCAAGCGCTAAGGCTCCTGCTTATATATATAGTGGAGTGATTTTGTTGTACCAGCTTCAAAAAAATGCACTCCTACGTGTACCCGCGAGTGGGTGTGAGAGAACTAGTGTGTGCGTGCACTGCTTCTCTTTGTGAGTGTACAATATACTATGCCCAAAGAATGTTCCCCACCAGAGTAATAGTATAAGTGTGTGACGTGTGAGCTAAAATAAAATGTGTGTGACGTCTTTTGTTTTTTAGAAGTTCTGAGGGTAGGGTGTGAAGAGCACATATGTGTGTGACATCTACCTGCAGATAGACGGTGGGTGCGAGAGGACTCGGGAGGGTGCGTGTGCGTGAGAGAGAGGGGGCACGTATCAATGCAATGCATGTGTCCGTAAATCATTATCCGACAAACGTTCGCCACAAGCCTTTTCCCGACGAACGTCGTAAGAACCGTTAGATCGGCATCCGACAGTGTTAGTTTTGCCATGTCATTTAACAGAACAGCCACTTCTCCTACACATAAATCTTCCACGTGAGTGTTAGCAACTGCCGTATGCTCCCTCCATTCCAAAATGTAGTGCATATAGCTTTATTAAAAATTCGAACCTCACAAACTTTTACCGAGTTTTCGTGTACCAAATTGCACATGTAGAATACCTTGTATATATCATTTCATTCATCTTCGAGAGGTAACTATAAAGATGGGGGAGGAGTCTACAAAGAAAGACCATCGTATCACCTGCAGCAATTTCAACCATCCTTTGGTGTGGAGGAATATCATAGGAACTCTATATGATATGATTTTTATAGGATTTTTTCCTTTAGAGCCAATTGGTTCATAGGAATAGATACATATACTCCACATTTCAAAGGAAATAAACATGATATCATTTCTATAGCTTTAGAGCCACTTGGTTCATATGAATGGATTCCTATACTCCTATAATTTCAAAGGAAAATAAACATTAGCGTATATTCAATAGAAAAGTTCCTATGATATGAACCAAATTACATCTCTTTTCTAATCCCTCCTCATAGGAATTGAGATACATGTCATCTCTAGATTCAATAGAAAAGTTCCTATGATGTGAACCAAATGACATCTCTTTTCCAATCCCTATTCATAGGAATTGAGATACTCCATGTCATCACTTTCCCTACAACTTCCATGTATACATCTTCTATTCCTAAATAGCTAGTACAACCTGTCGGCGTTCTGGGAATGGGGGTCCCTAGACTTGCCTGCCTGCGGCCTGCGGCGTGGCTCAAGTGGTGGCCCAGTACGGCTCATCTTCATCAGCAAGAAGACTCAAGACCTTTGCGGGGCGGAGATTGCTGGGCGGACGACACAAGACTTCCTCAGGAGCGGCCTCGCCAGGCAGGCTCGCGAGGAGGCGGAGAGATCAAGGTAGGGTACCTCGCGAGGTGCTTGTGATGCAAGCCATGACGATCGAGACCAGGCGGGCGCCGGCCTGTGCTGTGTCCTTGTTTCCTCTTTGGTTCAAAGGGGGCAAGCACAGGCGTGGAGTACCGAGGCATCAGGCAAAGGTTGCCATTTTAGTGCAAAGAGACCAAGACCAGCGGAGCGGCAGGATGGAGGTCACCGTGGAGCCCAAGACGGCGTCATCGCCAGTGCTTTTGGCAGCCGAAGACAAACTTTAGTCAGGATAACTTGTACTAGATGTTCCCCTTCAAAATGGCCATTGTTGGCACCCTTCCCGCTCAATATTTGCGAAGAGGACCAGGGCCTCTATAAATAGAGCTAGCCAACACCGTGGAGAGGGGGATCAGAGAGAGAACCCTAGCCAGAGAGAGAGATATAGAACCCTAGCCAGAGAGAGAGAGAGATAGAACCCTAGCCAGAGAGATAGAGAGGCGATCGAACTCACCAAGCAGTTCATCGCACCAGCTCAGGAACACCTCTCGCGAGGCTGTTCGTCCTTTGTACTGATCATCATCAGCCCCTGAGGCAATCCACCACAACACACACTAGAGTAGGGTATTACACCACAACGGTGGCCCGAACCAGTATAAATCTTGTGTCCCTTGTGTTGTTCATCGTATTCGGCTTAGATCTCACGAGGCGATCGAACGTAGATCGGTAGGGGAGAGATCTTCGTGTGCACCCCAGAGTTCGAACCTTAAGGGTCTGCCGGAACCCGACATCCGACATTTAGTGCGCCAGGTAGGGGTGCGCCGGAATCTTTCTTCCGCTGCTCCGCGTTCGATCTTCCGTCGTGCCCATGGCTGACGCTCGCCGGGCTCGTGCCGAGCGTCGGGCTGCTCTTGCCGCCCGTCGCGTCGACCAGACGGCTCCCCTGCCGCCAACGCCGCCCCGGCCCGGCGGGGAACGAGCAGCGAGTAGGCCTCGCTTCAGATCCTTCGTGCAGCGGAAGGCCGCACCGCCACCCCACATCGACTTCGCTAGTTCGCTGCCCCACGCCTGCCGCGCTTTCACGGAAGCGCACGCTGCTGTTCTCGGCGCTGTGAGCTCTCGCACTACCGCCCCGCCGACGACCTTCTCGTGGATCGCTCGCACGCATCACCGAAGCTCACCAAGACCGCAGGGGCTCTCCTATGCCGCCCCTCTCGCTGCTCGCCATCCGCCCCTGCAGGAGACGCAGATCAGAGGTGCCTCCACCGTATCCTCCCCAAGAAGGCGCTCGTTTCCAAGGCGCTGCCCCGTGACGAGATCCACCACGTCCGCACCCGTGGCGACAAGAAAGGAGCTGCCAAGAAATCCTCGTCCCCAAGAAGGTGCACGCGTTTCTCGGGCGCCGGGCGCCGCCACGACCGCATCCTCGTGCCACCACGCTAAGACCTGCGCTGCTCCAGCGGCAGCGCTGGAATCCCTGTGAGCAAGCCCCCGCATCGCAGAGAGCTCGTGGCTACCGCAAGCTGCCGCGCTTTCACCACCGAAGCCACGCAGTGTCGCCGCCGTGCAAGTTCAAGCTCGACCTGCCTCGCTACGACGGCATCGCCGAATTTCGCTGAGTTCCTACAGCTCTACGAGCTGGGCATCAAAGCCGCCAACGAGGACGAAAAGGTCATGGCGAACTGGTTTCCCATGGCACTCAAGGACGGCGCCCACACCTGGCTCCTGAACCTGGCCCCTGGCATGATCTCTTCCTGGGATGATATGCGCACCCGCTTCATCGCCAACTTCCAGGGCACTCGCGACCGTCCGCCGGCCTTGGGTGACCTATGCCGCATCAGGCAGCAGCCAAGAGAGACCTTGCAAAAGTACATCCAGCGCTTCAACAACGCTCGCCTCAAGATTCCCAGGGTGACCGAGGAGGCCATCATTTCGGTGTTCTTTGATGGTGTCTGCGACGTCAAGATGAAGGAGGAGTTGGCGATCCATGAAGATCTGTGTACGTCAGTGGAGTTGTTCAACCTGGCGAACAAGTGCGCAAGAGCTGAGGAGGGACGCCCTTCCCTCCTCGAGCTCCCGGCGGCAGACCCAGAGGAGAAGAAAGCCAAGGCCAAGGATGTGAAGCGCAAAGGAGCAGCTGTGCTCGCAGCAGAGCCGGACACGAAGCGTGGCAGGGACCAGCCGGAGTCGTCCAAGGGCAGCCGGTACTATGTGTACCATGATCTTCACACCCACAACACCAACGAATGTCAAGAGCTCAGGGCCATGCGAGAAGGCCGTGTCGGTCGATGTCCCGAGCGCAACGATCACGGCTACGACCGAGGCGGAGCAAGAGGTGGAGGATGCTGGGACGACCGTGGCCCTCGCCAAGGGTGGCGTGATCGGCCTCACGAGGACCGCTGGCAGGACCAGCCTCGCGAGGGAGCTTGGAGAGATCAGCCTCATGAGGATCGCCCGCAAGGCAACGCATGCCTTCCTCCTCGGCCACCAACACCAAGAAGGAATGAAGACCATCATTAGGACGAGGGGCTGGGGGTTTCCAGGAGCCACGTGCAATCGCTTGCATCTTGGGCGGTGCTCAGGCCCCAGCCTCACAAGGCATCTTCAAGTAGTTTGCTCGCGACGTGAATGCAGTCCTCCCCAAGATTCAGGCCAAACGCCCTCTCAGGTGGTATGTGTGCGCCATCACATTTAGCTCAGCTAATCAGCTCATGTGTGCGGCGACGGCCGGTGTTCTCCCAATGCTCTGTTCCCCAGCCATCAGCAATGTACAAGTCACCAGGACCCTCATCGATGGCGGAGCAAGACTCAACGTTCTGTCCCTCGATACGTTCAACAATCTCCAAGTGCCATATGATCAACTTCAGCCAACCAAGCCTTTCTCAAGAGTCACTGATGGTTCCACTGTCCCGATAGGGCAGGTCCGCCTTCCTGTCACCTTTGGACAGCACAACAACTACCGCACCAAGCTCATTGACTTTGATGTCACTCACATTCGCCTACCATACAATGCCATCCTCGGGTTCCGGCCCTGGCCAAGTTTATGGCAGTGACTCACCATGGCTAAAATGTCCTCAAGATTCCAGGAAGTGGCGGGGTCATCACGGTCCCCTGTGAAGAGAAGGATGCGGTGTGCTCCCTCGAGCGCGCCTTCCGAGCCGCGTCAATCGAGGACCCGGATAACAAGAGTAGAAACCTCCCCGGAGTAGCTCCCAAGAAGAAGAAGACATCACCTGGCTCAAGGCCTCACGAGGCAGGCACCTTCGGAGGCGCCACATCCGGACATGCGCCTGTCCAAGGGGCGCCACCCTCCATCGCATAGGAAGGCGTGTCTGGCGCCTCCTCGGCAGGCTCGGGGCTCTCTCTGGGAGCCACCGACTTTGCCAAGATCATGAGGGAGGCGCTTGGGAACCACTTGGAGGCGTGCTTCGCGGCACGTTTCCCTCAGGAAGGCGCAAGGAAAGGAGGGCCCAACCCTCAGGAATTCATCATCAAGGTCGCTCAGGAGTTGCAAGAATCGAGAGTCATGCGCGGCAACCGCCGCCTGCCCAGTGTAGCTCCCCATCCAGGCGAGGATGGCGGGCTGCCCGTCTGCATCGACTACCCAGGGCTCTACCGAGGGCTCGTGAGGATCGGCTTCTTCACCCCGCACCGCCAGCTACTCCGACACTCGTTTTGCAATGGTATCAGGTGACTTCTTTCAAGTTTCATTTCAGCTGGGAGCGCCCCCAGGGCCGCATCATTCCCAGGTCGCGTGGGTCTGTCCCTGTGGCATGTATCCGTTTTGCTTATGTCTTCTGCTTGCCTCGTTGGGGGCGCCCCTCGGGCTGCATCATCCCCAAGCCGCTCGGGCCTGACCTAGTGGCGTTTGGTTTCTCTGCATCTATCTAAGTTGCTTAGTTTCTTCATGCTTGACCTACCCATGATTGCCGTCCGCCGCCCACCACGGGTCTATTTTTCCTCATGCGGATCGCTTGCACATTAAAAGGGGGGCGCCTGAGCATCACGACTCATGGGCTCTTACTGGCTCTCCAGCCCTCACCCCCTGGCCTTGACCCACGGCATCGCGACCTGTCATACCAGCAGCGGCTGAGCTTGCTCGAGGGCCAGGACCTGAGGACGTAGAGCATTCGCATTTTAACCACCTTGCAGGAACATACAACTGACAAAGGCCCAGAGCCAGGCGCAACCCGCCTCGAGTTAGGGCCTCGTGAGTCCCGCGCTGGCTCACGGGTGCCGATATACACCTCTCTTAAGCCCTACCGTGCCGGCCACGTGTCAGGGCGGGGTTGTACACGCCCCGGGGGCTCCTCCCGGAGGGGAGCCCCCCTCCCACGTACCACTGGAAGCACCATGCTCCGCGCTGGCTGACGACACTGTCGAGGAGCGGCTATGCTCGTACACATACGAAAGCGCTATGCTCCATGCTGGTGATAAATAACTGAGGGTAGCCCACGGCTGCATCAACCTCAGGGAGCCCAGAGCTCAGTGCCTGGCGCCATTGCAAAGCCTTCTCTCGGGAGTTCCGCGCGAAGGGGGCTGGACACGGGGCTGTGCCCGGGTCACAGCCGAGCACATGCCACCCAGCCAGGTCCCTCGGACCTGGTCGTCGCGCGCCCCTCCCCGAGCGGAGCCAAGGTATGAAGACTCGTTTGAGCATCAAGGGGGACTACTGAGCATCGCGACTCAGTAGCCTAGCTGGTCACGTAGCCCCCCACTCCTTAGTCCCGTCCTGGTGATCTGGTCGAGGCTAACGGCGGTTGAGGTATGCGCGGGGCCGGGCCCTGCCGATGTAGAACGACAGATCCTCTCTTCTACCCCCTCCCTATTTGTCGTTTGCGTGTCAAGGGGGACTCCTGAGCATCGCGACTTAGGAGCCTAACTTGCCACGTAGCCCCTCACTCCTTAGTCCCGTCCTGGTGATCCGGTCGAGGTTAATGGCGGCTGAGGTATGCGCGGGGCCGGGCCCTGCTGGCATAGAACACAAGCAAATAGGAAGGAAATCACAAAATCTAGCAAGCCCAGAAGCAAATATTACAGACCATAGTTTGTTCTCACAGCACCATACATGAATTTAAACGCCTCCACGAGGCATGGTGCATGTTGCAGGAATCAAAGCAGGAAGAGGCCGCGAGAGGATCACCCCTCGGCCGCGCCACCGCTTATGGTGGAGTCGCGCTTGTCAGCCCCATTCCCTGGAACTGTGGAGCCGGTAGCACCTCGCTTGGTCGCAGTGTTGAAAACATGGAACTTCGCCAGCAAGGCCTCCGCTCAGCCCTTGACGGCTTCGGCAGCGGCGGTGGAGCGCTTGGCATCCACGGGCTCCAGCAGGTCGTCAAGGTTGGCGTCAGGGTTGCGGAGGTAGACGTGGCTGAGGATCCATGTCAGCGCTGCGGAGGAAAGGACGCGAGCTTCAAATTCGGTCATGGGGCCGATGCCAATCACGACTTCCTCAAGCGCCTCGACAAGGAAGGGAACCAGCTTGGCAGGGCCTTCCTTGGCTCCAGCCAGCGGTTTCTCCAGGCGCCCGGCCACCAGGCGGGGGTCCGCGCTTCGGAAATCCTCCCGCAGCCGACTCAGTTTGTCGGCGGCACGGTCCAAGGCAACAGAGGAAGCAGAGGAGATGGGAGCCGGCAGAGTAGGAGGAGAAGACAGAAGCGTCATCACATCTTGGGAGGGAGGGACCTCCTGAGCCTCGGCCACCTCGGCGACAGCGTCAAGCGCTGGCACCTCCAGAATCAGCGGGGCCACGACGGCTGACTCCTTCCCGGAGCGTCCCTGCTGGCCTCACGAGGATGACCGGGCAGGGGACATGCGGGCCCTGCTACCTCCCTTTCCCGCGAGTGAAGACGCGTTCACAACCGAGGAGCCCGTCCCAGGCGGGGTCGCCGCATCTCCCTTCAGCCTCTTCGCCGCGGGTAGAAGCCTACCTAATAAAAGATGTCAAGCCTCGACAGCAAAAGACAGGAACGAGGCTGAGTTCGAACACTTACTGGTTGACTGCCGCGGGATCCCACGGACTCTGGCCAAGCTTGAAGCCTGAAAGCCTCTTGCGGGCTCAGCCTCGGGAGGCCCAGCCGCAGGGGAAGGCGCACCTCAAGGGCTAGAACTGACTTCGGCCGATGCCAGGGCCATGGTAGACCCTCGGGAGATCAGCCCGGACCTGTCCTTCCTAAGGACCAGGGGCGCATCCTCCCCCTCTCGCCCGGTGCTGGCCTCGTCATCGTCAGGCATGGAGCGGAGGGCGCTGGACTTGCACTAGGGGGAAGTCTCTCCCGTCCCCTCGAAGGTCGCCCGAGTCACGCTCCTCATCCTCGTTGTCATCTTCCTCCTCTCCCCCGCTGGAGTCACCAGAGGACAAGTTCACCGTCGCCGTTACCGCCTGGCCCTCAGGGTCCTCCACTGGCACCAGACCCACCCCATCGAAGGTGGGCATGGTGTCCACCACCAGCTTCCAATCATCACGAAGGAACAAAGGGACCAGAGCATCCATCGGGCCTTCCACTTCCTCTCCAACCAAGAAGCGGAGTGCCGCGGTCAGATCCTCGTTGTTCAGGGCGTCCAAGCTCAGGCGGAGGACAACGTCAGCATCCTCGAGCCTCCACAGCGGGCGCGAGTGCACCTGAATAGGGGCCACCCAGTGCGACAGGAACTCCCTCAGGAGCGAGGCCCCGGTCAGCTTCGCCGTCCTCATACTGCCCGGCCTCAGGTCGGCGTTCATCTTCTCCAAAACCAGCTTCTCCCATCGATCATCAAGATTTGCGCGGGACCACACCTCAACAACCTCAGGCTGCTTTGAGGGCAACTCCAGCAGGAGGTTGTGGCACCTGGCGTCCACCATGACCCACTTGCTCCGGAAGCCCTCGGCCCTCTTCCCGGCCTTCGAGATGGCGTTGGACTTGGAGTACGCGATATAGCTTGCGCACATCGAGATATTGCCGCCAAAGACCTGGAGGGAGAAGAAGTGGCGCAGCAAGGCCACAGAGGGCACCACCCCGACGTGCGCCTCACAGTAGTAGGCGAAGATCGACAGGAGAAGGATGGAGTTGGGATGGATATGCAGAGCATGCAACTGATACTGGCGAAGGACGACGAGTAAGAACTCAGAGAAAGGAGGAACCAGACCAAAGATAACGGCGCTCATGAAGAGGGGGTAGAAGTTGCTCCCATTGTCCTCCGGCCGGGCGGAGCCAAGCCAGAGCGCGGTCTCCCCCATCTTGTTAAACTGCGACGCCACCATCTGGCGCGTGAGGGCAAGATTCTTCTCCGTCACGTTGGGGGAGACCAGAGCCGGCGAGTACCAGGCCGATGCGGCCCTAGCCGGGGTCCTGCGGGGTGCCATTGCTCGCCTGGGAGAAAGGATGCGGAAAATCTGGAGATTCTAGAAGCAGGAGGGTGAAGAGAAAGAAAGGGGATCTGGAGCAAGGAGAACGAGGGTAATGAAGGTAAGGCTAACCCCGAGCCAGCATTTTGTCAGTCGAGCAGTTGCCGAGGCAGCGTGGGAAAGCGGAAATGCCCACATCCAATCAACCGCCACGCGGTGCCCAAGGCCGCCGGCTGATGGGTCCCGCGGCGCTCCGCACTTGCCGCTTCGCTTCTCCCTAAGCCATGTCCGAGCGCGCCTTGGGCCCGGGGGCTACTGTCGGTGTTCTGGGAATGGGGGTCCCCAGACTTGCCTGCCTGCGGCCTGCGGCATGGCTCAAGTGGTGTCCCAGTACGGCTCATCTTCATCAGCGCAAGACTCAAGACCCTCGCGAGGGGGCCAAGCCTTGAGGGGCGGACGACACAAGACTTCCTTAAGAGTGGCCTCGCCAGGCAGGCTCGCGAGGAGGCGGAGAGATCAAGGCAGAGTACCTCGCGAGGTGCTGATGACGCAAGCCATGACGATCAAGACCAGGCGGGAGCCGGCCTGCGCTGTGTCTTTGTTTCCTCTTTTTGGTGGGGGCAAGCACAGGCGTGGAGTACCTAGGCATCAGGCAAAGGTTGCCATTTCAGTGCAACGAGACCAAGACCAGTGGAGCGGCAGGATGGAGGTCACCTGGAGCCCAAGACGGCGTCATCGCTAGTGCTTTTGGCAGCCGAAGACCAACTTTAGTCAGGATAACTTGTACTAGATGTTCCCCTTCAAAATGGCCGTTGTTGGCGCCCTTCCCGCTCAATATTTGGGAAGAGGACCAGGGCCTCTATAAATATAGCTAGCCACCATCGTGGATAGGGGGATCATAGAGAGAACCCTAACCAGAGAGAGAGATAGAACCCTAGCCAGAGAGAGAGAGATAGAACCCTAGCCAGAGAGAGAGAGAGGTGATCGAACTCACCCAAGCAGTTCATCGCACCAGCTCAGGAACAGCTCTCGCGAGGCTGTTCATCCTTTGTACTGTTCATCATCAGCCCCTGAGGCAATCCACCACACCACACACTGGAGTAGGGTATTACACCACAACGGTGGCCCGAACCAGTATAAATCCTATGTCCCTTGTGTTGTTCATCGTTTTCGTCTTAGATCTCACGAGGTGATCGGACGTAGATCGATAGGGGAGAGATCTTCGTGTGCACCCCATAATTCGAACCTTAAGGCTCTGCCGGAACCCGACATCCGACACAACGAACGAGTAGCTTTTTTCCAAGACATGAAACTATGGCACAAGAACTATATAGTGTGCGAATAACTTGAAAGATGGTCCTGGATGACGCTAATCCGACAGTGTAGAGATGGCAAATCCGAGCACTACTGGCCGTTGGATATCATCAACATTCCACCAGATCTGCCACATGTACAATTTAGAAGACTCCATGGTTGAAGTTAAGCATAATGCACAAACCTCAAAACACAAGCACTTCTCCTTTGTTCTAGAATCTTCCGTATCATAATTGATTTTTTTTCTAAATGAATTGTCATAATTTGTTTTTTACTTTATGCTTTACAATGCACAACCCCATGAATCTTAATTTTTTTATAAAACTAATTGATTTTGAATGAGATGAACTATAAGAACTAAACGAACATCTACATCATGCAGATATGACTCAAAGCTTTACATGCTATAGTGTGTCTTTATTCATAATTTGGTTTCGAAATCTCATGCATTCAATGCATGTGTACCTTACTAGTTTTGAGTAGAGTAGCAAATTTCACGCGGCCCTGGGTATATCAAAATGCAGGGCCCATGCATCATTGCCTTTCGGTCGAACCTACGTCCACAATTTTTTGTACGTACTATATCTCCACTGGTCCCCGAACCCAAAATGCTTTCTCGTTCCCCAAAAACCAAGCGGCCCACACATATTTAAGGCGTCGACTCGAACTCAATACCTCTCCCGTTTACTATGATGTGGCCCCGCACGTTGTAGTAGTACTCCTACAAACCCTATCACCGCACGCATCATCGATTTTCTTCAAGAGGATGAGGGAGAAGCCGATTTGTAGTGGAGGCACTTTAAAAAAATGATGTGCAGTGGAGACCCCTACCCTAGGGTGCCCTAGGTAGATGCCGCACGCACCATTGGTTTTCTCTTTTCTTTATGCTCTTGCGCCCTAGAGTGAAATGATGGTTGCTTCCTCCGTCCAGCTTAATGCGAGAAAGGTGGGGCTTTGTTATTTGACCCCTCATCGCTCATTTTCTACTACTGCGGCGCTACGACCAGGGTGCCTCCAATTCCAACTGCTGCTCCGAACTATAATTTGGTGCATCGCATGTGGAACAAGACGGTGGATGAGCCACATGTCGACCAAAGCGATCCTGTTAAGTGTGTCACCATTTCGTGTGCGGACTGACCCTACTTGAGTTGCTACGCCAACACGACAGGTGCAGCCTACCACTTGGTTTTGCTCCTTGGTGAATCCCGACTATATTGATCTAAAAAGATACGTACTGAACTACTCTCTCCGTCTCGTTTTTCTAGGCGTCTCGGTTTATAGGGCGTGCACGTAGTTCTAGGTCATCCATTTGAATAACTAAATATGAGTTACTATGTCACAAAAGTATATCATTGGATTATTAAGCGGATGTAGTTTCTAAACATATAATGTTCATCACGTATATAGCCAGTTAAATTCTCAACCTAGAACGACGTGCATGCCATGTAAACCGATACGGAGGAAGTATAGTAGTAAAAATGAGGTGATTTTACCGAGCGATCGGCGGGGAGCATGGCCTGTCATGCGGTCCCACGTGTCATGATGTACCAAGGCGATGCGCGTGTCCCTCTTGAGGCAGAAGCATTACTACGTGGTTTGAGATGATCGCGAACAGAAGTGTCAAATAATGGTTGCTTCGTCCGTCTGGGAAGGTGCGGCATTGTGATTTGACATCTCATTGCTCATTACTACTACTACTGGGGCAGTACGACTAGGGTGCGCCCCCTGCTGTTCTGCACTATTATTTGGTGCTTGACACGTCGACACGGTTGCTATATGTCCCACATGTCGGCGACAGGAAGTACAGAATTCATGAAAGCGAGCGTCAACGGAGGAGTACAAGACATGACTTGGGTTTTTGCTGCTTCGCGCGATCCATCAATACAAAGCCGGACTAAAAAAAGGCGAGGGCGGGTATTTTCCCGCGCGACAGGCAAGGGAGTTTGGCATAGTCTGTTTGAGGCAAGGAGGCAGGAAGGGAAACAAGCAAATAAATGTTGAGCGACTTAGTTTTGGGAAAATATGATTTTATGGAGTACGTACCCACTAGGTTTTATAGGGTTCATCTAAAAAACATTCGTTTTTCCGTTTTATAACTCCCAATTCTACTACTAGTAGTAGTACCATCACATGTTGGATTTCGAGGTGCGTTAGATCACCCGATGCAAGCAGTGTCAAGAGAAAACTCACCAATGCATGTAGAAGTTAATGGAAATTTAGTGGTCATTCGTGCATTCGTTCTAATTAATGCCTGGGTAAACATAACTTCTTGAGAAAAACGAGTGTACTAATTACTTGTGCAAACTAGGAGTACGAAATTAATTCGACCACTCACTATCTACCTTGGTTGGAGAGATTTTGAAATTGAGCCATAAACTAGAAAGGAGCGAGTAGTAACTTTTGTCTCGATTTCTATTTGTGGCCTTGTATAGATGCAAAATGATTTTTTATAGTGGCCTTGTATAAGTAAATGGAGGGAGTACTAAAGGACATATATATTCCAAACAATATGATAATCTCTCTAACCAAGGTAGTAGGGACGAGGAGTAAACGGAGGGAGTAGTAAAATTTTCTCCTCGTCCTGTGAGCCACCGCGTACGTGGGCGAGGGAGCGGGCGTAAGGCGTACAATACTACTACTAGTAAGCAAGCTTCACCTCATCCTGCGAGCCACCACGCCTGTGGGCGGGGGAGACGGCGTACTAAGCAAGCTTCTCCTCATTCTGCGAGTTGACAGACACATCAAAAGTACTCCAGTGTATAGAGCCTTGCCTCTAAGGTAGGCCCCACATGGTTTGCCTCTTTTTTAACACAACGCGTCAAGTTGCAATTTGTTTGCTCACCCGTGGCAGACGATCCTCCCTCCACCAAGTGGACGACCAGTACACGTGTCAAATTACCACGTGGGCTGCCTTTTCGTACAAAAATGAGCTCCAGCGTGTACCCGCGCGGGTGTGGTTGGGAAAGATATGGGAGTACGTGCGCCATGCGTGCACCTCTTCTCTTCGTGCACGTCCCCCACCTACGTGGGTGTGTGTGAGAGATACAAACCTAGACAAATGGTTGTGCGGAATAACTACTCTTCGTAAGCCATTGTAAGAGTTGACAAAATGGTGAAGGAGGAGATAGGGGAGCGGCGGAGGTGTGCGATTCTTGGCCCGCATTTGGCCTCGTTTAAATAGGAGATTAAATAGACGGCGGACGGGAGGAGCTCGCCAGCGCTATGCTTAATGTTGGTCCGGCCATGAACGGACATGTGTCCGCAGTGGGTTTCTCGCTTCCACACGGGCGGGTTTCATGGAGGCGCTTGAATGCGGCAAGGAGGCGTGTTCAGTTGGTGTGCAGCGAGTCGCACCTCGACTGACGAGGACATCAAG
Source organism: Aegilops longissima (assembly GCA_021605205.1). Classification (NCBI taxonomy): domain Eukaryota; kingdom Viridiplantae; phylum Streptophyta; class Magnoliopsida; order Poales; family Poaceae; genus Aegilops; species Aegilops longissima. The sequence goes on from CM038681.1 coordinate 271,513,982, forward strand.
GCCGCTCTTCCACCGACGTGGGATCTTTAGTACATGGCCTGCATGTCAGTGAGCCAATGCAGGCAGCGCACATCAGAGGAACCTTTGGTGGGCCAGGGCGGTCAGAAGCGGACATTTCATAAACCAATGATTGTTCATTGAGTGTGATGTCATCCTTTTCATAGATAAGCCTACTATGTTGATAGCCCGTTTGATACGTTGTGATTCATAAAGACCGTTGCAAACATCAATGTTCTGCTTATCACAGATAAGGTTGATTAATACCCGTAACAATCCATGTGTCGGGGGAAAACGACACCTATGGCATCACAAGAATCCCTACTACGGTTGCCGTGGCGCAGGGTTGCAAGAAGAGTAGGATCAGTATCCAGCACAACACTACAAAAAAAAGACACATCCGTGACATTTTGGGTCGAACGAATTTTTTTTCTGTCATACATATGACACTTCTATGACGATAATTGTGACAAACCCGGTATCATCATAGATGTAGTGGGCTCCTACTTCTATGACAAAAAATCATGACAGAAAATGGGCTTTTCGTCCTGGGCGGGTCAGAGACGCAGCTGCATGACATTCTTTGGGCCATCCATGACAGATAAAACCGTGCTAGAAGCGATGGGGAGGAAAATTTTGGGGAGCTGCCGGTTACGGTGGGAGGTCGGGCGCCGAGCGATGCGCGTTTCTCTCGTACACGTACGTGTGTGTGTGCGAGGCGTTGGCTCTAACTGAACCCGAGCGAGGCGTTGGCCTCTAACTGAACCCGAGCGATTGCACTTCAGGCTACGCGTTACTGAACCCGAGCGATCGATCGATGGTTGTTAACTAAACTCGATGGAGCGATTCCTTCGCTGCTGCTGCTAACTGAAGCCGATCGATTGATGAACAAAGGAGCGTTGCCGGGGTTGATGAACAAAGAGCGTGGATTTGCCTCTGGATGAACAGGACCCCATGGTGTGGAGGGCTGGATAAACAGTAGACGCTGGAGGTGTGGTTGAACAGGACCCCGTGGTGTGGAGGGCTGGATGAACAGTAGACGGTGGAGGGGTGCCCATGGAGGGTGGTTGAACAAGAGCTGAGAGTAGCGCGTGGTGGAGGCTGGATGAACAGGAGCCCGTGGAGGCTGGAGGAGGTCGACGGTGGAGATGAACAGATCCGTGGAGTCCTGCTTTTGCGTACATCACACCCTCCCGATGAACAGACCCCGCTTTGACCGTGAAGCGCCCAACACAAGTCCGCTTTCGGCCCATTTTATGGTACGCCACACTCCTCCCGATCAACAGACTTATTTCGACCGTAGGAGGTCCGCTTTCGTCTGCTTTTGCAAGACGCCACACCCTCCCGATCAACAAGACCCCGCTTCACCGCCGGAGGTCTGCTTTCTCCATTTTGCGGGTACGCCACACCCTCCCGATCAACAGGACCCTGCTCCAAACGAGGGCCCGCTTCTCCATTGTGCGGTACGCCAGCCTCATTTCCATCGCCTGTTCCGCCCAAGCCCTCCCGATGAACACGACCACGCATTCCGCTCCGACCCAGCCGGTTGGGTCCCCATGAACACGACGACGATGTTATTTCTCCATTCCGACCCAACCATGTACGTGATGCGCGCAGTAGGCGTCGAGACCCTGCCCGATGTACATATGTGGTCAGATTTTCTTTCTTGCACCTCGCCATTGTACGTGACGTGTACATGCTACGCGCGCGCTTACTACTTTACGCGTGCGCCGCTTACTACGACACGCGCGCGCTTACAACGACCAAAGATGTACGCACATGTTCGCGACCAGGATGACAACGCTACGTACGCTTCGACTAGGTGGGTCCGGACTGTCAGGCACTTCCTTGCCTGCGAAGATGTAGCTGGTGGGTCCCAGCAGTCACGGGGGCGAATCGTTTTTTTTGCCCGGACGTACTTCCTTGCGTGCGAAGATGTAGCTAGTGGGTCCCAGCAGTCAGGGGGGCGAATCGTTCTTTTTTTTGCTCGGACGTACTTCCTTGCATGTGAAGGTGTCGCTGGTGGGTCCAAGCGGTCAGGGGGCGAATCATTTTGTTTTTTTTGCCCGGACGCACTTCCTTGCGTGCGAAGATGTAGCTGGTGGATCCCAGCAGTCAGGGGGAAACACTTTTTTCGCGAAATACAGTGGCCCGTCCGGTGGGTCCCAGCTGTCAGGTGGAGGAATCATTATCCGTGTAATAATCAGGCACTTCCTTGTCAGGGCCGTGGACCCACCTGTCAGCCTCTCCACGACAAATCCACGTCCGATGGAAGTTATTCCTTGACCATGTTGACCACGCCGCGCCGAGAGTACCAGGGCGGTGGACGACGGCAAGGCTTAGGAAAGGGACGACGGGAGGCCGGAAGACGCGGCAGGGAAGCCCACATGAGAGGAGTACGAGGGTTCACTGCTCGGCTGCGGTGGAGGTTGCCGCCACCGCATGGCCTGGCCAGCGTGGGAATAGTAGGGGCGGTAAGGCTCCGCGACAAAGACAGCCGCCACGGGAGGCAGGAGCATGCGGCACGATCGGCGCTGCTTTGGGCGGCTGGAGCAAGAAGACCAGAGGTTGAAGAAGCACTACGGTCGTTGGATGGGCATCGTACGGTCACTAGAGCTAGAATCGTTCATATTGACTAAAGTTGACAAAGGCCCCCGTCCCAGTAAACTTAGTAGGCCCACAAGTCAGCCTCCCACCATGGTGGGTCCCAGCTAGCAAGAGGAGTATTCATTTTTTTGTGCGTAATAAGGAGGCACATCCGGTGGGTCCGAGCTGACAGCGCGGGGAACGCTTTTTATGAATACGATGGCCCGTCTACCGGGTCCCAGCAGAATGGGGGAACGTTTTTTCACTTAAATAAGGTGGCCCGTCCGTGGGTCCCGCTGTCGTGGAGGAATAATTATTTTATGCTGCGTAATAAGGAGGCACTTCCTTGCGGCTGCTCGACCCAGCTGTCATCCTTCCATGTACAAGATTTTCGATGGAAGTCGGTCGTTGACCATGTTGACCACGCTGCGCCGAGAGCACCGTGGCGGTGGTCCGAAGACGGCGAGGCCTAGGAAGGGACGATGCGGAGCCGGGAAAATGCAGCAGTGGTAGCCCGCGTGGAGAGGAGTACGAGGTTCACTGTCTGGCCATGCATGAGGCTGCCCGACGCAGAATAACAAAGTGTGTGGGTGAGTAGAGGGATACCCCGGCCATCGGTGGGAGTAGTAGGGGGCGGTGAGGCCTCCGCGGCATCACAGCCGGCCACGAGAGGCAGGAGCACGCGGCACGACCGGCTCTGCTTTGGGCGGCTCGAGCAAGAAGACCAGAGGTTGAAGAAGCACTATGGCCGTTGGATGGACATCGTACGGTCACTGGAGCTAGAATCGTTCATATTGACTAAGTTGAAAAAGCCCTCCGTCCCCGTCAACTTAGTTGGCCCACAAGTCATCCTCCCACTATGGTGGGTCCCATCTAGCAGGGTGGTATTCATTTTTTTGTGCGTAATAAGGAGGCACTTCCTTGCATGCGAAGATATAGCTGGTGGGTCCGACATGTCAGCGGGGGGAACATTTTTTCGCGAAATACAGAGGCCCTTTCGGTGGGTCCCTGCTGTCAGGTGGAGGAATCATTATTTTGCGCGTACAGTCCACAGCCGATGGATGTTGTTCGTTGACCATGTTGACCAGGCCGCGCCGAGAGCACCATGGCGGTGGACGACGGCGAGGCCTAGGAAGGGAACGACCCGGAGCCGGGGAAGACTCCACAATGGGTGCCCATGCGGTGGGGAGTACGAGGGTTTACTGGTCCGGCTGCCGTCACCGGAAAATAACAGGAGGTGGGTGAGTAGAGGAATGGCCCGCCAGCAATGAAGTAGGGTGGGCGGTGCGGCTCAAGCGGCAAAGACAGCCGGCCACGGAGAAGGGAGCAGCAGTCCCACCGAGCTGGTTTGGGCGGCCGGAGCAAGAAGATCGAGATATTGAAGAAGAAGACGGCCGCTGGATTAACATCCAACGGTCATCGCTGCTAGAATCGCTTAGGACTAAATTTGAATCGCTTGTGGACTAAGTTGACAAAGCCAAAGTACACGTCAACCTAGTAGACCCACAAGTCAGCCTCCAAATCTGTCCCAAACAGCATACAGCCCGAAATTTCTAGCTATATTCAAATTAATTTTAAATCTAAATATAGCTTAATTTAAATTCAATGAAATTTTACCCGCACAAAAACAATGAAATTTAAAATATCAAAATCCGAAAGAAAACTGTATTTGGGAACTAATTGCCTTTTTGCTGTATTTTTTTTCATTTTACAACCCATTTATTATTACTTATAGCCCATTTCTTATTACTTATAGCCCATTTATTATTACTTATAGCCCATTTCTTATTACTTATAGCCCATTTTCTGGGCAAAATGCATCCTCCTCGCCTTGAAAGATTTCCGCCCAAAGAGGCGTAGAAAAGCAAGTAGGCCTATGTTGGTTATTCTCAAAAAACAAAATAGCTGGCTAGCCATTTTTCGTAAAGGAAAAAAAACAAACCGGGCTGGTCATGTGCTAAACATATGAAATAAAAGCCTGGGCTAGATGGGCCACGGGTCCCGCACAACCCAGTTGATACCCTTCTCCGTCCCGAAAAACAAAATTATCACAGCACTGTTAGGTCCCTACTATCATCCTCACCATGTACAGTCATCTCCTTATTCCTCTCGGTAGTTGACCATGTTGACAACACCGGAGGGCGGCGCCGCGGCGAGTGAACCAAGGCGGAGGACGATGGTGAGGCCTCGGACGGGAACGAACAGGAGCCGGGGTAGATCACAACCAGTCGTGGGAGGCGGAAGCAGGCGGTCCCGCCGGCACTGGTTTGGCTTTGGCGGCTCGAGGAAGAAGAGACTGAAGAAACACGACAGACGTTGAATGTAAATCGAACGGTCAATGTTGGCACAATCGTTTTTTGACTAAGAGGACACCAAGTAGCATACTTTTTTATATTGCGAGGAAAATGCGTTCGTCTGCCGTCCTCCACACAGGGACCGTTCGCCACATAAGTGACTAGCACCCTTGGTTTTCAACCGAGAGGTCTTGGGTTCGAGTCCAAGGAACTCTCAATTTTGTCCTCCTTCCTTCCTCGCAAAAAAAGGGAAAGAAAATCAAAGACTTGGCAAGGTGTATAGAACAAGCTAGTGTACCAGTAAAGAGACGTTGTCGAGTTTTAGAAAAAAGAAAGACATGCTCTTGTAGCTGGTTCGAATCCAAGCCTAGACTATGACTATATATGGTGCTATGCTACTCTGCAAGTAATGAAACTGACATATCCAACGCTGGCTTCTCGCCTTCTCTACTTACTCGCTTAGCATCAAGCTCGCCGCAGCAACCATGTCCATTGGTTGCTCGTCCACCGCTTCTTCAAGAGGGCAACAACCAAATATGCGCCAAGTCGCCACCCGCATTCATCGCCTGTGGGTCTCATCACACCCGCGCCGCATGCGCGACCGTAGCCGATTGCTCATCGCAACCCGCTGCCGCTGGTGGGTGCCATCGCTGCAAATCACGAAGATTCATCCGTCGCGTCTCAACCACAATCCGCAACCCTGGCCGAGTCTTCTACAAATGCCTGAATCATGAGGTAATAATATGTTTAAGTGTTGTTCTGCTGCTTTCAGTTGCTGATTTTTTTTTAAAGTTTGGTTGATGATCTTCCAATTTGATTCGTGCAGAAAAGGGAAGATTCGTGTGATTTGTATTTCTGGGAAGTTGCTGATGTGGGGGAATGCAACTACGCTGATTATTTGGTTAGCCGAATAATCCCAATACCAGCAGGTTGGGGTGTTGGACAAGTAACTGAAGGAACGACAGAAGAGGAAGATGTAGAGCAGAGGGTTAAAGATGCAGTTCCTCTGATCATGGCCAAGCAACAGCTGTTCAACGACCTTGACAGCAATGAGGAGATGAAAGAGCTTGTCAAGAGAATGGGCAAAATTGATGTGCTCTATAGGATGATTGTCTCTTTATTCGCAGTGTATGTAGCACTCGTGATGTATTCAGTGGCTAGGACATGAGCACTTTGCTGAAACTAGTAATGAATGAAACCTGTGTAGCAGGCTGGGCGTAGTGTTGTGAACATCTAATGATTTCTATTAACGGAAATCAGGGGTATCCCCTTTTGCTCATATATTATTACTCTAACATTTGGTCAATGTAGTATAGTGGAAGTGGATCCTCTGACGTAGGTATCCCTGCCTTACCCTCCCTTTCGCTCACTTATCATGACCCCATGCTTGCTAGGCCCCGCATGTCGCTTATTCAATGGGTTCGCCGCGTGGGATCCTCATCCGTAGTATACCCTCTGCTTTTATTTACTCTGCATAAAACGGAGGGAGTGGTGGTATAATAAATGACGCGGCGGGGAGGGGAGGGACGCCGGTTTTCTCAACCGCGCGTCCCACAAGCGAGCGAAAAAGACGGCGTGTTCCATTCGGTGAGCGACGGAGGGTCCAGCGTGTCGGGCTGCAATGCGAACGCGACAAGAGCGATGTACACTAAAACCGATTGACCGGTCGTCACCGAACCACTATTCACACCGTAACCTTCGCTGCTCGGCCTACGCCAACCACTGCCCTAAAACCACACCAAATCTCCAGCCCATTCCCCCACCTTTCGATCCCCTAGCCCGCATCAAGCGTCCCCTATTTCGCCGGAAAGCCATGGTGCACCACAAGATCACTTACTACAAGATGCTGACGCCGGAGCGCCGCGCAGAAATCACGGCGGCGGTCGGTGCCACAGACCTCCGTTCCCAAGCTCGCTTTGCCGCGGGCCTATCCCCGAGTTCTCTGGAGCCAAGCTACGAGGAGGAGGAAGCAGATCCAATGTTCACTACGGAGGTCGCGACGCGGAAGGCCCCCGATGGGTATGAGACGATGGACGTCGACTTTGTGCCGGCGTCCGAGTCCCCCATGGTGCAGGCGGACCAGTGGTTCAACATGGCGATACTAAAGGAGGACCGGGAGGCAGAGGCTCAACTCGACGCAGAGCGCACGCATGCCGCTGCCATCGAGGCTCTCCTGCAGGCGGAACTGGATGTCATGGATGTGAACCGGGCGGCGGAGGCTCAACTTGAGGCGGAGCGCGCTGATGCCGCTGCCATCGAGGCCCTCCTGCAGGCGGAACCGGACATCATGGACATGAACCGGGCGGCAGAGGCTCGACTCGACGCAGATCGCGCGGACGCCGCTCTCATCGACGCCCTCCTGTGGGCGTAGCCGGAAGTCCTCGACTTGAACCGGGCGGCGGAGGCTCGACTCGACGCGGAACGCGCGGATGCCGCTGCCATCGAGGCCCTCCTGCAGGCGGAACCGGACGTCCTCGACTTGAACCGGGCTATGCTCTCGTCCGTGCAGAGCGCCCGCACGCTCCGCTTGAACGAGTAGCTGAAGGCCGAGGACAACCACGGTGCGGAGACACAAGTCGGCAGCGACGGCTGGTTCGTGTCGGCAGCCAAAGACGACGAGGCCATCTCTTTCCGCGAGCAGTGATAGTTTTTCTTTTTGTTGTTGTTTTTATGGATCTTTTGCTATGTAAAAACATACTATTTGTTATGCAAGTCGCCTGACTTGGGTCAGTCTACCATTTCAGGCGGTTGCATGAATATCCTACGTCTCCTAACCCTTCTTTCTTTCTTCCTCACCTCTTCTTCTTCCCCAACAGAACACCGCACAGGCCGTACGGATACTCCCCAACATGCGGTTGGATAAACATATTCTATGTACGAAAATTATGTGTTAACGATAGGATTGCTGAGGTTGGTTTGTTCACATGCGATAGCACGTGTCAGTGAGGGTGCATTCCCTTGGTTGGGTTTGCGCGTGCAGCGATCGGTGATGTGAGTGCGGTGCAACCGCTGGCGCAGGAGCGACCGTGTGAGGGTGCGGTGCGACAGCGACAGCCGTCGCAAGTGTACCTCCTTCTCATTTTGAAAACTTTAGGCAAGCTTGGCAAAATGTGGCAAAGTTTGGCAATGCAAGGCCTAGACCCAAACAGGATAAGTATGTACGCATTAGGAGTACTAGTGTTAAAAAAGAAAGGCGGGTTTTCCTTCACGGATTTAATCGATACAAATCCTCGCTTCACGGTCAATTAATGCGATTTTTTCTCGAAAGACCAAAGAGCTAACCATCTCACCCTCATCGCTGATTAATGCAGCGCCATGCAAACGAACCTTCTCACTTCCGCATGCATGCAGGGGATATTAATGTCCTTGGTTGCTAACCCCATCAATTTTGCCTCGATTAGTGTTAGTGGCCCTTTGCAAATTGTAATTTTGATATACTGGCCTTGTGTACAAAAAATGGAGGTAGTAACTATATTTGAATTCCTTGCCCATTGCGGTGACGTCGACGATTTTTTTTTTTTTTGGTTTATGGCGCGCTCGACGGAGAACACCATTGAGGGAGACCACGGTAAGTCGTTCACAAGTGCCGCCATAAGCCGAGACAACCGCTTTATTTGCATCCAGAAGTCCTTTACTAGTACTACTACTAGGAGTACAAGTGCGGTGAGATGGTTTCTCGAAGAAGACGATGGAGAAGCGGAGTCAATGAAGAGTGAAATGATAGTTGCTTCGTCCGTGCTTTGTGATTTGACGCCTCACTGCTTTGTGATTTGTGATAGAAGGGATAGGGGAGTAGAATCTGTGCTCTATACTGTACTACATGCGTCCAAGCATGGGAGAAAGAGGAGAGACATTGCATTTTTCTATTCCTTCAATCAATCAATCAGGGAGCTTTGGTTCCATCTTTTTGGCTTTGGCAACACCGTCCACAATGGTTCCCACGATGCTAAAAGCTATTTTCATATTTGTGGATGCCCTTAACCGTACGACTTGGTTTTGCTCCTGTGTGCTATCTATACAAATCTCAATTATATTGATCTAAAAAATTATAGAATCAAAGATTAGTAAAAATGAGGTGATTTTGCCGCGCAGATGGCGGAGGAGGTTTCTTATTTTCGAAGGACGTTGTCCTGGCGGTTTGCTAACATGCGGTCCCACGTGTCAGTGCATTACCAAGCTGATCCGCGTCCCATATGAGGCAGAACAACGGCAGAAGCAACACGTGGTTAAGTTGAAGAAGATGAGGGAGAAACGGATTCAGCAACGAGTGAAATGATGTTGATGGTTGTTTCGTCCCTCCAACTTCTTTTTTAGCATTATTACTTCGTCCCTCCAACTTAACTGCGGGAAAGGTGCAGCTTTGTGATTTGACGCCTCATTGCTAATTACTACGCCGGCGCCATGACTGGGTGCTTCACCCGCTGCTCGCATCAGATTCGGTATGGCACGTGGACCCGTAGCTTGATGTCCCACATGTCGCGAAAGGGACTAGAAGATTTATGAAAGCGAGCGCCCACTCTTACGACGGAGGAGTAGACGACACGACGCCCAAAGTGAACTGTCACTTGTACAGTATAGTACTATAGTTTTGTTGTTTCGCACGATCCATCGATACAAACCCGATTAAACAGAAAGGGCGGATTTTTCCCGCATGTAGATGATACTCGCCATACATTTCAAAGGCAATTTTAATGTATGCAAACTGAATAATTATAAGTAACAATATGATATCTAGTAAAACTAAAACACATATGATTTATTGTGTTAGAGTGTAGTAGTAGTGCTGTATTGCATAGTTGTTAGATGTAACATGCGAGAACGTAGAGATGTAGTTTTGAGGGCCTACAGAGAGAAAAGCGTAATACGGTCACCGAACTTCGAATAAGCTGATTACGGTCACTATATACGCTTTTGGCGGTGATTATCCGTCACTTGCTCATAGTTCAGATCGGATTGCACTCGCTGACCGCCAAATAGTCTGCGTGGTGCCATGTTGACTAGTTAAATTGACCACGCTCCTTGTGGGTCCCACTTGTCAGTTCAAGATAGGGAAAAGGTCGATAAACACAAATTTACGCAGCGCGACAAGGCTCCAACCCGCGCGCTGGAATCACCTGGTTGTGTATGTGTCTGCTGTGGCCTGATGTGTGCATGCACGTAGGTTGAGCACTTGAGCGTGAGAGTGTGTGTTGGTCGGTGGTGTACTAGTGTGTGCATGCATGCGTGCGTGTGTGCGTGTGAGTGTTGCGTGCGTGCGTGGCTGCGTGTATGCGTGTGAGTGTTGTGTGCGTGCGTGGGTGCATGTGTTTGTGTGAGTGTTGCGTGGATGGAGTTCGTGTGCATGCGTGCGTGTGTATAATCACCACACCAGCTCCTATGTGTTAAAACAGACGGCTCAAGATACCAATACAAGGCCACCTTGTCCGCTGTGCCCATGGTCATGACTTCAACCACCGTCAAAATATTTTTTTGTCGCTTGTTTTCATTCTTACTAAGAAGATGCCCGTATGTTGCACGTAACATCAAGATGCATTTGTATGACTTGTTTATCTTGTGAGAGAAAAGGATGAATGAGGGAAGGCCTTATTTGCAAATGTGGAGAGTGTGTGGGTACCTTTTGCAAAATTGCCATAGTTTTTTCCTATCCGCCGATATAAATCGGACGGCCTATATTGCAGGATGGCAGGCACACCATCATCACCAACTCTGTTTTTATAAGAGTGTATTTTATGTATTTTATAATAGTGTAGATGTAGAGTAGATACAAGTCCACAGTGGGCACGATGTTAGTGAGATAATGTGATGCAACACTAGAGGTGCCACGTGAGCGTTTAACTGGTCAACTAGTCATGTCATGAGCAAATACAAAGTTGTACGGTGAGCCCGTGATCAGATAATAACCACTAAACGTAAACGGTGACCGTAATGAGTGGATTATGAAGTCCAATGTATGTATTGTGCTTTCGCTTCAAATACAATGATCGTCATTGCATATATCGCGAGAGAAAGATGAAACACGCGTGAATTTTCTGGGGCTTACTTTAGAGGACCTGGAGATAGTTTTGTGTGCATACGTGAAAGGGCGCATGGGGGGTATGCGATGGAGAGAGAGATGCTCTTCGCTTCTCTTTATTATGACTAACTTTGTATATAGTATAAAATATACAAATTCACAAAGCTTGGAATAAATATCATTGTGGGCACCATGCAATGCAAATTAGCGTCAGTATTCTCCATATAACTTTGTAATGTTGTATATATGTAGAAACTCTAAAATAATTTTTGGCCACACTTTATTCAAAAGGAATGTTGTATGCTAAATAAACGTGAAGAGAGGGCTTTTAGATCAATGGGGTACGTGATGTAACATGTGTGAATGTGTAGTTGATGCATTTGGCGGGCCTAGAGAGGTATGTGTGTGTTACGATTCGAGAGAGGCATGGATAGAGGGGCCGATGGGGGGCATGGGAGAGATAGCACGAGAAATGAGAGTGGTCTAGAGAGAGAGACGAATATGACGTCACGACAAGAGATTCCATTCCCTTGAGTGTGTATATGCAAGGGGGGAGGGAATAGAGGCACCAGGAGAAATTTTCTGTGTGTGTGGTGTTTGTGTTGGTATGTGTGGGTGTGAGAAGATAATGAGACGTGGGGGCAGAGGGTGTGTCACCGCGTGAGGTCCGGTGGGTCGAGGTGAGGCCCTTCGTTCGGTTCCGTCCTGCGCCACATTGGTCGGCCCATGACACATTTAGGAAGACCCATGGATGACTAGTCGTACAAGACAAAGATAGCAGAATTGTGAAGGACTCTGTGTCCACTGACAAAGCTGGCTAGGATTTGTAACCCTAGGTTCTTGGACTAAGGTAACCCCTTTATCTCTGATATTACTATTCATCCAACCTAACTTTAAGGGGCATCCTACAAAATGCTCTGCTAGAATCATACTCGTCGATTAGGAAGAGAGGTGTGAGATAATGCGTGAGAGACAGGCGTAAAGATAATGTGCGTACATGAGACACGTAGGCAGGTCCATGTATATAGAAAGGGTCGATGAGGATTGTGCTTGTGTATGTTTAAGAGAGGAAGAGTGCTTGTGATAAAGGTTAGTGAAAACAGTTGTAAATGGTTACGAGAGGAGGGAGGGTTATATCTAGAGCATGTGTAGAAAGACACCTCGGAGAGAGTGTGTGAGCATGTGTGAGAGACCACCGATGGAGAGTGAAACTACACGTAAAAGACTGCTCTACACATTGATTAAAGATATAAATTGTATCCAAATATTAGGATGGGATCATGATATTTGCAATTCAAGTAAGGAGCGGTCATTGATCCATCGACATCTAGATTCTATCGAATTTGAGCATGTCTATGTTATTATTCACACAATTGATCCACATAGTTAGTATTTTGAACTCCGCATAATGCATCGCTTTAGCAATCGAATATAAACGTGAGTATAGTTCATGTTGTGTGTGTAAAGCACATTATGCATACGAAAGTTACACAATGGACTTTTATAAATAACTAGCATACATTTGAATTCAACCTAAGGTAGTTTAAAAAAATCGAATTCAACATGAAGTCCATTCAATTATTTGAATTTGATATCATGGCATTTGTAAACCATACCTAAACTATGGGGGTACCAATCTTTGCTCTGATTTTGTACATAATATCATATATAGTCGTGTACAAAATAGATTCAAATTTAGCTCCTCCATTCCAAAATAATCGTAGTTATAGGATTTTCAAGTGTCAAAATTTCAAAAGGAAGCGGATAATTTAATGAGGTTTTCAAACATACAAGGTCAAGTATAATGTTGTCTATTTAGGTCAATCCTCATAGTTCAAGAGTACTCTAAACGTGAATGCTTGTGTTTCAAAATTTCAACGAAGCGCCAAAAGAGCCTCTACTCCTCAAACCGCGTGAGACCAATGTTTGGTAGTACAAGGAAATTACTTTTCTAATAACTCCGACCTGTGAAACCTACCGCCCGACGTCCAAAGGTCTAAACGGGGTAGGTTTGTAGCTTCATCTAGACGCCACGCAACCGCCTCCAAAAACATTCATACACAATGGCCGCTAAGCACACATGCGTGCGGCAAATCGCCCCCTACCACTATTTGGGACACCTGGATTACCATCCTACCCCGACCCACAGAGGTCCGAATTTAAGAGGGGGCAAAGTTTGTACTTTCCCAAATTTCAAACAAGCGCGTCCCATCTTCTGCTCAAAAAGCCAAAACAAGCGCGTCCCGCATCAAACATGGTTCCCCCACCCGTCGATTCCCCATTCGCACTCCGTGGCGCCAAAACTACCTCTCCACCAGCCACGAAACCCCGCGCCCTCCGTCAGCCAACCCATCCCACCCATCAACCGCCGCCCTCCTCCACCACGCCGGAGCCGATACCCCGATGTCGTCGTCCACTGCAACCTCAACCGCAACGCCTGTCGGATTTTGGGTTCCGGCAGACCCTCTAGGTTCAAACTCTGGGGTGCACGCGGAGATCTCACCCCCTACCTACATGCGCCTCGTCGCCTCGCAAGGATCTAAACTACACAAAGAGCAACACAAGGGACACAAGGTTTATACTGGTTCGGGCCACCATTGTGGTGTAATACCATACTCCAGTGTGTGGTGTGGTGGATTGCCTCAGGGGCTGATGATGAATAATACTAGGAAGAACAGCCTCGCGAGGGTCTGTTCTTCGCCGGTGCGACGAACTGCTAGGGGGAGTTCGCTCTCTCTCTCTCTCTCTCTCTCTCTCTCTCTCTCTCTCTCTCTCTCCCTTTCTAGATTGCTTGATCCCTAGCTCTGTTCTGGATTCCGGATCCTCTCTCCCCGATCCTCCTACCCTATGGGAGGCTAGTCCTATTTATAGGCAGAGGCCTTGGGCCTCTTCCCAAATATTGAGCGGGAAGGGCGCCAACAGTTGGCCATTTTGAAGGGGAACATCTAGTACACTTATCCTGACTAAAGTTGGTCCTCGCCTGTCAAAGGCTCTGGTGGTGAGGCCGGCTTGGGCTCCACGATGACCTCCTTCCTGCCGTTGTGATGGTCTTGGTCTTGTTGCACCGAAACGGTTGCCTTTGCTTGATGCTCTCGCCTGCGCTTGCCTCCTTTGCACCAAAGTGGAAATGAGGACATTGTGCGGGCTGGCACCCGCCTGGCGCCCTTGGTCGTCATGGCTTGCGTCATGGGCACCTCATGAGGTACCCCACCTTGATCTCTCCGCCACCTCGCGATCCAGTCTGACGAGGACGTGCCTGAGCAAGCTTCCTGTCGTCCGCCCCGCGAGGCTTGGCTCCTCGCGAGGGTCTTGAGCTTGTGCTGATGAAGATGGGCTGTGCTGGGCCTCCCCTTGAGCCACGCCGCAGGCCGCAGGCAGGCAAGTCTGGGTACCCCCGTTCCCAGAACGCCGACAGTAGCCCCCGGGCCCAAGGCGCGCTTGGACTTGGCTGAGCAGAGAAGCAAAAGGGCAAGTGCGAAGCGCCGCGGGCCCTAACAGCCTGCGGCCTTTGGCGCCGCATGGTGATTGATTGGACGTGGGCGTCTCTGCTTCCCCATGACGCCTCGGCGACTGCACGAATTGACAAGTCCCTGCATGCAAAGCGGGTCATGATTACCTGTGATCGTGGAGGTCGACGGTTGGCCTTCCCCGGCTATAAGTCCGGACGACGCGTGCCCTTCCAGTCCATCTCTTCTTGCTTATCCTTCTTCTCCATGGCTCCGCCGAAGAGGTTCTCGGCCGCGGATAAGGGAAAGGCCCGCCAGGTGGGGCCTGACTCTCCCCCAGCGAAGCGCGGTGGAGGCCGTCCTCGCAAGCACCCTGTGGCTCCCGCAGCGGCTTCTCGCGACAGTGGAGGCGACCTCCCGCGTGGCGACGGGCGTCAGGCCGTCGATGGGGGGTGCGCTACGGCAGCGCGACCACCTAGGCCGCGCTTCCATTCGACAGAGGTGCAGCCAGAGTTTGTCGTATGGTCGGCGGTGCCGACCAGCACCTGGCTCCAGCTTCCCCGCTTCCTTTTAGGTGAATTTCCGGCAGGCGCCCCGGGCGGCCTCTGGCTCCAGGCGGACGGTTGCTGCAGCCGGGCCTCCTGGGCTTCGCTGGAGGTCTCCGCCGCCGGGAGCGTGGCCCTGACCCGCGGCTGGCAAACGTTTGCCCGCGCGCAAGGTCTGGGCTGGCGGTGCACCCTGCACTTCAAGTTCAATGGTGATGCCACCCTCTACGTGAGGGTGTTCGGGGAAGACGGTCGCCGCGCTGGTTGCTCCCCCGAGGATGACGACCGCGGCCGTGGGCCTAGCCCCGGCGACGATCAGGACGAAGATGACGGCGCGCGCGGTCGGCGGCGCTCGGGGTTCGTCAAGCTTCAGCGACTCTTCTTCGGACAGCTGCTCCTCCAGTGGTGGCCGTGACCAGCCTTTGCGCCGCCGGGCCCGCCTGGAGGGAGGTAGCAGAGGCAGTTCGAGCCTCCTCCATGAGTTGGTGTCAAGCGAGTCCCTTGGTGAAGCGCGAGAGGGAGTCCGCTTGAGCTCCAGAGGCAGTTCGAGCCTCCTCCATGAGTTGGTGTCAAGCGAGTCGCGCATGTCGTTATTTTCCTTTTCTTGCGCAAGGAGACAGTAGTGTAGGGCCCCGCGGGGGCGTGCTTGGACTGTTGTTGTTTAATTATAGTACTATTTCCGCTATTTTTGTATTAGACTTCTGTGCCATACGCCTGCGCGTAGAAATATCTTAGCTTGGGGTCGACCAGTCGCGGTTTTCGCCTCCCGAGGCCGAGGTCTTGTCGAACGCTTCATGCCTTGCAAAGATGAGCCAGGAGAGGTAGTTTCCGGCCTCAGTCATGGAGGAGACCGACCCAGTTCCGGTGTTCGCGTCGCGGTGCCCGTGGGGCACGGACTGGAGGGGTGCTCCTGTAGTGAACCTGGTTAGGGAAGCCTCAAACAGCAGGGGCAGAAAACACTCACGAGGGCGCTCGCGCTGCTCCCTCGCGAGACTCGCGCGAGAGAAATCGAGGTTGGAGAGCGAAGAAGGCAAATAGTCGCAAGCCAAAGACGACAACACCTTCAATAAAACTTCAAATGGGAATGAATAGGCCAACTGCAGAAAGCAAATGAAAAAAAGCCGCGTCCGGCACCTAGTCTAGTCTTGGACGTCTTCTCACCAGCGCGGAGCTAAGTGCTTCCACTGGGCGTGGGAGGGAGCCCTGGGCCCGAGGCGGCGCCTCGAGACTCGGGCGTGTACAGCCCCAACTCATTATTACTTGAGAGTGTCATGGGCGGCGAGCTTCACATACGTTGGCCTTCTTCACAGGCACCGGGCCTTTCTCAGAGAGATAAGCTTCACATGCGTTCGCCTTCTTCACAGGCACTGGGCCTTTTCCAAAATGCAACAACTTCACAGGCATTCGCCTTCTTCACCGGCACTGGGCCTTTCTCAGAAAGATAAGCTTCACAGGCATTCGCCTTCTTCACAGGCACTGGGCCTTTCTCAGAAAGATAAGCTTCACAGGCGTTCGCCTTCTTCGCAGGCACTGGGCCTTTTCCAAAACACAACAACTTCACAGGCATTCGCCTTCTTCACAGGTTCCGGGCCTTTTTAGGGGTAAAACCTCCGGAGGTGTTGGATGTTCCACGCGTTCTGGACGGGCACCCCCTCTTGAGTCTCCAAGCGTGCGGAGCCGGGCCTGGAAACATGAACAACCTTGAACGGGCCCTCCCACATGGGAGAAAGCATATGCAGTCCCTCCTAGGAGAGAACCCGTCTGAGCACGAGGTCCCCTACCTCAAGAGTCCTGGGGCGAATGTGGCGGCAGTGGTATCACCGCAGTGCTTGTTAGTACCTTGCCGCTCGTAGCGCGGCTTCTCGACGATGCTCCTCCCCCAGTACGAGGTCCGTCCCCCGCATGGCGTCCTGCTGCGCCTCGTCGAACGCCAGGACCCGTGCAGAACGACGTCTGACCTCGTGAGGGAGGACTGCTTTAGCTCCGTAGACCAGGAAGAACGGGGTCTCGCCAATCGGCTTGGTCGGAGTCATGCGGATGGACCACAATACGGACTGAAGCTCGTCGTACCAGCCTCTGCCGCAGGACTCCAGCTTCTTCTTGAATGTCCTGGTTTTGAGGCCCCTCAGGACCTCTGCGTTGGCCCGCTCGGCCTGACCGCTGCTCCGCGGGTGCGCTACCGAAGTGTAGCATACCTGCGTCCCAAGGTTAGCATAATATGTTTTGTAGAGGTTACTGGTGAACTGCGAACCGTTGTCGGTGATGATGCGGTTCGGCACACCGAACCGGCTCACGATGCCCTTGATGAACTTGACCACAGAACCTGCGGGAATGGTGCGGACGGCTTCCACTTCAGCCCACTTGATGAACTTGTCCACGGCGACGTAGAGGTGACGATAGCCTCCTGGCGCCCGAGGAAACGGGCCCAGGATATCCAGCCCCCAGACTGCGAATGGCCACGAGAGGGGTATAGTTTGCAGACCTCCCGCCGGCTGACGGATCTGCTTGGCATGGAATTGGCAGGCCTCACAAGCCTTCACCAGTTCCACGACATCATTGAGCGCAGTGGGCCAATAGAACCCGCTGCGGAACGCCTTGCCAACGAGGGTCCGTGATGAAGAATGATGCCCACAGTCTCCACCGTGTATATCTGCCAGCAGCTCCTTCCCTTGCTCCCTGGAGATGCAACGCAAGGACACATCATTTGGTCACTTCCGGTAGAGCTCTCCATCCCTGATGTAGTACGCCTTGGCTTGCCCCGCCACACGCTCCGCTTCCTCCTCCTTTTCCGGCAAGGTCCCTTGCGTCAGGTAGCTCTGGAGCTCTGTGATCCAGCACCCCTCCTGAGGCTCCAGTGTTAGGAGCAGACGCGCTCCCGAGGCCGGGCCACAGACCGGAGCTCCCGAGGCAGGTGGCTGGGGGAGCTCTTCTCGAGGCTGCACCATGCTTCACAGCGATGGCATTGCCGAGGGCTTGAAGAGCTGTTCCTCGAAGACGCCGGGCTCCAGAGGTAGCCGCCTGGATGCCCGTTTGGCGACGTCGTCAGCCTCTTGATTGGTGCCACGAGGCACATGCTGCAACTCCAGTCCCCAGAACTGCTTCTCCATCCTGCGGACCTCTTCGAGGTAGGCTTCCATGTGCTCATCCCTTGGCTCGTATACTTTGTTGGAGAAGTTGACGAGGAATTGTGAATCACCCTTGATGGTAAGGCGCTTCACTCCCAGGGCAGCCGCGGCCTTCAGGCCTGCTATCAGGCCCTCATATTCCGCTGTGTTGTTGGAGACCTTTTCTCCGTGCTGGAAACAGAGCTGCACGGCATAGTAGAGCTTGTCTTTAGTAGGAGATATAAGCACTGCGCCAGCTCCCGCGCCGTGTCTAGAGAATGCCCCGTCGAAGTACATGATCCAACCGTCCGGTGCCTTGCTTCCCGGGGAGAGGGATTGATCCTCACCGGCCTTGAGGCCCGGCGCCTCCGTCCATTCCGCCACGAAGTCCAATAGTGCGGCTCCCTTGATGACTCTGGTGGTGCTGAATTCTAGCTGAAATGCTTGCAACTCGATATTCCACTCAGCTACTCTTCCGGCCGAGTTGGGGCTCCTGAGCACCCTTTCCAAGGGGTATGCCGAGACAACCTTGATGGGATGGCCCTGAAAATAGTGCCACAGCTTGCGCGAAGCCACCAAGAGCGCGAGGAGGAGTTTTTGGGGCATGGGGTACCGCGCCCTCGCGTCCCGCAACACTGTGCTAACGAAGTACACAGGGTGTTCGACGAGGTTGGGAGTGTTGGTGTCGTTGGCGTCCTCCGGAGGCCGTGGCGCCTCCTAAGGCAGTGGAGCCCTAAGTGGCTGGTTGTCAGGGGGAGGAGTTTCTTCTGTCCCGAGTGTGCTTCCCTGCGGTGGCTGATCCTCCTCGGCTGTGGTAGTGGTCTCTATGAGGCCCCCTTGATCCTACTTCAACTTGACCCGGGCAGCTGCCGCAGCTTTGGTCCGACGCTCCTCCGTAACCGCCACCAGGGCTGCGCTGGCAGAGTAGGGGTGGCTGCAAGGTAGAGCACCAGGGGCTCTTGAGGGCGCGGAGCCACCATTACCGGGGGGCTGGTTAAGTACCTTTTGAGATCTTGGACCGCATTGTCGGCCTCTTCAGTCCATTCAAAGGGGCCCTTTTTCTTCATTAGCTTGAAGAAGGGTAGCGCTGCCTCTAACTTGGAGATGAAGGCCATAGCGCCAGTCACGCGCCCAGTGAGCTTCTGCATTTCTCTGAGGGTCTTCGGCGGGCTCATGTCCTCGACTGCCTTGACCTTTTCTGGGTTAGCCTCGATGCCCCGATGGGACACGAGGAAGCCCAAGAGCTTGCCCGAGGGGACCCCAAACACACACTTCTCCGGGTTGAGCCGCAGGTTCACTGCGTCGAGGCTCGTGAAGGTTTTCCTCCAAGTCTTGTATCAGGGTTTTGGCCTCCCGAGACTTCACCACAATGTCATCGACGTAGGCCTCAACATTCCTCCCGAGCTTCGGACCCAAGGTGATGTGCATCAGCCGCTGAAAGGTCGCTCCTGTGTTGGGCAGCCCGAACGGCATGCACGTGTAGTAGTACACTCCACACGGGGTGAGAAAGGCCGTTTTTTCCACGTCTTCTACCGCCATCTTGATCTAGTGATAGCCAGAGAAGGCATCCAGGAAACATAACAGGTCGCACTCGGCGGTGGAATCGACGATCTGATCGAGATGAGGGAGCGGGAATGGATCCTGAGGCAGTGGAGCCTTAAGTGGCTGGTCGTCAGGGGGAGGGGTTTCTTCTGTCCCGAGTGCGCTTCCCTGCAGCGGCTGATCCTCCTCGGCTGTGGTAGTGGTCTCTGTGAGGCCCCCTTGATCCTGCTTCGCCTTGACCCAGGCAGCTACCGCGGCTTTGGTCCGACGCTCCTCCCTAACCTCCACCAGGGCTGCGCTGGCAGAGTAGGGGGTGGCTGCAAGGTAGAGCACCAGGGGCTATTGAGGGCACGGAGCCACCATTACCGGGGGGCTGGTTAAGTACCTTTTGAGATTTTGGAACGCCTTGTTGGCCTCTTCAGTCCATTCAAAGGGGCCCTTTTTCTTCATTAGCTTGAAGAAGGGTAGCACTCGTTCCCCCAACTTGGAGATGAAGCATCCTAGCGCGGTCACGCGCCAAAGGAGCTTCAGATTTCTCCGAGGGTCTTCGCGGGCTCATGTCCTCGATCGCATTGGCCTTTTGGGGTTAGCCTCGATGCCCGATGGGACACGAGGAAGCCCAAGAGCTTGCCCAAGGTGTCGGCGTTCAGGAACAGGGGTCCCCAGACTTGCCTACCTGCGGCTCTGGCGTGGCTCAAGGAGGCCCAAAGACGCCCATCTTCATCAACGCAGCTCAAGACCTCGCAGGGGCCAAGATTGCGGGGCGGACGACAAGGAGCTTCTCGTGCACGGCCTCGTCAAAGCTAGCTCATGAGGAGGCGGAGAGTTCAAGGCAGGGTACCTCATGAGGTGTCCATGACGCAAGCCATGACGCACCAAGGGCGCTGGCCGAGCGCCAGCCCTGCCAAGATGTCCTCCTTTCCTCTTTGGTGCAAAGGGAGCAAGCGCAGCGAGAGCATCAAGCAAAGGCATTCGTTTCAGTGCAACAAGACCAAGAACAGCCCAACGGCTGGAAGGGAGTCATCGTGGAGCCCAAGCAGGCGTCATCACCAGAGCCTTTGGCAGGTGAGGATGAACTTTAGTAAGGATAAGTGTACCCGCTGTTCCCCTTCAAAATGGCCAATTGTTGGCGCCCTGCCCGCTCAATATTTGGGAAGAGGCCCAGGGCCTTCGCCTATAAATAGGAGTAGCCACACTCAAAGCTAGGGGCATCTGAAAGAGAGAGAAGGGAAGAGATCGGAATCCTCATCAAGAGACCAGTAGCTAGAGCGACTGAGCACCACTTAGCAGTTCATCGCACCCGCCAAGAACAGACCCTCGCGAGGCTGTTCTTCCTTGTATTGTTCCTCATCAGCCCAAGAGGCAATCCACCACACCACACACTGGAGTAGGGTATTACACCACAATGGTGGCCTGAAACAGTATAAATCTTGTGTCTCTTGTGCTGTTCTGTTTAGTAGTTTAGGTCCCAGCGATTCGGCGAGGTGCGAGACGGTGGAAGGTTGGATCTCCGCGCGCACCCCAGTGTTCGAACCTCAAGGGTCTGCCGGAACCCGAAATCTGACATTTGGCGCGCCAGGTAGGGGTGCGCCGGAATCCACCTTCTGCCACCTCGCGTTCCGTCGCATCGTCATCACCATGTCCGCCACTGCTGGCAACCGGGCAGATCCTTAGGCGGAGTAGCCCGCCCATGAGAGTTCGCCTCGGGCGACCCGCGCCCAGAAGCTCGCGGTCCGCAGGGCGCTGCGAGGCGCGGGCGATCACGGACGAGCCCGACGGCTCTCACGCCGCAGCAAGCGCGGGTCGGCAGCAAGGCCTCCAATCACGCCACGACCACGTCACCGTACACCCACCGGAGCAAGCGAACTTCGAGGGCCACGCTCATGGTGGCTCGAGAGCTGCTGCAATGCGAGCTGCTTGGAGAGCGGCAGCGAGCGTTGCTTCTGGAGCGAGTGGCAGAGCTCACAGGCTTCGCCGCCGAGGGCTCACCCTTCTGCACCCAGCTTCCATCTCGGGCCCAGGCGGCCGCCGAGGCTCCGCTGACGTGCCATGAGCTCGAGCTACTCTAACACCGGCGAATCTAAGACACCGGGCGGCGGCGGGTTGCCCCGCCCGCCCGCGGAGAAGAAGGACTCGACGAACCCACGGCCCAGGGACCACCGCCCACCACCCCACGGTGGGCGCATCAGCGAGTCGCATGGCACGCTGAGCACTCTGGCGTGGCCTTCGATGACAGCGCCCGAAGAATCGTGCCCCACATGATGGACCAAGGGCACCCGCATGAGGGAGAACAAGGCTTGCTCCTCAGCCCAGCTGGGGGATGAGGCGCCGTGCTGAGCTCTTCCAGAGCCTCGGGATTGTCCCACTGAGCAAGGCCCGGCGGCGACGATTATCGGTACCGCTACTTCCTCAAGAGCAAGCATACGCTAACCATGGATCGCAGGTGGTGCAGGTCACCGCGGCGAAAGAAGCTGCCCGCTCAGTCTCCTACCCCTCGAGAGGAGGCGCGAGGAGCTGCGGAGAGGGCGAGATCCAACATCACCACCGGCGTTGAGGACAAGGCGTTCTCGGAGGTAGGCCCTCTGCTGGGGAGGTGCCTCGTGGCCTGCCTCAGCGGAGGACCGTGGTCGTCGGGAACATTGGCGACCGGTCTACCCCATCGGCGTCCTGGTTTCCGGTTAAATGCGTTGATGGCACTAGAGTGTGGCGCAAGGCGGGGCCCTCGTCAGCGATATGAAGCAAGGACGGTACACTGTGAAGAAGGCCCGATGCTGTGAAGCTCACCGCCCGTGACACTCTCACGTAATAATGAGTGGGGCTGTACACGCCCGGAGTCTCGAGGTTCCGCCTAAGGCCCCTGGGCTCCCTCCCACGCCCAATGGCAGCACTTAGCTCAGGCTGGTGAGAAGACGTCCAAGACTAGACTAGGTGCCTGGACGCGGCTTTTCTTCCTTTCTTCGCCTTTCCATTTGGTTTCGCTTTCCCCAGCTGGATTTAAGTTGGATTGAATTTGAGATTTGCGAGTGTTAGGAAGGGGTGCTAGTCTCGTTCGAACAAATCTCTCGCGTTTGATTTACCACTTCCGCCTGCCTCCCTCTCACGATCCTCTCGAGCCGGGCCAGGCCTAGCTTGCGCCGCAACCCAACCTGCCGCCCTGGCGTCCTCACCGGAGGGTTTTTACCGCAGATCCCACGGATTCGATCAGAGACACTGGGTCACCACAGCCTCCCACAGGCTATCTCGTGGCTCGTCTGAAACAAAGGTAAATCAGCCAACCAGCACGTCGCGGCAGCAACCACTTGGCGCGGCGTATGGGCGGCGTAACACTTGCTAACTGATGAACACAAGTTTTACATGAGGGCTCCCCCTCCAAAATGCTCTCCGTCCATCAGGCCAAAACCTGAGTTCTATTCATGCGAGGTAATGTAACAGGGACAATACATAATCAGTCGGATAAATCCCCCAATGCGTCACGAGAGCACCTCCCGAGCCGCTGGCGTCGCTGGCCTCGCCGTCACTGCTCTGCGTGGCCATCGGCGGCGTCGAGGCCGTTCACACCGCCGCCTCGCCGGGCAGCCACGATCACGCCGTCGTTGTCCGAAGCAAAGGCCCTGACGAGAGCATCCACATTGTCTTCCACCCAGTGCGCCAGTTCGCCCCGGACGGCCTAGGGAACTGGGGCGATAGCTGCGTCAAAGTCGAAGTGGGGGTCCATGTTCCGGAGATGACTGAAGACACGAGAAAAAGCGCGCCCAAGCAGCGCGCGGCTCCTCTCCTCCACCAACCTGTTGGCCCTGACCGACCGCGCCTCCAGACGCGCCACCACGTAGGTGAAGAACTGAAGGTTGCCGGCGTAGTTAACCGTGTGCGGCTCGCCAACAGCCGCTTCGCAGATGTTACCCAAGGCTGTGCTGGCTCTTTCCCGGAGCGTGGTGAGCATGGGGCGTGCTGCGTGCTCGAGTTTCGCCGGCGATCTTGTCCGCGATTCTGGCGCGCGACGGCCTCGGCCTCCTCCACCCGTTGGCGAAGAAGGAGCACCTCGGCCTGAGGGGTGGTTGACTCCCCCTGCGCCACCTCGAGGGCGGCCCGAAGAGCATTGGCCCGCCGCGTTGCCTCCTCCAGCTTGGCCCTCAAGGCAGCAGTCCTGCCTTTAGCCTCGGTCCTGATCAACCCCAGCCTCGCCTCAAACTCGCACTCGAGGTTCAAACGCGCCGTCGCCACTCGGCGTCCGACCTCCTCCAGGACGCGGGATTCCCGTGCAGCAACCTCGTCCTCCGCCCGCGTCACCAAGCACTCCCTCGTCTCCAAGCACTCGTACTCGCGCGCGCGTTCGGCGGCTTCCAGCGTCAACGCCTCCTCACGCTTCTGGAGCTCCATCGGGTCGTCGGAGGCCACCCTCATCGACGCGAGGCTGCCTCGCAGAGCTCCACTTGCTCCTCCAATGGAGTAACACCTGGGCCGGGAGTTCCGTGCCCGCTCCTCCGCCGCCTCTCGCCGCGTTAGCTTCCGGGCCTCCTCGGCGGCTCGAGAACAGGCCTCGAGAGGCTGCCAAATGCACCCCGGCCTCTTCATCGTCAAGATCGCGCTGATGGCGCGCAAGGGCGGCGCCCTCCAGCTCACACCTCTCTGCGGCGAGGCGCAGGCCACAAGCCTCAAAGGCGCGTCTTCATCAGCGAGCTCTTCACCAAGAAGGCTCACCGCGTCAGCCGCCCTTCGAAGAAATCCTTGGCGAAGGGCGCGGCGCTCCCGGGCGCGCTCGTGCACGTCTTCCACACCATCAACCGCCCCAAGCGGGCGGCGGGAGCCACGAATCAGCACTCCCCCTCCGGGCAGGGGCCTGGGGGCTGGCACCCTCGCGACGGCCCGCACGCGCCTGGGAAGCCCGGCACGAGCCAGCCCACCCCAGACGAAGAGCGCGGAAGCGCCTCTCAATCGCCGTCCACGACCAGGAGAAGCCCATGGCAGGCTAGCTATGCCACGAGAAGGCTCGCGAAGAAGGGTCGCGGGGCGCGCAGGGCCTCAACGCGCCTCGGAGCGGTTCCCCCCCTGATCGCCCTCAACACAAGGGCTCCATTGCTCGGAGCACTCAAGGGCGGGGGAGGGGGCGAAGCCGAGGGGGACGGCTCCTCACCCGTTTCCGTGAGCTCGGCAGGAAAGGGCCTGCAGGGCAAGGATCAGTACAAGTAGCAGAAGGATCACGAGCTGGAAAAGGAGAAGGCTTACTCGTCAATGGCGAAGTACTTCCTACGCTTCAGCAGGCGACAAGGATAATCATCGCCCAGGGCGTCCCTTCTCTTTCGGAGGGCCTCGAAGTCCACGCGGAAGCGACCCAAGATTTGAGCGTAGGGGTCAGCCTGCGACGAGGGAGAAGCATCAAGGCGACCTGCGTCAGGGGCGTCCGCCTGACGCGCGCTGCTGGTCGCCTCACCAAGAGAAGCAGCAGGGGCCTCGGGGGCTTCATCCGCAGGCGCTGCGGGCGTTGCTTGCCGCCCTCAGCCACGGCGGCATGAGCCTCAGGAGCTACTCCCTCATGAGCGTCGCCCGGCGCTGTCACCCCGGCGGGGGTCCCTTCGGCCTCTGGCGGCTCATGCCTCCCTGCCCCGCCACTTGAGGAGGACTCGCCTTGGCCGACTGGAAGGGCAGTCACCACCACTGGATTCTCGCGAGGCCCACGGAGGCCAGGGCGCAGCCCCATCTGCAAAGACAGGCATCTGGTTCACAAAGTCGCCCCTGTCCTGGCAGAGGTACAGCAAGGCCCCTCCATGCCGGATGCCACCGGGGTTGGGGTCACCAGTCAGGACCAGGAGCACTATCCTCAGCACTTCAAGCGTCGGGTCCTCTTTCTGAAGCCTCATACAATCAACAAGCCCGCTGAAGGCCCACATCCGGTGGGAGTGGCGTTGGAGAGGAGCGATACAGCATAGCAGGAACACCTTCACCACCTTGGGCGCCGTCACACCAAGCTTTCTCAAGAACTCGAAGCGGTGCCAGACGAAGGCAAATCGGGGCCCTCGAGTGTCACTTGGCCCCAGCCTGAGTTGGGGACAACAGGCGAAGATGGCTCCATCAGCAGGGGGCTGGGCACCCCAACGTCCACGTACAGCCACCGCTCGTGAAACCCAGGCGAGGGTGGGGGAAGGCTGAAGTCAATTCCTGAAGCCGCTGTCTCGGGCACAGCGATGAAGCTCACGCACCGCGAGCATTGAATGGGGTCGACGAGGCGAGGAGAAGAAGTGGGCGCAGCAAGGCAATGTAAGGAATGATGCGGCATTGCTTCACAAGCGAATGCAAATACAGCGAGAAGGGTGATGGATTCAGACCCGGATGCATCATATGGATCTGGTAATGGAAAGCGGCATTGAAGAAATCTGAGAATGGGGAACCAGTCCTGCCCAAAGGCGTCGGTGAAGTACCGACCACGGTAGGAATCTGTCAACGGAGAAGCGAGACGTAGGGCCGGGCCGTCGTCCTCCGCACTCATTGAAGATGGTGGCCAGGGCCGAGCGGACCTTGCCCAGGCCCTCTTGGTTGACTATGGCCGGCCAATCGACGGCAGGGGCCGCCGTCGACGGCGAGCGAGGCGGCGGCACGGGTTTCTTCCCTTTTCCCTTCCTCGCCGGGGCCATGACGGCAGGAAGGAGATGGGGAAGGTTCGAGATTAGAGTGGATGCAAGAGCTGGAGTTCGAGAGAAGGAAGGACAGGGAGCGCTCAAGCTGCAGAGGGGGGAACGGATGTGTACAGCAGCGTGTCCGCCTAGCAAGGCACGAAATAAGGAGGCGTGTGGGAACAGTGCCGCCCACGTCCAATCAACCGCCACGCGGCGCCCAAGGCCGCAGGCTGTTAGGGCCCGTGACACTTCGCACTTGCCCTTTCGCCTCTCTGTCCGGCCGTGTTCGGCGCCGCGTGGCCTGGGGGCTCTGTCGGCGGGAACGGGTCCCCAGACTTGCTCTGCGGCCTGCGGGCGTGGCTCGAAGGAGGCCCAGCCGCCCATCTTCATCAACGCAGCTCAAGACCCTCGCGAGGACCAAGCCTCACGGGCGGACGACAAGGAGCTTCTCGTGCACGGCCTCGTCGAGCTAGCTCATGAGGAGGCGGAGAGTTCAAGGCAGGTACCTCGCGAGGTGTCCATGACGCAAGCCATGATTTACCAAGGGCGCCCGGCTGGGCGCCAGCCCGCAGATGTCCTCCTTTCCTCTTTGGTGCAAAGGGAGCAAGCGCAGCGAGAGCATCAAGCAAAGGCATCCGCTTGAAAGGCAACAAGACCAAGACCAGCCCAACGGCCGGAAGGAGTCATCATGGAGCCCAAGCAAAGGCCATCACCAGAGCCTTTGGCGGCGAGGACAACCTTTAGTCGAGATAAGTGTACCCGCTGTTCCCCTTCAAACTGGCCAATTGTTGGCGCCCTTCCCGCTCAATATTTGGGAAGAGGCCCAGGGCCTTCGCCTATAAATAGGAGTAGCCACACTCAGAGCTAGGGGCATCTTGAAGAGAGAGAAGGGAGGAGATCGGAATCCTCATCAAGAGACCAGTAGCTAGAGCGATCGAGCACCACTTAGCAGTTCATCGACTCGCCAAGAATGACCCTCATGAGGCTGTTCTTCCTTGTATTTTTCCTCATCAGCCCAAGAGGCAATCCACCACACCACACACGGAGTAGGGTATTACACCACAATGGTGGCCTGAACCAAGATAAATCTTGTGTCTCTTGTGCTGTTCTGCTTAGTAGTTTAGGTCCCAGCGTTCGGGCGAGGTGCGAGGCAGTGGAAGGTTGGATCTCCGCGCACGCCCCAAAGTGTTCGAACCTCAAGGGTCTGCGGAACCCGAACCGGCTACAAAGGGACCCCAAACACACACTTCTCCGGGTTGAGCCGCAGGTTCACCGTGGTCGGCTCGCATGGTTTCCTCCAGGTCTTGTATCAGGGTTTTGGCCTCCCGAGACTTCACCACAATGTCATCGACGTAGGCCTCAACATTCCTCCCGAGCTGCGGACCCAAGGTGATGTGCATCAGCCGCTGAAAGGTCGCTCCTGCGTTGCGCAGCCCAAACGGCATGCACGTGTAGAAGTACACTCCATACGGGGTCAGAAAGGCCGTTTTTCCACGTCTTCTACCGCCATCTTGATCTGGTGATAGCCAA
This sequence comes from Aegilops longissima, assembly GCA_021605205.1. Taxonomy (NCBI): domain Eukaryota; kingdom Viridiplantae; phylum Streptophyta; class Magnoliopsida; order Poales; family Poaceae; genus Aegilops; species Aegilops longissima. Next base: position 271,541,647 of record CM038681.1, read on the forward strand.
AGAAGGCATCCAGGAAACATAACAGGTCGCACTTGGCGGTGGAATCGATGATCTGATCGATATGAGGGAGCGGGAATGGATCCTGTGGGCAAGCTTTGTTGAGGTTGGTGAAGTCGACACACATGCGTTCCTTCCCCCTTTCTTTGGCACGACAATCGGGTTAGCCAACCAATTTGGGTATCGGACCTCGTGAATGTCCCCTGCCGCTTCTAGTTTGCGGGTCTCTTGGACGATGAAAGCCTGCTTTTCAATGGACTGTCGTCTCGCTTTCTGCTTAAGGGGCGTACGTTGGGGCACACGTTGAGGTGGTGCTCGATTACGCCTCTTGGGATCCCTGCCAACTGATATGGTTCCCATGCGAATACCTTCTTATTCGCTCGCAGGAACTTGACCAGGGCCTCCTCCTGCTCGGGCTCGAGGTTGGCGCCTATGGTGAAGGTGGCGTTAGTGGATCCGTCCTCGCCACCAAATATTCGCTTGGTTTCTGCTTTGTCTTGGGTGAACAACTGCTTTTTCTTGGCGGGCGCCTTCCTTGACTCTCGGGGTGTGCGAGTCGGCGGGCTCTCTGCCGCCGCCGCAGTCTTGAAGACGAAGCCGGAGCACTTGCAACGCAGCCCAGCGCTCTCCGGATACGGTGAGGACGCCGTTGTTCTGGCATCTTCATGAGGTTGTACGCGGGTGAGTCGCTGCCATGAATCGGGCCCGGTGCTGGTAGCCGAGGATGGCGTTGTATGGGAGGCCGATGGGGGCGACGTAGAAGTCGATTAGCTCCGTGCGGAAGTTGTCGTAGGTGTCAAAGGTCAGGGAAGACAGATCTGCCCCAGGGAGCTGGCTGAACCGCCTCCGACGCCCAAGAAGGGCCCACTAGGCTGAAGCCACTCCAGCGGTATGTGGAGGAGGCTGAAGGTTTCAATTGAGAGCACGCTGAGGCCCGTGCCACCGTCGATGAGGGTCCTGGTAACAGCCACCTGGCAGATGGTGGGGGTGCACAGCATTGGGAGCGCGCCCGAGCAGGCTGAGTTGGAGGGGTGGTCCTCCGAGCTGAAGGCCAGATCGGCCATGGGCGCTGTCCGACCTAGGGGAGCCCCTGCCACGCGGGGGAAGCACCGATCTGGCGGACGAATGGCTTGACGTGGCGGCCTAAAGGTGGCGCCTGCGAGCCGCCCAGGAGAGCTGTGACGACCGGGGATCGCCGGCGCGGCGTGCTGGGCGAGGAAGAGGTTGCGCAGCTCCTCCCAAGAGGCCACAGAAGCCGCTGGCAGGTAGAGCAGCCACATGCGCGGGGCGGCGTTGAGGGCCATGGGAAGCCAGTTAGCCATGACCCTATCGTCGCCTCCTGCTTCGAGGACGGCCTCCTCGTACGCCAGCAGGAAGGCCAGTGGATCAGTCGTGCCGTTGTAGCGCGGTGGCATCTCCGCCTTGAACTTGTTCGGCCACTGCACCTGTCGCAAGGCTAGGGCCAAGGCTCGGAGCCCCCTGGCCCCTGCACCGGCGCTGGCGACCGGAGCGGGCGGCGTGCTGCTCATCATAGGGCGAATCGCGATGTCGGCGGAGAGCGGGTCGGCGGAAGGGAAAGCTCCGGCGCACCCCTACCTGGCGCGCCAAATGTTGGATTTCGGGTTCCGGCAGACCCTCTAGGTTCGAACTCTAGGGTGCACGCGGAGATCTCACCCCCTACCTACCTGCGCCTCGTCGCCTCGCAAGGATCTAAACTACACAAAGAGCAGCACAAGGGACACAAGGTTTATACTGGTTCGGGCCACCATTGTGGTGTAATACCCTACTCCAGTGTGTGGTGTGGTGGATTGCCTCAGGGGCTGATGATGAACAATACAAGGAAGAACAACCTCGCGAGGGTCTAGTCTTGGCCGGTGCGACGAACTGCTAGGGGGAGTTCGGTCGCTCTCTCTCTATCTTTCTAGATTGCTTGATCTCTAGCTCTGTTCTGGATTCCGGATCCTCTCTCCCCGATCCTCCTACCCTGTGGGAGGCTAGTCCTATTTATAGGCAGAGGCCCTGGGCCTCTTCCCAAATATTGAGCGGGAAGGGCGCCAACAGTTGGCCATTTTGAAGGGGAACATCTAGCACACTTATCCTGACTAAAGTTGGTCCTCGCCTGTCAAAGGCTCTGGTGGTGACGCCGGCTTGGGCTCCATGATGACCTCCTTCCTGCCGTTGTGATGGTATTGGTCTTGTTGCACCGAAAAGGTTGCCTTTGCTTGATGCTCTCACCTGCGCTTGCCTCCTTTGCACCAAAGAGGAAATGAGGACACTGCGCGGGCTGGCACCCACCTGGTGCCCTTGGTCGTCATGGTTTGCGTCATGGGCACCTCCTGAGGTACCCCGCCTTGATCTCTCCGCCTCCTCGCGAGCCAGCCTGACGAGGCCGTGCCTGAGGAAGCTTCCTGTCGTCCGCCCCGCGAGGCTTGGCCCCTCGCGAGGGTCTTGAGCTTGTGCTGATGAAGATGGGCCATGCTGGGCCTCCCCTTGAGCCACGCCGCAAGCCGCAGGTAGGCAAGTCTGGTACCCCGTTCCCAGAACGCCGACAACGCCCTCCACGGCTAGTAGTTGAAGCCGAGGCCGAGCCATCCGTACCCGAGCCAGCTCAACCACGCTGTCCTGCGCCTCACCACTGCCGCTCCAACATCGCCACCCTCCACCGCACCGGAGCTGTTCCTGCTACGCCGTCCTTCGCCGCCTCGGATCTGCTTCCCCTCCGCCGACATACGGCCACGGCAACACTGATCAACAATTTGGCCATGGGTTCGTCCAAGCCTGCACCCTCCGTAACATCGGTTTCCCGGTAAAGGAGAAGATCGCCAGACATGTGGAGGTGACCACACCGCAACCAAGAAGGTACTCCTCTTCCATTATTCGTGCAAATCTTACGCTCTGTTTGCACGGTATTCATCCCACGTAAGACACTAGTTGACCGCTTTTCTTGATACTAGATGTTCCTAGTAACTCGTGATGCACAAGGTTTCTCCTCATATACTATTTCACCTTAGCTAGAGGTCCGTCGCCTCCTGAATTTCAATTTCTGTCCAGTTGGTTCCCAATTAATGAAGCATTCCCGGTGTAACAGGCGCTATACGACTATTACACCGGGAAGCAGCGATTGGTGTTTATCTTAGCGCGTCTCGCGCCTAGAGTTATCGGCGCCTCGATCCGGAGATCGGCCGGATTAAAGGGATGGCTTAGGGCGCCAAGCACGGCGGTGGTGTGAGGTCGATGGGAGGGCGGGCGGCGAGGCACGGGTCTAGGCCGGTGGTCGCATGGCGGTTCGAGAAAGATCGCCAACAGTGATCAAGGGAGGTAGACGAAGGCCATCTGTCTGCCTTTATAGATCGGACGGTTCATTAAAAAATCGATCGACCTATTTATTTTCAACGATTGTTATCTTAGATATGACCACATGTGGTGGTGTGTCTGAGGAGTACCTGCATTTCTGTGCTCATATATTACAAAATCATACGGAGTAGAATCTAATTTTGTTTGCCATGCAATGTAGTAGAGCTATCATATGTCTCCTGTCATTTATTTTTCAGCCACCGCTATCTGCTACTTTTATAGTGCACTAGTTCTGCACACACTTCACCCTTACTCTCACTATTGTGTTTTTATGCAAGGGTATTTCAGACTCGCTACCATGAGAGAAGCCAAAAGAAAAGAGAGAAGTCGCCCAACTTCAGATGCTGGTAGGCAAGACACGCTACAATGCTATAAAGGGTGCAAGGTCGAGATGGAGACGATAAACGAGCTCGGAGTTGATGACCTCGCCGCAATGAACCACCATCCTGTGTGCTTGCTTTAACATCGCGTGTCATATGTGGTTGCATGTTCCATATGGTGTCTAGCTTGTATTCTAAAGGCCGAAGTCGGTCTTTATTAAGATAAGGAAAGATATTTTTACATGAACCACCATCCCGTGAGCACCGTGAAGACAAATAGCTAGTCGTGGCATCGGCCGAGCCAGTGACAAGCCCAGCAAAGACAAGCATCACCTAGAAGCCAACTAAAAAGCCGCGATGGTGGCGAAGCAGCCCGCCTCCCACCAGGCTCTCAGGTCCTAGATGATCATGTTCACCACTCCAGCCGGATGTCTAGCTTGTATTGCTTTCAATTTGGTTAAATTGCATCTGCTTAGCTTACACATTATACCTTTCAATATGACATGCCTTTCTGTTTTTGGTACATACCAGTACATCTGTGTATTAACCATGTTCTTACATCAAACTAATGTTCTTGTGTATCCCTCATCAATCACTTATGACGAGGCGGGCAGGCAAGGGGACTACTCCTCATTTAAAGAATGCAGCGTCAGCCTCCCGACATGATTCTTCAGAAACAGAAATGCTAGATGAAGATAGTGAACGTAGCTCTGTAGTTGATTACAACATTTCCCCTACACTAACATCGCTGGTGCTTGCTCTAACTTGGCAGCGTGATATGTGGTTGCATGTTGCATATGATGTCTAGATTGTAATTCTTCCAATCTGGTTAAACTGCATGTGCTAGTATGCTTAGCTTATACTCCTGTAAATTTCACATTATACCTGTTAATGTGACATGCCTTCTTGTATTTGGTACATAGTACATCTGTCTATTAAGCATGTCCTTACATAAAACTATTGTTTTTTTGTATCCCGCATCAATCAATATGACGAGACACCTTTAGTATATGCAGTGCGATATTAGTTGCATCTTTCATATGATTTATAGCATGCGCTGCTTCTAATTTGTTGAAATTCCATTTATGATGGGACACTTTTAACTTGGCAGAGTCATATTGGTTGCATCTTTCATGTGGTGTCTAGCTTGCATTGCTTCTTATTTGCTGGAATGGTTTCTGCTTAGTTTACACAAACAGTTGTGAACATGCCATGCCGTCCTGTTTTTCGTACATATTCCATCCTGGTATCATGTGTTTGCCTTACATCAAAGTAGTGATTGTCAGTATCATGCATGAATGAGCTCTGAAGAGAGAATTTTATTACTTTTTCTTGTCGATTTTACTTGACAATTCAAAATCAATAAAGCGGAACGAAGTTAGCAAGGCAGCGGATAAAGGTGTTCCTTCCAAACGGAGGGCCTCTACAGTTCCTACTCCACCACACCCCCAAGATGATTTCCAAGACAACACATGCATAGACACTCAATAAAGCTGTGTTTATGATGAGCACGTCTCCCCTAGTGCAGCATCACTGGTGCTCCCTCTAACTTGGCACTGTTATATGTGGTTGCATGTTATGTGTGATGTCTAGCTTGTATTGCTTCTAATTTTGTTGAATTCCATCTGCTTACTTTACACATCATACTTGAATAAGATACGTGTTCCTGTTTCTAGAACATGCAATATCTGTCTATCACACCATGTTCTTACATCAAATTACTACTGTTGTGAAACCTGCAACAATCACTTATCATAAGACACGTTTGAATTCGGAGTGTGATATAGGTTACATCTCACATTCTTTTCTACCTTGTACTACTAATTTGTTGAAATGGCACTTATGACGAGACAGTTTTAACTTGGTAGAGTGATATTTGTTGCATCTTTCATATGGTGTCTAGCTTCCATTGCTTCTAATTTGTTGAAATGCCTTCTCCTTAGTTTACACATCATAAGCTGTGAATATGGAATGCTGTGAATATGCAATGGCACTAATGACGAGAGACCTCTAACATGGTAGTGTGATGTTGTTTGGATCTTGCATATGATTTATTTCTTGTACTGCTTCACATTTGTTTAAACGCAATTTATGCTGAGACACTGTTAACTTGGCAGAGCAATATTTGTAGCATCTTTCATATGGTCTCTACCTTCCATTGCATTGCTTCTAATTTGGTGAAATGTCTTCTTCTTAGTTTACACATCATAGTTCTGGTTATCTCTTCCGTCCTGTTTTTCATACATATTACATCCTCCTATCATGTGGTTGTCTAACATCAAAGTTCAGTTCATCTGCATCACGCATCAATTTGTTCTAAAGAACTAAATTGTTATTTGTTTTTCTTGTCGACTTGACTTAACATGGCACAGAGAAAGAGGAAGAAACACAGAATGGCAAGGAATGAGAAGCGGATGAATCCTGCAGATTCTGCTGGTACTGATGCTGCAATAGAAGGTGAAAGTCCAGCGGAAAAATCTACAAACACGGCATCCCATGCTACACGAGCTGCAAAAAAAGCCAAACAGGAACAAATAGCTGCCACCAAACAAGCAGAGACAGCCCTATTTCTTGCAACACCTACCACAGTACTACCAGCTGCACGACAAACTCGTGCGTCAACTGAGCTAGCAGCACATTGCCAAGCTCCCTTGCCACCTTACACTACTTCCCAAGCACTCTTGACACAAGACGAGTTGGCAATATCAGATGAACCTTGTGAGCTTCAACAGCAAGAAGGTAGTTGCTGGAGTCAAGTTACAGTTGCATGCTTCTTTATATGTAGTCTCACAGTTTGATGTACACTAACACTTCCTATGTTCATTGTTGGACTAGCACCTAGGCGCAAGAGGAAACAAACATCAGGGATAATGATCGATAGGTTAACTAAATCTAGAGGAGGAAGAATGGAGATCCGGTTTGAGGTAGGTTTAAAAAGGCCACGCGATGCTACAGAGTCAGCCAAGTTAGTATCAGAGGCAGCGGTTGCCGTTAGGTGTCATGTACGTATCCTCCCAACATGGATGCAGTACAGGAATGACAAAGACGAAACCCAGTTCAACACCTTCCTCGACCATTTATCTGTAAGTATGGTTATGTATCGAAACTAGTAATATCGTCATGCTCTGTCCCATACTTTCTAGGTTGCTGATAATGAGACTCCCATAATTTTCAACATATGAGGTTCAAGTTGATAGCCAAGATGATGCAACCAGATAAGCTTGCACCCATGTTTTCAAGTCCGCTCTGTGTGAAGATCGGTATAACTTGAGGAAAACTCACTTTGAAGGCAAGGCTAACGTTGAACTTTCCCAAACATCTCCAAAGGGAAAATATATCGGATGAAGACTGGAGGGGCCTTGTTAAACACTGGTCTGATCCGAAATTTCAGGTACATTATATATATGTGATCAGATCACATGTTGAAGTTCTATTGACGCATGTGCCACACAAATCTGTCTTCTTGTAGGTGAACTTTTCAAAGAACAAGCCCAATCGTACGAAAGTGAAATTCCAACAGACAACAGGATCTCGTAGCTATATTCCACACTGCGAGGCTCTTGTAATTAGCTGTTGTTTCACTCTTTTCGCTGTACCATATTATCAGATCTATATTGACTTGTTCGACATGCAGAGGAAAGCCCGCAAGGACCAAAAAGTACCTGAACCAAATGCTGTGGAAATCTTCAAGGACTGTCACACCAGCAAGAAGAAGGGCATGACTACACCAGTCAAAGCCGCTGTTGTAAGTTCTTAATCCTCATGCCTTTTAACTACTACTTACTCTGACTTGTGCCTTGAACTGCATGGTTTGCAGCCAATGTCTATTACTCTTTTCAATTTTATACACAATTGTCTTAGCGTATCATTGCACCTTACAAGGTTTAAACGGGAGGAGTGATGTTCCTTTGATCTTGACCCGTAATCTACTTCCGTGCTGGACTTGCCCACACAATGTTACAATTTCCTGTTTGTCTGTGCTCAGTTGTTTTGTGATATGAATGATGTCATACTATGCTTACCGTATTATAAACTTCGTCTCTTTATCCATAGCCCTCAATATAATGTGAAGAAATAGACAATACACTACTAGGAAAAGGGCTATAGATAGGAATGATTCTAATGGCGCACCAGGCAAATAGTGCGCCACTACTATATACTAATGGCGCACCGGTTGCTCGTGCGCCATTAGTGTGGAAGACACTAATGGCGCACCGTGCTCACGGTGCGCCACTACTATTGATTTTTTCCCATTTTTCCATACAAACTAATGGCGCAGATTTGCAAAGTGCGCCATTACTAGTTAGAACTAGTAATGGCGCATTTACCAAAACAATCGCCATTAGTATATATATATATATATATATATATTTACTTTTTTGCATACCTACTAATGGCGCACTATGACAAAGTGCGCCATTAGTAGTTTAAACTACTAATGGCGCACTTTTCCATAGTGCGCCATTAGTATACATATGTTTTTTTTACTTTTTTGCAAAAAGTACTAATGGCGCACCACCTGCCGGTGCGCCATTAGTAACCAGGGTTACTAATGGCGCATTTTGTGGTGGTGTTCCATTAGTAACCTGGGACCAACAAGATATTTTGGAGAGCCCACCTACCCACTCACTTTCCCCACTTCATTCTCTCCACCTCCTCCTGCAAGCTTGTCTCGGCTGCCTCCTCCTCCTCACCTCATTTCCACCGTAGATTCATCAAAATTAAGTGGTGAAATTACCTTTTTTTCGATAGGTAAGTAAGTGGAAAGCTATCTTCATGATGTAGATCTACTTTTTTTCTCCCTAGCTCGCTCCAACAACGTGCACATGTACTTTTTTGTGGCCTGGCTAGATCTATGTATGTTTGTGGTGTTGCTTGTGTTTGTGGTGTTGCATATATGTTTGTGTTTGTAGGTACCGGTATTTGAAATGCGATAGTTGCCAATATTTTGCCGGAATGTTGATTCATTTCCGTTTCGGCGAGAATTTTGGCACTATGCATTCTTTTTGGTCCTATTTTTAGGGAAGGTCATGCCAAATTTTTTATTGGTTCTAAAATATCGTTTTGCTCTACCCCGCAGGCGACCATGGTCCGCACGATGACCGAAGGCATCGTGAATAGGTTTTTGAGCTCCGTGAAGGCCGAGATGCTTCAAAAGAACGAGACGGAGATAAGATGTCCGTGTCGAAGATGCAAGCTGAAGAGACTTATTGCGGACCCGGATTCCGGGCAGGTGCGGGACCACCTGCTCTTGCGTGGTTTCATGGATGGCTATCGGTGGCAAGGTGATGAAGATGACTATGAAGTCGCCCATGGGGGCGGGCAAGAAAGAGGAAGGGCAACAAGACAACCACCGCATGTAGGGTGGGCGAGAAGACGAAGAATCTCCGGACATGATCACGATGGTGATGATGTACACAATCATCATGTAGAAGATGTCGTACATGATGATGAGGAAGATCAAGACGAAGGGCATGATCATGAAGATGAAGATGCGGAGCAGACGGCGATGGAGGCTGGGTGCAGGACCCTCATATTCAAGAGCTGCCCATAGCAAGACGGATAACGCAAGAGCCGCCGCCGAGAGAAAGCCAAGCTGGATCAACTGGAGATAGACGCGGTTACTCCATTGTATGAAGGATGCAGGCCCGAGGATACCGCTTTGAAAGTAACGCTCATGGCTCGGAGATGAAGGTAAAACACAAAATGACCGACGCGTGCTTCGACGAGAACATGTCATTCAGCACGAACGTCTTCCCAAGGGGAACAAGTGCCCACCAGTTTCGAGGCGAAGAAAATCATGTGTCCTTTGGATTTACCGCCGTGAAATACCATGTGTGCATGAACAATTGCATCATTTATCGGGGCGAGCACGCGAGTCTACCATATGTCCGGTGTGCGGTGTCACTCGATACAAGAAGAGGAAGAAAGCTCCTCGAAAATCGGTGTGGTACTTTCCAATCACTCCTAAATCTGCAGCGGTATTTCGCGGACCCTAAGGTAGCAAAGCTCCTGCGTTGGCACGCGGATAGGGAGGAGAAGAAGCGGGAAGATGACGGAAATGATCCGGAGATAAATAAAAAAGACAAGATGCTGAGTCACCCTAAGGATGCAAGCCAGTGGCAAGCGTTGAACTTCGAATACCCAGAATTTGGGAAGGATCCAAGGAACATCGTGCTAGGCGCAAGCACCGATGGAGTCAATCCGTTTGGCAGCCAGAGAAGCGCACATAGCACCTGGCCTGTGTTTGTGTGGATGTACAACCTTCCCCCCTGGTTGTGCATGAAGAGGAAGTACATTCACATGAGTATGCTAATTGAAGGGACGAAACAACTAGGGAACGACATCAATCTGTATCTGGGGCTACTGAAGGAGGAGCTAGACACACTGTGGAAAACGCCAGCCAATACGTGGGGCCGCAGAAAGAATATTTCCCTATGAGAGCCGCACTGCTCACGACGGTGCACGACTATCTCGATTCGGTATCTCGCGGGGCAGGTAGTCCACGGATTTTCTAGATGCGTAAGGTGCATGGATGACACAACGTATCGCCAGCTAGATAGAGATCCCGGGTCTTCGAAAACCATGTTCATGGGACATCGAAGGTGGCTTCGCGATGATGACCCGTGGAGGAAACGCAACGATCTGTTCGATGGTGAAACCGAACCCAAAACGCCCGATGTACGAGGAGCGGCGAGGAAATAGACGAGCTGTTGAAAAATTGGAAAGACTGCCTTTGCCGGAAAGAAGCAAAAGGCGCCCGAGCCGAAAAAGCGAAGGCGCCAGAGCCGCTGCTGAAGGTATGGAAAACGAGGTCTGTTTTCTGGGACTTGCCGTACTGGAAGATCCACCGTGTGCCTCACAGCCTTGATGTCATGCATATCACGAAGAACATGTGCGAGAGTCTGCTTGGTACCCTGCTCAAAATGCCAGAGAGGACCAAAGATGGGCCGAAAGCAAGGGCAGACTTGAAATCAATGGGCATCAGGCAGGAGCTTCACGCTAGTGATGATGATGATGATGATGATGATGATGATGATGATGATGAGGCGAAGCAGGACACAGAAAGTCGTCGCAAAGGCAAAAAGGCCAAGAAGACCGGAAATGACTACCCTCCCGTGTGCTTCACTCTAAGTCAGGAGGAGATCGAGCAGTTTTTCACCTGCCTCCTAGGAGTAAAACTTCCTTACTGATTCTGCTGGGAAGATAAGCGGATACCTAGACCCAAATGAAGCGAAGTTCAGCGGGATGAAGTCTCACGACCGTCACGTCTTGATGATGCAGACTTCCAGCTGCAATCCAGGGATCATGGACGCGCCGCGTCCGTGAAATGCTATTTGGCCTATGCAACTTTTTCGACGTCATCTCTCGGAAGTCGATTGGCGTGAGGCAACTCAGAAGGCTACAGGAAGAGATTGTGGTGATACTATGCGAGCTTGAGATGTACTTCCCGCCCGCATTCTTCGACGTTATGGTGCATCTGCTGGTCCATATCATGGAGGATATCATCCAACTCGGGCAGACGTTCCTGCACAGCATGATGCCATTCGAAAGGATGAATGGTGTCATCAAAGGATACGTTCGGAACATGTCACGTCCAGAGAGAAGTATAGCCGGGGCTTTCGACCAAGAGTGCATCTCCTCTCGCACGAATTATCTAGGCATCGAGAACCCCATTGGTCTGCCCGTCAGCGAGCACCTCCGCAGGCTCGCTGGATGGGGTCACCATGAGGGTCGCCAAAATGCATGTCGACTTCGAGGGTCGACTCGCCGACTTTGAAATAGCAAACCTAGTCGCGCTACAACACATAGGCGTGGTCGATCCTTGGGTGGTAGAGCACAAAACCTTTATTGAGAAGGCGACAATGACCGAGGCCAACAGAGGACGGACGGAGATATACTCAAAGAGCACAACTAATGTTTCACGCATTGGTTCAAGCGAAAGCTTCGTCGTACCCTTTACATGAAGATTCTTCGCGCAAGAACAACTCATATTCGCCTTTGTCACGGCGCCGAGCACAACCTCGATGACCTATGAGGCGTACGATATCAACGGCTACACATTCTATTCTACATCGAGGACAAGGACATGAAGAGCGATGGTTATCAGAACTCCAGGGTAACGATGGAATCCTACACCGGTAAGGACAAGGACAGATACTACGGAAGGATCGAGGAGATCTGGGAGCTGAGATACGCTGGAGAGAAGGTGCCGATGTTCCGTGTCAGATGGGCCAAGAGCGTCCTAAAAGAAGACCTATATTTCACCACCATGGTTATACCCGAAGCCAAATCCAAGACCGTAGGCGCAAACGTCACCGCGAAAAATGAGCCATGGGTACTGGCTTCCCAAGTGGACCAATGCTTCTTCATTACCGACCCGCCAAAGCCAAGTCGTGTTGTCGTGAGGAGAGGCAAAAGGAAGATCATCGGAATGGATGGAGTAGCCAATGAGCAAGACTTCGACAAGTACGGCGACCCGAAGATCGAACATGACGACGACGATGAAGTACCAGCACACACCACAAGAAGAAGCAGGACCACCCTACCTAAAGGACGTCCGTTCCACAGAAGAACTCCATTTGCGAAAAAGAAGGGCAAGAAGATTGTGAACAGATAGGTAGCTAAGATCGATTGTATTTAAATCGTAGTCTTCATTTCTCGATTGTATTTCATGGGCACGTTTTGATCTCGATCTCGATCCCACCCGCACCCTACCCTGCTAGCTCCACCGCCGCCGACGACCCACCGCAACCCTCCCTCGCTAGCTCCACCGCCGCTGACAACCCACCGCAACCTTCCCCCGCTAGCTCCACCGCCGACGACCCACCGCAACCCTCCCCGCTAGCTCCACCGCCACGACGACCCACCGCAACCTTCTTCCCGCTCCACCGCCGACGAGTACCCCCGCACCATCCCCCGCTCCACCACCGCCGACGAGCACCACCCGCACCCTCCCCCGCTCCACCACCGCCGACGAGCACCCCCCGTTTCATATTCAAATTCATTTTTAAAAAAATAATAATAATAAAGTGTAGACTACAATTGTTGTTAAACAACAATTATTACTGTTTTTATAAAAAATTATTACTGTTTCATATTCATATTCATTTTCTAAAAAATTATTATATGCAACAAAAAATAAAAATAAATTACTTATGGCGCACCTCTGGTCGGTGCGCCATTGCTATATGTAAAAAAAATACTAATGGCGCATCTCTTCCTGGTGCGCCATTGCTATGTAAAAAAAATTACTAATGGCGCACCGACCGCGGGTGCGCCATTAGTAAGATTCCCTAGCTAATTCCCTCCTCTCGCAGATCCTTCGTCCCTCTCCTCGCCAGTAACCACTTCCCCGCTGCCCCGACCCACGCCGCCGCCGCCCCCGCGCCTCCGTCTCCGTCGCCGCCCCAGTCAGCCCCCCTGCCCTGCCCCCCCATCGCCGTTCGCTCCCAATCCACCCCCCTCGCCTTCACCGCACCCACCCACCCTCCTCGCCTTCCCAGCCCTCGAGCTCCACCGCGCGGCGGCAGGCAAGGCGGCGGGCAGAATCTGCTTCAACACCGGGCGGGCGAGCCGTGGAACCAGTAGCGCGACGGCGCTCGACCCTCCACCCCCCCCTCCACGTCTTCTTCCTCGGTCGCCGCTGTCTTCCTCAACTTCGCCACCGCTGTTGCTACTAAGCTGTCACAGGCCTCCTTGCGCCTCCCGGTGAGCTCCGCCTCCTTTCCCTCTTCCTTCTCTAAACACTCTGTTTGTCCAGCAAATCAGCGATAATCCTGTTGATTCCGGATGTAGTATTTCAATCCAACAATGGCGCCCGAACGGCAAGGGCATCATTCGGGGTATAGTTAGGGCCATGATGGCACAAGCATTTAAACAAGCGATACAATATTACAAAAAACAATGCACAACGATTTTGCTAGTAGTTAAGCAAAGAGCAACTTTTCCCAAGAAAACGAAGAGAATTAGTTTGTAAATACCAGCGACAAATGGAACACGCCGATCGGTTATCACTGCAATTTCCAACATATATATGACATTTGTTGTTTGAGTTGTTAGTTTTTCCCATTTCTCGTTCACCAATTCAGCCAAATGCTAAACCTTTATACGAGAGATGGAAACAGATGCTTCTCTGTAGTATAATTTTTTACTAGGTTGCGGAAGAGGGGGCTTACAGGTAAAACTACCGGGAATTGTTATGCACAAGTTGCTAGTGGTTGCTTGGCCACTCACTACAACTAATTTCACATAACCAAAATGATAAAAAGGAGATGATGGCAACCAGTTTAGAAAACATTGTACTAGTGAGTGGTAACTAGTTTGAAGAAAATTGTAAATAAGATTCCAGCAAATTAGTGATCTAATTGTGATAATCCTGCTCACATCCCCACTTGCAGCAGAGGCAGGCAATGCCTCTATATGCTCTGTTTTACTACCTAGCTAGAGCACAAACCTAGCCCAGCTTGTGTATTCCCAATTGCTAGTGGTCTAACCGATGTTTCCCTAGTTGGGTGAGACCGACTTGGCTCTTTCTTTGAGGAGACAGATCAAACAAGTGTTGTCAGTTTTGTTTGAACTTCAAAGAGTGTTGTGACTTGGCTCTTAATCAAAAGACTGTTGTCGCTTTTTGTTTGAACTTTGTTTGATGGAGGAAATTACTCTTAAATGCTAGTCCTATTCGGTGAGATTTTTCTTGTCCCGAGTTACATCAAGATATTTTTCCGATAATATTATAAAACTGCCCGGTGTGTGTTCAACTTGTATCTTCTAGCTTAAGTTTAACTTGTCCTGAGTTACACTCAAGTTATAATGTGTTTAACTAGTAAAATTCAGTTAACAACAACATCAGTAAAATTCAGTTAATTAATCAAGAAGAGAAGAGAGAAAGTAGAGAGCAAGAGGAGTACTTGCATTAATCAAACGTTTTACTTTAAACTTGCAAAATTGCAGTACTCCTAAAACTACTGCAAGTAAGAACTACTGTTGGAGGGCACTATTGTAGGGATATTCTCGGTCTCATCAAACTTGCACTCCGCAATTTACTCCAAAGATACTATAGTTCTTTGCAAATTCTCTGCTCTACTCCACTACATGCACCGCAATACACTACTCCACCGCATGTTTAATCGCTAATGTAAAAAGTACTGAAACAAGCAAATGTAAGAAAAGAAGAGAGCTTGTACTTGCCAAGACATCATCGTGCGTTCACCGAGATTTTCAAGTTAGAAATACTCCCAAATGTAGATGAAGAGAGAATATCATGAAGGAACAATTTAGTTTTACTTAATGGAAAAGTTGCATTTACTTGTAGTGAAAGGAACAATTTCAGGTAATTATAAATATTCAATAGCAGCAGAGGCAAGCAATAGCGATAGCGATAGATGCCAACTTTTGATATGCATGCATGCATTCTTTGCTTGTTTATATTCATTCTTGTAAAATGAACATGCTCATCTATCTATCTATCTATCTATCTATCTACCGCTTAAGTATGTATGTATGCATTGTATTTTTATTTCCTTTGGAAAGTAAAGTTTATTTCTGGCTGGCTAGCATGATGGCTCATGGATCCCTCAATGCAGCTACAGCTTGGAGCTCAATCTGATCTCATCTGAAATGAATCTATAAATACAGAGTGTAGTTAGTTACTGAGTAGCGAAATAGTTGCTGGATGCGCTACTTGCATGGGCCTGGCTGATGAAGAAAAACTTTATATATACATTCATACCGATGTTGACTCTAAATCATACTTATTGGACATGTTTTATGTGTTGATCCATCAATCGATCACATTGAGAAAGACCATCGTGTCTCCGACCATTTTGCAAAGGTCATGTCTCCGACCATCGTGTCGTGATGAATTTGCAGGTACCCCAAGAGGCCCTTGAGTTTGCGGAATGTTGATTAACTTCCGTTCGGCAATTGGTATCTATATGTCCTATTTTCAGCAAAGGTCATGCTGAAATTTTTCGTGAATTTTAGCATGACTTTGCTAAAAATGGGACATATGGGGTACTTGCGACTAATGCATGGGCCGGGGTATCTTAGTACTTAGTTAAGTAGGATCAACTGCCCCGCCATTCTTGTTGCATTAAACCATAGGTAGCAATAGAGCCAAGTGATTAGGCCCAACTTAGAATTCTCCTTAGCATCGATAAACCTTAGATGATAAACCCAACATAGGTGGCAATAGAGCCAAGTGATTAGTGCCAAGTGATTAGGCCCAACCTAGGGTGCCTCGGCATCGATAAACCCTAAATGATGAAAACTTAACTTGGCTCCCCCGGATGCCTCGGTGTCGATGAGAACCTAAATGATGTACGCTTAGGCTTTTAGGGTGCCTCGGCGTCGACAAACCCTAAATGATGAAAGCTTAGGCTTTTAGGGTGCCTCGGTGTCGACAAACCCTAAATGATGAGACCATGATCTTGTTCCTTGACAATAACCAACTTTTGACCAAACTTTTTCCTATTTAGAGCGAAACATGGCCCACAACGATGAGGCCGGTGGTTGAAGCGGCAAGCAATTCTGGAGCTGTCCCAGAGATGGAGGAACAACCTCACCGCTATGAGGACGCCGCGAAGACACTGATCCTGATTACACAACCCCTAGTGGCGTGGGGATGACACCACCGATGGTGCCGCCGAGGATGCCACCATCGATGATGGCGGCGCACACACATGGCAGCCAATCGAAGAAGCAAAGGAAGGACCGGCGTCCAATGCGCTCCGCACCCGTCAAGGAGGAATTCACTCAAGTGGATTCCGACGGAATCCAACGGAGCCCAAACATATAGTCAAGGGTACTCGGTTCAGCTCGGGTGCATTCTCCGAGCACCATCTCGATCAACACCGAGAACCTTAGGCATAAGGACCGAGGAATTTGCGCAACCTCCTCTTCCGAAGCTGCACGAACGATACAAGTTCCCGCGAATTTGAAAACACACGCCTCTCGTGGAATAAAATGAACAGTGCCGCCTCACGAAGATGAGTACGGCCCTGTCTACTTGGAGAAGTGCGGTGAAGAAAATGATTGATAAAGGTGATAGTTATGAGAAGATCAAGGCGAAATATCCTTTGATGAGCGAAGATGAGTACAAGGAGTTCAAGAACAAGTGCTCGACCAAAGCAACCTCCGAATCAAGTCGATGGGGAAAGAAATGCGGAGTTGAACTTAGGGAACACAAACTCGGTCCCGGCGGTTACAGAGTGGCGGAGCCTATATGGGACAAGGAGGACGCGGAGCGTGCCGAGCAAGGCCTACCGCCCCGCTTCGAGAAATACAGCGGTAACAAGCAGACCAGGAACTATGTCAGGGCCCGGTACAAGGAGGACCCGATAACAAAGGAGCCTACCACGGATCCGAAGACCAGGGCGCTTGAGCTTGTTCTGGTAAGGAATACACCCCCGCGTAATTAGCTCCATATGGTTGCACTCTAATTAATCCCCAATATTTCTAAATGGTTCATGTTCCTTTCGCAGGAAACTGAAAGCAGTAGCGCGGGGTCGTCTCAGAGCTCCCCTTTCGACACTCCTTTAAATAGGGCGTTGAACATAATAAAAAGCAAGGATAAGCTCACTAAGCCGACGTCACTGGTCGTGTGGCCGCAAAGGCTTGTCCACAAAATGGGGTCATACTATACCGCTGGTGTGCGGAAGGAGAAAAGGCCAGCTCGGAAAGCCAGACGCGCGAGGTTGAAGCACTCAAGTCACAAGTGGCGCGGATTCCGGAGCTTGTCCAAGAGCAAGTGGAACAGCAACTGGGAACGAAGCTCAACGCCATGGTGCCTACATTGATTCATGGGCTGACGGCGTGGTTTGCGGGCGGCCAACAAGGGCCTCCCCCGGTTCCCAGCTTCACGGCCAGCAACTCGCACAGCGCGCAGGCGGCGCCATTGGTGTCTCCGGCGACGCCATTGGTGTCTCCGGCGGCGGTGCCATTGGTGTCTCCGGCGGAGGCGGTATTCATGTCTCCGGCGCCGGCACGGGCATTGGAGCTTAATGCACCCGGGTGTACGCCGGCCGGCACCTCGCCAGCAAGCGCCCCCTCTGTCAGTTGCACGCCCGCCGTTGGCGGTGCCTCGACATTAGCCGAGCTCGACGGCATCACGGTAACTAAGCCTCTCGGCCGATGAATTCATCTCCTTGTTTTGATGGGCATCCTCGACGCCACAGCACATGTTTTCGCAGGGCACCGCCGATGTTCCTTGCATTCTTCTGCACTTCATGGGCGCCGAGTTGGTCGATGTCGCCAAGGGAAGAATCGTTAAACCGGGCAACCGCATGTTCCACGGTAATCCGATGCCACCCACAGTGTATAGGGTTGAAGTGGTTCGGGTGCTGCCAGAGCTGCGACGAAGTTGTTACCTCCGGTTCGACCACCGGGCCGACGAAGAAGATGAGATGACCCTCGGCGCTGCGTAAACTGGCGCTGCTTTGGCGAAGAGCCAGATTCGTTTGGGGCGGGGACACCACCCCACGATAAGACCACCGGTCGTGCGGCGCCAAGCCATGGCAAGAACGCCGAACGCTACCGGACCTGCCGGACATCCCTATGGCACAGATCCGGACAGCCCTATGGCACAGATCCGGACGGCGACGACAACGACGACGGTACATTTACCAAAGTTGATAAGTACTTTGCGAACATGGGTACGCTGACGAAGTTCTGCGGGCCTCTTTCTCAAGAACCCAACCAAGACGACCGCAATCTAGCTGGTACGGCGGAGAAATCCAATTGCAATAGGCGCTGCCCGGCGCTCAGCTTCTCGTGAGACGCCTCCAGATCCCGCCTTCACCGAGCCTCGAGATAGCTGAGGTGCGAATATTATCAGCCCCAACACGCTCAAGAAAGCGGTGCGTGAGCAGAACTCGGTCCCGTTACGGAGATCAAGAAGAAGGGACGGAAACGAAGACTAACAAGGGCGCCAAAGCGCCAGCCAGCCGCACCGAAGTTCGATCCGTGCTCGGACGGGCCACCTTCACCTAAGGATATCTCGAGGAGGGTGCATGTGGCGGGTAGGGCGATGCTACCGCCAAATATGCTGAATGTTGTAACCGTGCTATGCGGAGTTTGCACGACGTTGTTCTTTCTTTGGAGTAGCGGCGTCGAGAGATAATGATGTGGCATACCCGGTTTCGTGGCTAAGGTGCCGAGGGCAAGGGCTTTGTGGATGGCGACATCGGGGTAATGATCGTCCCGCGGTTTGATGACATCTTTGCTATGTTTAACCTTCATCCGCTGCACTACACCTTCATTCGGCTGTTTTCGCTAAGTATGGAGATGCGGATCATTAGAGACAAGACCCCGGACATCGTGATAGTCGACCCCTTCTACATGCGTGCCAAGCACTTGAACAACGCTGGGACCGCCAAGTTGCTAGTTCACACCTAGAAGGCGCTATTCGCAAACCCGATAAGGATAACTTCCTTGTGGCTTACTTTCCCGAGTAAGTCATCCCTTAACCGCCTGTAACATATGATTTCTTAGATTTTGATCGTTCTTTTTTTAACATTCCGTGTTACGTGCAAAGACACACATTGCACACTCATCCTCTTAAGCCCGAAATATTCCATGGCCACGATTTAATTCCGAACCGTAACTCCAAGATAAACTACACAAATGTCAAGAAAGTTCTTGATGATGTTCTCCCAGCACGCCAAATCTGGAGGCACCTTCACGTGGCAGTTCGTAGTACGGCAAGCACATGTTCTCACACAATCTGAAGTTCTGCTGTGTCAAGCAGCCGCTTGGTGGTCGAAGGATGCCTACTCGCCCTCCATCACATGCGGGCGATCGTAAGGACCATCATAAACTTCGCTACCAGATAATCTCAAAGATTGGGCCATGAGCTTGTCGGCAGTCCAGACGCGGACCTCGCACAAGAATTCTTTTCGCATCCAATGGAGTTTGCGGACATCATCCATCAAGATGTCCTTCATACCTCGGGGCAGTTCTTCCTTAGATATCAACCGTCCAATAGTGAGATAGATGAAACGCTACAAATGCAGGGTGACAACGAGCGCGATTTCATGACCATCACGACAGACGGCGGCTTCATCCACGCTCCTGTCCGATGAGTCGAGTCGAAAGTAGTGATGTGTAGTTCTAAAACATTTATTAGCTCATGTTGTAATTAAACTTTAATGAATTCGTATGTCTCTTTGGTTTGGACAGTCGTTCAACTTAGATGTAATCGATGCTATTCATTAGTAGGACCATGAATCATGCTATTAATGTCTTGCTTTTCTCTTTCGATCCTTTTGTTGCATACTTACATATTGCTTATGTATTGTCTGTTGTTTGGCTTCTGCATAGAGATGACGACTGGGAGGAGTGTCGGAGACAGGTTCACCGTTTCAGCGGTAACAGTTACAAAGGGTACACCACTAGGGCGGAGGACGAATCTAGATATGCCCGCTATCTAGCGGGAGAGAGGATGGAGCGTTGGAGGAACCGGATGAAGACCAGTTTGATCGCGATGATGCTCATGGTGATGACCACAACTCTCTTTTATGTGATGGTAGTTTAGATGATCGATATCGACTTGTAATGTGAAGACAAACTCGATACTCGCGGTCTTGATACTTGTAATGTTTTATCTTTGTTCGGTCTTTTGAATTCGGAGACTAATATGATGAATTGTATTCGGAGACTAATCTTCTATTGTATTCGATGAATCTGATGTTGATGTGTGCCGCTGTCTATATTCTGTCCAATAATATATTTTGTAAACTGTGCAAAAATCAGAAAAGCAAAAAAAAAACCAAATATTCATACTAATGGCGCATCAAGGCAGAGTGCGCCATTAGTATGCCAAAGGATACTAATGGCGCATCAAGGCAGAGTGCGCCATTAGTGTGACAAAGCACATGGTTACATATGGCCCCCCGGGAGGCATACTAATGGCGCATGGATTTACATACTAATGGCGCACCAGTGGTGCGCCATTAGTAGGCCTTTTCCTAGTAGTGATACATTAGCGATGGTACATGGTCATATGTTTGGAACCTGGTTTTATTATGTACTTTGCAATAAAATAGAACTAGTATTTTACATGGGTTCACCAGAATAAGTTCTGTATATAGACCAAAGCTATTTTGTTTGGTTTTGCTGCCTCCTTAATATCTTCTGTTCTGGTACTACTAATGTAAAACCTCAACTTTTCAGCGAGCTATGGAAAAAATTGTGGAACCGCCATCTTCTGAAGGTGGCGAGGCAACTATAACCGCAATGTCAGCTCTTGCTGCTGTGGGTCAAGACTCATCCACTAACAAAGTGCCAAAAGCACGTTCTGCGTATCTTGGGTTGTTGTTAAGGCAATATCGTCCAAACTGCCTCATGATCAAGATATGTAAGCTCAAAGCAATGCTGATCTGCGCTCGCACACAAGTCCATTCCCTAACAGAGGCCCTTTGTGAAACAAGGAGAAACATTGCTCAATGTCGTCAAGATATGCATGGTTTTGAAACCGACTATCGGACATTTGCTATGTTGTTCAGAGCCTAGGGAAATGAAGGCGAGGTTATGGTGCTCCATCGGACAATACATCATGAAAACGTAATAGTCAGGTGAAATGAACCGAGCTTCTGAACTTCTGGTGGTGCATTTATCTGCTAGACTGTTAAGTTTTATGCCAACCTTCCTTTTGTTATATAGTTGTAATTTGTTTTGGTGCGATACAAAATTTATTCTTAACCTGCAGCCACCGGCTGAAGAAAACAGCAAGCCATTTTTTTATAGTGTAGGGTGTTCCCTATATTTGCACTGGTGGCGATCTTTGATGCCGAGTGGATGTAATCTGTGCAATCGCCTTAATAGCCTTGTTTAGTTTCGGCCTTATTTATTTCCTAGTCGTCTTTTTCCCTGGTTTGCTAGTGGCCGCAACTACCCATGGGCCATATACGGGCCGTAGGATCCATGGATCTCCTATGGGCCGTCGATAAATGGGCCTGTAATCGGTGGGCCTTGGGCCGTCGATGAATGGGCCTGTAATCGGTGGGCCTCGGGCCGTCGGATAAATGGGTCTACATGGGCCGTAATCGGGCATAATTGGTATCGGCCCAGCATGGTAACAGGCCGTAAACAGGCCGTAGGACTGCAAAAGCTTAATTCTGTCACAGGCACACCGGGTCGTTAATGGGCCAGAATATAGGACGGGCTGGCCAGAAACGGGTCGATTCTTGCCATGGGCCAAATTTGGCTGTCACACCCTGATTTTCCTGCCACTACACTTAAGCTAACAATCATGATAAAATGTGGTTTGACAAAAACTTTTGAGTGTTTTGGACCTTGCCTTGATTGGTTTTTGTCTGTTGTTTGCAAGTGCTCTAGAAATAAAATAAATCCTCCAACTCTTATACTCCTTCTCCTTGATCCAAAAACCTTTCCCAATGATCATGCCATGTGTATAGGACATAAAAATAATTTCTTGCAAAAATAATTTGGCCAAAAAGTATTTTTTAAAATTAGTTTTCCAAAAACCCCTGAATTGAGATTTGCACTACAAGTACTTATTTAAAGGCAGTAAAAATCTTTCCAAAAATATATTTGACTACTATTAGATATAGGACACCCATAAAACCCAAAAATATAATTTTAAAACTTATTTTCTTATTTTATTTAAAGGCTTTTTGTCAAGGCCGGAAATTGTCTTTAATAGGATAAAATTATTTTAATGCTTTAAAAATATTTGACAAAAATCAGGGAAACTCAGTGGGCATATATTTCCCACATATAAGAGTTTGAACACATGGTCATGTTCAAAATATTGGTCAAATCCACCAAAAACCCTTTCTGGATATTTCAAGCTTTTGAAATATTTACAAAGAAAATATTCCCCAAAAATTCCAAGAAAATTCTAGCATGTCACATATGACATGTTTGATGATATTGCCAAGTCTCATGCCATGGAGAATAGTATAACCCCATGAAACCCTCTCAAAACCACTTCTGACCTTTTTCAAGTTTGAACAACTTTGCACTGTCAAATATGTCCAACTGCTCTCACACTTGGTGAACATGCTCAAATGGTGTAATAATGCATCTACACCAAGTGGAACAAGTTGGAGAACAAGTTAAATTGATCAAAGAGCCCCAAAACCCTTCCTGTACAGAACCAAATTTGAACAACTTTGTACTACCAACTTTCTCTCCTTGACTCCAACTTTCGTGAGCATGTTCACATGACCAAATGAGGCCACTAAACCAAGAGGTGCAACAAGGAGAATTGATTTTCTCAACTAGATCTACACAAGTCCATCTCTGCTAATTTCTAGGGTTTACAAAAGTTACATTGTGAACTTTGCCCAAATAAGCTCAAAATGGGTGTAAGGCCCTAATTATATGTGAAATTTTACCCTGTGCAGTCTCATTCCAAATGGAATTCATTGACCTGTCGAAACCACAAACACCTTCTGCCACTTTACCAAAACAACTACTTTGACCTCTTGCACTCTTCTCCATGGCCTCCACTTTTTACCACAGCCCCTCCAAGTCCTCCTCCACCTCCAGTAACAATGGCTGCATCTCAGATCAGTTATTGAAGGGGTAAAACCCCACTTTCTCTCTCTGGACAGCCCATTTCCATCTCTCTCTCAACCCCACTCCTCTCCTAGTGGTTCACCAGGGCATCCAAGGCCACCTCCCCTTTGTTTACACTCCCCCAGTGCTCCTAGACAAAAGTGGACACGCCCATGGCATATATTTTATGCCATGGCGTGCAGAGTTCGTGCTCTGGAGCACGCTACAGTGCTCTCCCGCACTATAGCTCACCCATGCCAAGGGCATAAGACGGCCTTGGGCGGCGGGGTGGTGTCCCCCGAGGTCGCCTCGGCGTCCGAGACACAGCAAGATGTCGGGCCCCTCCTGGACCTCTCTCCTCCCCCCTCTGCAAAGCTCACAAAGCGCGTCCGTGGACGCTGCCCACGGAGCACCGGCGCCTCCTCCATATAATCCATCCCCCGAGCTCTATCTCGCCTCGGTTGGACCCCTCTCTCTCCCGTGCACCTCCTGGAAAGCCTTCCCCTCCCTCTCGTGCCCTCCAGCACCCCCCCATGGCAGGAATGCCGCCGCTGGCCTCTGCTCCGATTCGGACAAGGACGAGGTCCTCCCCACCTCCTCTCCCCTCCAGAAGAACCGCCAAATCCCGGCGACCCATTTTCCCCCATCGCCCAGTCCGCCGGGGCACCGTGCCCCCCTGCCCATCACCGCCCGAGTAGCCGTCCGCCGAGGCCAGTGCTGGGCGCGCCCCGGCCATCTCCCGCCGACCCTGATGATCTCCCCCAATGCGCCGCCCTCCGGTGGCCCCTCCGGTGGCCGCAGCTTGGCCGGAGGTGGCCTGTGCCCCAGGGGCGAGCGTCGGCCTCGCGCGGCCAAGGCGTCCCCTCCCCTCTGTCGTGGGAGCGGGAGGAGGAAGATGACCCTGCGGGGGGCCCTGCATGTCAGCGAGCCATCCAGTGGGCCCCGGCGTTTAAGTGGAAACGGCTTCTTGCCGATCTGCTTGCCCCGCTGGGTGGCGCTCTCTGAATGTCGCCTTGGCCACCTCTTCCTCACAGAATGAGCCACTGGGTCGAGCCCAGTAGGCGCTGTTTAGCTGGGCTTCGCCCAGTGCACTTTATAAGGTTGACATATTTTCTTCCTTTTTCTCTTTTTACAAATATTGTAAAATCTCTAGAGAATTCAGATGGACTCCAAATTTGATGATTCAAATTTCTAGTGACTATAAATCATGATCTGTCTGTTGGTGCAACATGCACATTTTTTCAGAGACTTTTTCTTCACAAACATTTATCAAATCTTGTTTTTCCTATTTCTGTGATGAACTTTAGAAAATCACAGACAGCTCAAAATTGATCCAAATGCCATGATTCAAATTCCTAGATGCTTCTAAGTTCACAACTTAGTTTATGAACATTTTTCTTAATACTTTCTGTACCCCACAAAATAATGAGCCATTTCTTCATGTTTGTCAACTTTGCAAATCCATAGAATATTCATTTGAACTCCAAATCCAGTGAAACCAACTCCTAGATGCTTCTAAAATCATGGTTTGCTAAATGGGTGCCTCTGCTCATTTTTCAAAAATATATTTCTATACACTTCTTGCAAATCCACAAATCCCCTGATTCCATCATATTGAAATATTCAGAGATATCCATTGATCAAATCCCATTGAAACCACTTTGGTCATACCTCATATGACCAAAGGTATCCTAGAAAAGTCCAACTTGCAATTTTAGAGCACTTTTATTTTTGCCTTGTTGTGTTGCTTATTGTGATTGTTTTCGACGTTAGTTGACGAAGTAGACGGAATACCTTGAGAAGGACCCGAAGACTTGAAGACTCTGATGAACCAGGCAAGCAGCCCTTTGACCATGTCTATGAAACCCTTTTTATGCATGTCATATAGCACCATATTGTTGTTGCAACAGAATCATGATGTGATGGTAACCACTTCGATGGTTTGCCACCGTACTTCCTCGTTGATACTTGCATTGTGCATGACCCTACCTTCTTATGAGGGTTATGCCGGTGGGAGTAGATAGGATGCTAAAGTAGATGCTACGCAAAAAGGGACGGGTATATGCATGGTGAAGGAGTCAAAGCATTTTCAAAAGACTTTTCAAAAACCCCGTCGGGTGCCACTTATGCCCGAGGGAGATGATGAGATGGGTAACCACTTGATGACGAAGTGGTGTACCGAGGCAAGTGTGTGTTGTTTTCGAAAACGGATTAGATTTAAGAATTGTCGACTGTCCCAACCTTACATGCGCAACTACTCTACCCTTATATGGGAAAGGGCATTATTGATTACCTAGGCTGATACTAGCTTGGAGCCCGCATTACTAGTGACCGGGGAGAGTTGGTGCTCTCTCTCGGGACGGGGTCGTGCTAGGTAGGGCGGCCATGACTGTCTTTACAGGGCACCGGATACACCGTTGTGTCCCCTCTCGGATGTTACGATCTCGAGTGATTCTCGTATGATGTACATCGTGAGGATACGGAACAACGAGTGGACTCCTTGTTAGTGTCGTCTAGGGAAAGGTAGTGATCGGGTGCTTACCCCGGGTACTTGAGGTATCGCGGGTCGTGGATGACACGGAAGTTCCCCGGATCTTGTGGGTAAAGTGTGCAACCTCTGCAGAGTGTAAAACTATTCGAATAGCTGTGTCCACGGTCAAGGACATTTGGGCGGTGCTGCTTAAACTACGTCCAGAGTTTTACAACCGTGTGTGTGAGTTGATAAAACTACTTGGGTCAAGTCAAAGGACTTGACATGATTGAGTTGGGTCGGTGCCCGCTCTATTTATGTTGATATCTGTAACCTGTCCTCATGGTTACTTGAATCCTCCTGATGCATGTCTTACAAATTGTTGAACATGTCATTGCACTCAAAACTAGCTTTCTGCAAAAATTTACCTATATCATGCATTGTTCTATCTTGAACCAAAACTTGGGTTGGTTGCGAGTACATTCAAAGTACTCATTGGCTTGCCACTGGTTATTTTATTGGCCAGGCATGAAAGAACAGGACATAATGAAGATTACCTTGGTGACGAACATGCGAGCTAGGACGCTTCCCAGTCAGAATGCCTGTAGGGTTAAGGCTAATGGCATGGGTCCAAGTCGTTATTGAAGATTTCCGCTGCGATGATATACTCAAGACTTGACCATAATGGTCCTACTCATGTAAAACGGTATGTATGTATGTAAGACTCTTGTTATTCAGCTTCTGTGTGTTCAGTGAGCATTGATCTCTGGGATCACTGTACACATGCATTCGGTGATCATGACTTATGAGTCGGGGTCCCCACAGAGCTGGTATCAGAGCCATCCTGACTGTAGAAAGCCTTAGTTAGCATGGTCGTTAGTTAGGGTAAAACTATTTCCAAAACTACTACTAGTTTTGAAAACTATCTATACTTCTCTTCCCCTTCGGAGTTTTTCGAAAACTAAGATATACTTTCCTCTTCCCCTTCAAAATTTAATGGTCGCTAGCATCCTTATGCCCCTGACCACGGGATTCCTTGTAATCCTCGTGGATAATCTAGAAGGAAGACACCTTGTCCTATGACAATCAGGGTGTAAGATGTGCAACACCATGATAGACATCGCTAATAGAGCAATCATGTCCTTACCGTTGTTGTATCGGCAACCACCGATGGATGAGAACCTCGCCATTTGGCTCGCCTCACTATTGTGCGCAGGAAAACGGTTCTCTTCATACCCCGCTCTTGGTGTCGATGTTGTCATCAATGTAACCGACATGTTGGACCTCTACTATGCCTTGTGAATGTCCTTGCATAAAGGATTACAAACCTTGTACCATCGACGCCTTATAAAGCAAAAGCGATCATCATGATTAAGAAGACAAGAGAAGACCAAGTCAAAGACAGCCACGAGGAGCCACCATCACCCCATCACCTCATCAGGCGAGAAGTTGTCGAAGATTCTGCAGGCTCAACCCAGATCGTTTCATCAAATAAGAGACGTAGCAACACCTGAGGAAAACTCAGAAGACTGCATGAGGCACAAGGCACGACTACTGAGTCCGCGAACCCCTAGGGTAGGATGAGTCGTGTACCCCCTATGCGCAGTCGAGTCCGTATGATGGTTCGAATAGAACCATGATTGTGTGTTGCTTGTTTTTATTTATTTGTGTTTTGATATAGGTCGCACTTTTGCCCTGGGCGACAAGTATGCGACTATATCACCTTCCTCATCTTGTTTCTTTTGTTTGGCCCTCTTTGCACTTGTTTGTTTGCACTAGCACTATAGAACCCCCTTTAAGCATTCGCCTCCTCTATGCTACTTTTCCCTCGCATCTCTCTCTCCTCAACTGAAGACCGGAAGACAAGCTACACCAAGGATTCTACTTCGACAACCAACTAGCACTGAAGAACCTTTCTACAGCCTCCTCGACCAAGTAAAACCCCGTAGAGTTATGTTTAACCCCCCAGACTAGAAACCCATTCCTAGACCCTTCGAGAATTCACGAGATACCCCAGCTTAAGTTCTTAACCATGTGCTTAACCCACAGAATTGCAAGAGAACCAGTTAAGCCTCCGTAACCTTGCTTATCACTGGGTTCATTATGGAACTAGTGGACATAGTGAATGAGCCCATTATCATCCTAAGATAGCACCAAAACTGACGATGCCATAGGAAAGACCAATTTGAGGATGCAGGAATAGAGGACAAATGACTTGATGAGTTTATATCAATGACTTGAGGAATTATAAGAGACTATTTGGTGGATTATGAGGCTTTGATGTTGGTAGATGAACTTGGTGGGATCATGATTATAGAGTAGCATAGCTTTCATTACCCCTGAGTAAATTGGATTTAATAGGACAATTATGATCGCAAGCTGAAATTCTTGGAAGTATAAGGATTTGAAATAGTCAGGGGATATTGATAGAAGATAGTTGATAATTACTTGGGGGAAAGTGTGGAACTCTCGCGGGACATGAGATTTGGATTAAATAGGTTACCCTAGTGGAGTATGGATGCAGAGTAATTTTACATGGTTTGGAGTAAATTGGATTCAGACTGATGATCTTGATCATGATACCATGTTTCTCGGTGGACCATAAACTAGGACATTGGATTAATTGTCAGAGTTTATTTAGGGATCAATATATGCTTGACCTTGGAGTTTACATGACCATGATAATGGAAATTGGTGGACTGACTATAGCAAGGTAGCCCTTTCAAGTATTTGAGGATTATAGGACATTAGAAGATCATGTGGAACACCATAAACATTGGATTTGGAGAATTAAATGGATCATGTAGTGATTGGTGTAGTTAATT
Source organism: Aegilops longissima (assembly GCA_021605205.1). NCBI lineage: Eukaryota > Viridiplantae > Streptophyta > Magnoliopsida > Poales > Poaceae > Aegilops > Aegilops longissima. The sequence continues at coordinate 271,570,137 of CM038681.1, forward strand.
GGCTTTTGGAGTTGATTCATAGGAAAGAAAACTAGATCTTGGAGTGGCATACGATGTGTTTCCTTAGGATAGAGATGCACTAACATAGACTCTCGATCAATAGACTGAGCACTTGGATTGTGGTGATTAAATTCAAGCTTAGCAGCTTGTATGTTCTACCCCTGGACTTTTGCATAGATACGAGTTTGGGAATAGTTGTGATGAATGATTTTGTTAGACCTCCCCTCAGGAGCCATGAGGATATCAATAACACGAGTGATGATTAGAGTTGGCATATACGAGATGATTCTTTTGGTAATATGAGGTGAAGACTAGGTAGAACTATTGGCATCTCAGGAACTGTGCTCAAGGATGGGATGATAAACATTCACTCGCACACTAGAATCCTTGAAACCCTTACGTCCTACCAAGCCACAACATGGTCGGATCCTGACCTGGGGCTTTGGCTCTAGGTCGATAAGACCTTGGCCAATGCTCAACCTTGACCATCACCAATGACTCAGCCCACTTTACGCACCCCATAGACTTCATGGAGTGCTTGGACAAGTTAGTTGTCATCTTTCTTTGATGACATACTCGTCTACCCGAAGACAGAAGAAGAATCGCTGAGCTGGTCAAGGAACATCTGAAGACCATCATGTCTAGGAGGAAGAACTACACCAACCATCATCTTCAAGAAGTATACTTCCGCGTCAAAGACCATGTGTATCTGCAAGCCACTCCTCTCTAAGGAACCAAGCATTTCCATGACAAGGGAACCCACACCAAGATTCGTCGGCCCTCTTCAAGATCACTGCAGGACGAAGAATAGATGGCTACCGGCTAGAGTTACCACCTGAGTTACCCACTGTGCACAACATTTTCCACGAATCACAGCTTCGGAAGTGCTTCCAACATCCTAACCAACCCGATCCCTACAAGAACGTCGATCACCAAGCCATCGACCTCTAGCCCAATATGACTTACGCAAGCTACCCATTAGCAACCTGGATCAAGAAGAGTGTCATACACGAAGCCACACCATCAAGTACTTCAAGCTCAATGGAGCACTACACGAAAGCATACATGAGGACTTGAAGACTACCCTGCATCCAAGTTTCAGATCCCTTTCCGCTTAGTTTGGGAATCTCGGGGACGAGATTCTTGTAAGGGGGGTAGGTCTGTCACACCCTGATTTTCCTGCCACTACACTTAAGCTAACAATCATGACAAAAGGTGGTTTGACAAAAACTTTTGAGTGTTTTGGACCTTGCCTTGATTGGTTTTTGTCTGTTGTTTGCAAGCGCAATAGAAATAAAATAAATCCTCCAACTCTTATGCTCCTTCTCCTTGATCCAAAAACCTTTCCCAATGATCATGCCATGTGTATAGGACATAAATATAATTTCTTGCAAAAATAATTTGGCCAAAAAGTATTTTTAAAAATTAGTTTTCCAAAAACCCCTGAATTGAGATTTGCACTGCAAGTACTTATTTAAGGGCAGTAAAAATCTTTCCAAAAATATATTTGACTACTATTAGATATAGGACACCCATAAAACCCAAAAATATAATTTTAAAACATATTTTCTTATTTTATTTAAAGGCTTTTTCTCAAGGCCAGAAATGGTCTTTAATAGGTTAAAATTATTTTAATGCTTTAAAAATATTTGACAAAAATCAGGGAAACTCAGTGGGCATATATTTCCTATATATAAGAGTTTCAACACATGGTCATGTTCAAAACATTGGTCAAATCCCTCAAAAACCCTTTCTGGATATTTCAAGCTTTTGAAATATTTACAAAGGAAATATTCCCCAAAAATTCCAAGAAAATTCTAGCATGTCACATATGACATGGTTGATGATCTTGTCAAGTCTCATGTCATGGAGAATAGTATAACCCCATGAAACCCTCTCAAAACCACTTCTGACCTTTTTCAAGTTTGAACAACTTTGCACTGTCAAATATGTCCAAATGCTCTCACACTTGGTGAACATGCTCAAATGTTGTAATAATGCATCTAGACCAAGTGGAACAAGTTGGAGAACAAGCTAAATTGATCAAAGAGCCCCAAAACCCTTCATGTACATAACCAAATTTGAACAACTTTGTACTACCAACTTTCTCTCCTTGACCCCAAATTTTGTGAGCATGTTCACATGACCAAATGAGGCCACTACACCAAGAGGTGCATCAAGGAGAAGTGATTTGCTCAACTAGATCTACACAAGTCCATTTCTGCTAATTTCTAGGGTTTACAAAAGTTACATTGTGAACTTTGCCCAAATAAGCTCAAAATGGGTCTAAGGCCCTAATTATATGTGCAATTTCACCCTGTGGAGTCTCATTCCAAATGGAATTCATTTACCTGTCGAAACCATCAAAAAACACCTTCTGCCACTTTACCAAAACAACTACTTTGACCTCTTGCACTCTTCTCCATGGCCTCCACTTTTTACCACAGCCCATCCAAGTCCTCCTCTACCTCCAGTAACAATGGCTGCATCTCAGATCAATTATTGAAGGGGTAAAACCCCACTTTCTCTCTCTGGACAGCCCATTTCCATCTCTCTCTCAACCCCACTCCTCTCCTAGTGGTTCACCAGGGCATCCAAGGCCACCTCCACTTAGTTTACACTCCCCCGGTGCTCCTAGACAAAAGTGGACAAGCCCATGGCATATATTTTATGCCATGGCGTGCAGAGCTCGTGCTCTGGAGCACGCTACAGTGCTCTCCCGCACTGTAGCTCACCCATGCCAAGGGCATAAGATGGCCTTGGGCGGCGGGGTGGTGTCCCCCGAGGTCGCCTCGGCGTCCGAGACACGGCAAGATGTCGGGCCCCTCCTGGACCTCTCTCCTCCCCCCTCTGCAAAGCTCACAGAGCGCGTCCGTTGACGCTGCCCACGGAGCACCGGCGCCTCCTCCATATAATCCATCCCCCGAGCTCTATCTCGCCTCGGTTGGACCCCTCTCTCTCCCGTGCACCTCCTGGATAGCCTCCCCCTCCCTCTCGTGCCCTCCAGCACCCCCCCATGGCCGGAATGCCGCCGCTGGCCTCTGCTCCGATTCGGACAAGGACGAGGTCCTCCCCACCTCCTCTCCCCTCCAGAAGAACCGCCAAATCCCGGCGACCCATTTCCCCCCATCGCCCATCCGCCGGGCACTGCAGGCCTTGCCCATCACCGCCCGAGTAGCCGTCCGCCGAGGCCAGTGTTGGGCGCGCCCCGGCCATCTCCCGCCGACCCTGATGATCTCCCCCGATGCGCCGCCCTCCGGTGACCGCAGCTTGGCCGGAGGTGGCCTGTGCCGCCACGGGCGAACAACGGCCTCGCGCGGCCAAGGCGACCCCTCCCCTTTGTCGCGGGAGCGGGAGGAGGAAGATGACCCTGCGTTTAAGTGGAAACGGCTTCTAGCTGATCCGCTTGCCCCGCTGGGTGGCGCTCTCCTGTAATGCGCCTTCGGCGTCACCTCTTCCCTCGCGCAGCTGAGGCACTGGGCCGAGCCCAGTAGGCGCTTTTTAGCTGGGCTTCGCCCAGTGCGCTTTATAAGGTTGACATCTTTTCTTCCTTTTTCTCTTTTTATGAATATTGTAAAATCTCTAGAGAATTCAGATGGACTCCAAATTTGATGATTCAAATTTCTAGTGACTCTATAAATCATGATCTATCTGTTGGTGCAACATGCACATTTTTACAGAGAATTTTTCTTCACAAACATTTATCAAATCTTGTTTTTCCTATTTCTGTGATGAACTTTAGAAAATCACAGAGAGCTCAAAATTGATCCAAATGCCATGATTCAAATTCCTAGATGCTTCTAAGTTCACAACTTAGTTTATGAACATTTTTCTTAATACTTTCTGTACCCCACAAAATAATGAGCCATTTCTTCATGTTTGTCAACTTTGCAAATCCATAGAATATTCATTTGAACTCCAAATCCAGTGAAACCAACTCCTAGATGCTTCTAAAATCATGGTTTGCTAAATGGGTGCCTCTGCTCATTTTTCAAAAATGTATTTCTGTACACTTCTTGCAAATCCACAAATCCCCTGATTCCATCATATTGAAATATTCAGAGATATCCATTGATCAAATCCCATTGAAACCACTTTGGTCATACCTCATATGACCAAAGGTATCCTAGAAAAGTCCAACTTGCAATTTTAGAGCACTTTTATTTTTGCCTTGTTGTGTTGCTTATTGTGATTGTTTTCGACGTTAGTTGACGAAGTAGACGGAATACTTGGAGAAGGACCCGAAGACTTGAAGACTCTGATGAACCAGGCAAGCAGCCCTTTGACCATGTCTATGAAACCCTTTTTATGCATGTCATATAGCACCATATTGTTGTTGCAACAGAATCATGATGTGATGGTAACCACTTCGATGGTTTGCCACCGTACTTCCTCATTGATACTTGCATTGTGCATGACCCTACCTTCTTATGAGGGTTATGCCGGTGGGAGTAGATAGGATGCTAAAGTAGATGCTACGCAAAAAGGGACGGGTATATGCATGGTGAAGGAGTCAAAGCATTTTCAAAAGACTTCTCAAAAACCCCGTTGGGTGCCACTTATGCCCGAGGGAGATGATGAGATGGGTAACCACTTGATGACGAAGTGGTGTACCGAGGCAAGTGTGTGTTGTTTTCGAAAACGGATTAGATTTAAGAATTGTCGACTGTCCCAACCTTCCATGCGCAACCACTCTTCCCTTATATGGGAAAGGGCATTATTGATTACCTAGGCCGATACTAGCTTGGAGCCCGCATTACTAGTGACGGGGGAGAGTTGGTGCTCTCTCTCGGGACGGGGTCGTGCCAGGTAGGATGGCCATGACTGTCTTTACAGGGCACCGGATACACCGTTGTGTCCCCTCTCGGATGTTACGATCTCGAGTGAGTCTCGTATGATGTACATCGTGAGGATACGGAACAACGAGTGGACTCCTTTTTAGTGTCGTCTAGGGAAAGGTAGTGATCGGGTGCTTACCCCGGGTACTTGAGGTATCGCGGGTCGTGGATGACACGGAAGTTCCCCGGATCTTGTGGGTAAAGTGTGCAACCTCTGCAGAGTGTAAAACTATTCGAATAGCCATGTCCACGGTCAACGACATTTGGGCGGTGCTGCTTAAACTACGTCCAGAGTTTTACAACCGTGTGTGTGAGTTGATAAAACTACTTGGGTCAAGTCAAAGGACTTGACATGATTGTGTTGGGTTGGTGCCCGCTCTATTTATGTTGATATATGTAACCTGTCCTCATGGTTACTTGAATCCTCCTGATGCATGTCTTACAAATTGTTGAACATGTCATTGCACTCAAAACTAGCTTTCTGCAAAAATTTACCTATATCATGCATTGTTGTATCTTGAACCAAAACATGGGTTGCTTGCGAGTACATTCAAAGTACTCATTGGCTTGCCACTGGTTATTTTATTGGCCAGGCAGGAAAGAACAGGATATAATGAAGAGTACCTTGGTGACGAACATGCAAGCTAGGACGCTTCCCAGTCAGAATGCCTGTAGGGTTAAGGCTAATGGCATGGGTCCAAGTTGTTATTGAAGATTTCCGCTGCGATGATAAACTCAAGACTTGACCATAATGGTCCTACTCGTGTAAAACGGTATGTATGGATGTAAGACTCTTGTTATTCAGCTTCTGTGTGTTTAGTGAGCATTGATCTCTGGGATCACTGTACACGTGCATTCGGTGATCACGACTTATGAGTCGGGGTCCCCACATTGGCCCATTAGGGTAACAGGCCAGTAATGGGCCGACTCTTGCCATGGGCTGAATTTGGCCCATTTAGGGAACATGCCAGTAACGGGCCGACTCTTGCCATGGGCCGAATTTGGCCCATTAGGGGAACAGGCCAGTAACGGGCCGGAAGTAATCGGGGGCCGAAAAGGAGCCCAAGAACGTATGGGCCGTCAATAGGCCGAAAGCTAACACGGGCTGGGAACGACCCATGTAAATCACGGGCCATTAACAGGTACAAACAAAATTACTGTTCATTATGGGCTAGAGTCACCGTGGGCCTGTAAAGGGCCGAAAGATACGATGGCCTCATATGGCCCGAAACACGTCATGGGCCATACATGGGCCGAAAGTGAAATGGGCTAGTGTTATATTCGACGGCCCACATGACGTTGTTGGGCCGATTTCCTTTAGTGCCTAATGGGCCGTAAAATGGGCTATTTGCGAAGAGACCGTTAACAGGCTTTTCATGGGCCAGCCCGTTAACTTTTGACCAAGTCAAACGGGCCGGCTTTGTAAGCTAAATGGGCCAATGGTGGGCCGTGGCACGTGTCGACATATCATAGGTGCCTATCTGACCCACTGCCAAGCTGACACGTGTTTCGTCCGGCCAATAAGAATTTTACACGTGGAAATTTCCCATTGGTCAGGGCTGTTAACGGGTTATCGGATCCAAAACCCGACCCGATAGCTCAACGGTGTTCCGTTACGGTGGATGCCAGGTGTCGGTCACCCTCGACGAAAAGCACTTCGTGGACGCGATTTATCGTCATGGAAGTGGACACTTTCGTGATGATAATTTTGGTAATGTCATGGAACACTTCTACGACAGCACATGTATGACTATCTTGATTCTTTCATAAATTTGTCATGGATGTACATGCATGACAAAAAACGCGACCTACTGTGACAAACACGTATCATCACGGAAGTGTATTTCTTTTGTAGTGCAAGGAGCATTTACCCAGGTTCGGGCCGCGAGGATGCGTAAAACCCTAGTCCTGCTTTGGTAGGTGTATTTCAAAGAGTTCTTGAGCTCTCGAACTAGCTGTGGTGAGTACGTGGTTTGAAGGAGCCGAATCCTTCTTCAGTATGCCATGGGCCTCCTTTTATAGTTGAAAGGGGCTACCACAGTGGCACACAGGAGGTGGAAAGGCGCACAGTGCGCTGAGCTTATCGCTCATATTACAGGACAAGACGCATTTAATGCGTAGCTTAGGTGTCCCCCTGCTTTATCGGGGATGGGGCGAGGCCCGTCCTGTCCCTCGACACTCCTCCTCGCTTCGACACGCGCCTTGGCCAGCGATGCATGCGGCGCCATGTAGGTAGGCAGGCAGCTGAGGTGGCGCGGTGGTGGAGCCTTCACGAAGATCTGCATGCCGCCACGCAGGCGCTCGATGAGTTGGCTTGGGAGCTGCATGTTGCCACGCAGGTGCCCGCCTAGCTGGTTGGGCTGGTAGCTGCATGTGAACGGTGGTGGAAGCTTGGTTGGCGTGGGCCTGGCGGTGGCCCTGCTGGCGTCCTTGGAGAGGGCCTTGTCGGGTGGCCCGACAAGGGTCTTGCCGCGTGGCCCGGCTAGGGTCTTGCCGTGGTGCACTGTTGTCCTGGCAAGGGCCTTGCCGGGGGTCTGGTGGCCTTCCTCAGCAAGGATCTTGCCGAGGATCGTCGTCTTCTAATCCTCATATGATCTTGAATATGTCTTCACAAAGATCTGCATGCCACCACAGAGGTGCCTTCCCGAGCCCTGGCCCCACGTGGATGATGGCGTTGGGGACCATGGGTTCAAGGGTGGCTCGATCTGTTAGTGTGGGGTGAGCTGCCCCGGCAAGGGTCTTGCCGGGGCTGCTGAGGCTGCCCCGGCAAGGGTCTTGCCGGGGGAGCCTACTTCGTCCCTCTGCTCCTTGTGGTCTTGGCCTTGGCGTCGCTCTGATTATCTTGGGCTTCGGTCTTACCTTGGCTCACCTCCCCTGTTCTGCTTGGTGTGACCGTGGGGGCGGCTCCGACTACCCATGCACAGGTAAAGGGGTACAAAGGCATGCCCCTCTTTTTGTACACCGACAGGAGCCCCCGGGCCTAGGCCACACATAAGTGCGACACGTTGTTGGGCCAGGCCCAAAATGGTGTGCGGGCAGGCGGGGCGGTTTTTACCGCGGTAAGATTTTTCACGCGCTGCGCTTCCCACGACCCGCGCGTGCGGCGTGGCGTGGAGGAGTGTGCATGACGTGGGCGGCATGCGTGGGGCGGTTTCCACACGCATGTGTCATATCACAGTAAATGGGCAGCGCGACCCACGGCTTCCCCATAAAAAGGGATAACCGCGGGCGCACTGTTCCTTTTCCCCCTTGTGCTACCCCAATCTCGGAAACCTCCACTTGCCTTCCTCTTCTTCTCCAAGCTTCATTCTCGTTCACCGACGTTGCGCTTCCGCCGCCCTCTGTCCTGCCCTCCTCCCCCAGCCGCCATGGCGCCAAAATCCACCAAGGGCAAGGGAGTCGCCAAGGACGCCGGAGCTGCGGAGCCGCCGGATAGTGCGCTGGCGGTGTAGCGGACGCAGTCCGCCTTCTTCCCCTCGACAGTTGATGCGTTCATGCTCCGGGACTCCTTCAGGCCCCTGTGGGGAGTGAAGACTGGGGGAGAATTAGGGGCATCCAGCCACGCGCGTCATCCCCGCCGACTGCGCCGAGGCTGCCCCAAATCGGTACCCCTTCTTTGTTGATTGTTTTTCCTGCGGGCTCTGTCCTCCCTTCTCCGATTTCTTCAGCGAAGTCATGCATACCTTTGGCTTCCGCCTCCTGGATTTTACTCCGAATGCGGTGGCATGCATGGCCCTTTTCGCGCATCTCTGCGAGGGCTTCGCCGGGGTGCACCCAAACACGGCGCTCTTTCTCCATTACTTCTCCCCTCGGATCCAACCAGGGGGCGCCATCTTCGGTTGCATCGTCTAGGTCTCAAGATCCAATGGAGCGTATTCGGAGGGTGCCATGAAGGAGAGGTGGGAAGAATGGCGGGGCCGGTGGTGCTGGATCGAGGAAAAGGACCCGCCGGCGTTCTGTGAAGTTCGCTGGGCGCCGCCGGTCCGCAGAAGCGATTGTAGCGACGTCGATGCTGACGACGAGAAGCTCACGATTGCCACCACCAGGATCCTCCGGCTCACCGAGGCCGGCCTCACCCTTGAGATGATTGGGGCGGACTTCATCCGCTGCTGGATCGCTCCACTGCATAACAAGGGGAGGCCAGCCTGCCTCTTCACGAACCCCACCGACATCATGCGGCTTCTTTCCGGCCTCGACCATAATTTCACAGTGATGGGGCACGCCCATTTCTGGCAGTGGCTCTTCCAGCTTGACGTGGGCCGCGACAGCGAGGTCGAGCGGACTGGCAAGGTTGCAAGGGCCACCGTGAAGGCCGTCAAGGTCCTCAAGGGGCCTCTGTTCAAGCTGCTGACGGGAGTGGTCCCGTTGTGCAATAACTCGCGCCGGTCCGATATCATTGCCATGATGCCAGACTGCAATGCGCATGGCCCTGACCCGAGTTGGAAGGAGCCGGAGGACGCCGAGGTGCAGCAGTTCTTTGATACTCTGCATGAGGGGTACGTCAATGCCGACGCCGAGCGGCTGCTTGTCCAGGACACCACCCAGGCGGAACTGGATTACATCGCCACCAGGGCGAGGGAGGCACAGCTTGCCGAGGAGGCCGGCAGCGCTGGCGGTGTGGAGGACAAGGCCGTGACGGCCGCGGAGGAGGAGGAGCTTGCCCGGTGGGCGGCGGCCTCCGGGGAAGCCAGCAGCGCCAGCACCGAGGCTCCTCTGGTTGAAGATGTGGTCGGCGAGTCGTCGGAGGAGGAGGCCGAGACCGCCGGCCCGACGCCGGCTATGGGGAGAGGGCGAGTCCTGCGGAGGGACAGTTCCGGCGAGCCGGTCCGGCCCATCAGGGCTGCGTGGCCGCAGCTGACCTTGGAGGGGTCTGGGCGCCACACAAGGGCCGCGACGGCAAAGAAGCCGGCGAAGGCCGCGGTGGAGAAGAAGACAACCGCCCCTTCTTCGTCCACGTGAGTCCAGACACCACCTCCTCCCCCCCCCCCCTCAGCCACGGAGGTTACTTTTGATTATGGATCCCTCAGCCCGAGGAGGAAGAGGAAAACAGCAGAGGAGGAGGCGGACGACGAGTAAGTATCTGGTTCCTTTTTGTTATCTCCGCCTCCTCAATCTGTGTTGCTCGTCTTGACTTTCTTCCCTTTGGAGGGACGTGGAGATGCTGGCCTAGAGAGTGAAGAGGGCCAAGGTCTCGGTGGGTGGCCAGCCCCCGGTTGGTACTTCGAGGGCACCACTGGTGGTGTTGAGCAGCACGGACAGCAGCCCCCGGCATAGCCCCCAGCGAAAGTTTATCACTCTTCCCCCATCGACATATGTCAGGGGCACGACACTTTGGTGCTGACCTTGCCAGGTATGCAGGAGGAGAGCAGCAGCAGGAGGAGCTGCAGAGGGCTACTCCCAACATGTCGCCCCCATCGACCACGCCGCCCCGAGGGGCGTCCCCGGCAAGGGCGCCAAGCACCGAGCCCACACACATGGAGGAGGAGGAGGAGAACTTGGGCGCCGGCAGCTTTGCCTCGACCCCAAATGTTGGAGGGGAGGGTACTTTCGTTTCCCAGCCTGGTACTGGCACAGGTAAGTCGTTCGCCATTCGTCCCTATTTCTTTTTCTTTCTGGCTCTTGGTACTGGCCTTGCCTCACCCCCTTCTTCGACTTCCAGATTCCTCCTCGGTGAACCCAGAGGACGTGGACGCCGTCATCGAGGATGTCATCAAGGCGCCAAGGCGGAAGCCGAGAAGACCGCCGCCGAGGAGGCCACCAAGGGCGCTGCCAAGGACGCCGCCAAGGGGCCTACCGGGGAGGCCGGCAAGGCTGCCGCTGAGGAGACCGGCAAGGGGCCTACCGGAGAGGCCGGCGGGCCGCTGCCGAGGAGGAGGAGGAGGTGGCTGATGACCAGCCTTCCTCTTCAGCTGCTTCCGGCTCCAGCAAGTACCTGAGGCTGAGAGACGACTTGTTCGTCCACCTTCTAGGCGCGTTCGAGCACCAGGACACCCGTTGAGGGAGAGGTGTTCGACAACGAAGTGCTTGCCGCTGCCGGGCATGAACTCGTCGATGAGCCGATCATTGGGGGCGACGGTTCGCAGGAAGAGCGGCTCCTCTACGCCATGGCCGCCAGCTTCCAGAAGCTCCAGGCGCTCCACCGCGCCCGACTGGGCAAGGCTAAGTCCAGGACGACGGTGGTGGATAAGGCGGAGGCGGACCTCCAGAAGCGCGTTGTCGAGACGCAGGACTAGTTCTGCAAGGCCCTCAAGGAGCTCAAGGCCACACAGGGCAAGCTGACAAGCGCGACGTGGAGCTCACCATGAAGCTCGCCGACGTCGAGAAAGCTCAAGAGATGGCGAGGAACTTGGCCGCGGCCGCCGAAGCCGCCCGGACCCAGCACGAGGCCGCGCTGAACTCCCAGGATGAGGACCTCTCTGCACGCGAGGAGAAGCTTGCTGCCATGCTTCGCGGCAAGGACGCAGAGGTGGAGAAGCTTGTCTTGCAGCGGACTAGTGAGTTGGAGCAGAGGCACAAAGAGGCCCTCAATGCCCAGGCCCAGGTTCCGTGGGCAAGGTGGAGGAGCTGGAGGCGAAGCGCGACGAGCTAAAGGAGCAGGCCTTGAAGCTATCCCAGGAGAAGGACACGCTTAACAGTGCCCTGACAGAGGCGTAGGGTGCGGTCGTCAGCAAGGCTGGGGAGCTCTTCGAGGCCAACAACTCCATCAAAGACCTCAAGCTGAAGCTGGAGGGTCTCGAGAAGGTTCTGTCGGAGGCCAAAACCCGAGAGGGAACCCTGGCCAAGGAGCTGGAGGCTGAGAAGCAGTTGCGGCAGAACGAGCGCCTCAACTTCGCGGATCACATGGATGGCGAGAACCATTGGCTCGATCGCCTCGCCACCGTCGCCAACCAGGCTGCCGCGCAGCTAGCCTTCATGGGGATGCCGGATGTGAGGTATGTCCCGGAGCGGAGCGTGAGCGCCAATTGCAGCCTGACCATGTTCTTTGAGAAGGTCGTCGGTGCTCTGGAGCGGCTTCACACCAACCGGGCGGCCTCACTGGCTGACAAGTCCCGGAGGCTTTGCCAGGGTGCCATGACCAAGGTTCTCACCAAGGTGGCGCACTGGTACCCCGACCTTGACTTCGACGCCTCGCTGGAGAGCTTGCCAGAGGGTACTGACCTCGCGCCGCTCGGGGAGCGTATCAAGCCCATCATCAGCCGAGTCGACGAAATTCAGAGGGTGGAGGGCCAGCGCCGGGATTAGGCACCCCGTTCTTTATCGCCGCTGCAGGTTCACAACCAAGACAATCGCTATCTCTAGTTGGAACCGGAGTAACAATTTGATGTAATATAACTCTGCAGCACTTTCAGTATCATGCATGTTATTTTCCTGTTTGATTTTCCTTTGTATGTCCACCCTACGCTACCTAGGTAGGTTTGCCGGCGCGTAAACCCAGGGCGGCGTCTTGGGGACGGATCCCCATTGGCCTACCGGGTGTGCTTGCTGGCGGGCAAACCACCTTGCCGCCAATAGCGCGGCCGCCCGAACTGTCGAGCTTGACTCAAGTCAGAATCGAGAGCGTTGCCAGGTGCGGAAGGCTACCCCGCCACTCTCGACACGACCGCTTGAGCTGTTGAGAGGACTCGAAACAGAGCAAGGGCGTTGCCAATTGTGGGAGGTCCCCTTTGCGTACAGGTCTCTCATACATAGGCAAAATCTCCGAGGACGATAACCTTATATATGGGAGTAAATAACTCAAAGCTCTGAATGACTTAGCTTTTCTGTTGCCGCGCAGGCGTCGTTTCTCCGGCCGCCTTCTTCTCAGGAGCCAAGGGCGATGAAGAACCGCTAGGTTAGCTACTAGGCCAGATTCTTACAATTGCGCCCCCTACCTGGCGCACCAAAGATGTCGGGGGAAAACAACACCTATGGGATCACAAGAATCCCTACTACGGTTGCCAGGGCGCAAGGTTGCAAGAAGAGCAGGATCAGTAGCCAGCACAAGGAGCATTACCCAGGTTGGGCCGCGAGGATGCGTAAAACCCTAGTCCTGCTTTGGTGGGTGTATTTCAGAGCGTTCTTGAGCTCTCGAACTAGCTGTGGTGAGTGCGTGGTTCGAAAGAGCCGAATCCTTCTCCAGTATGCCATGGGCCTCCTTTTATAGTCGAAAGGGCTGCCACAGTGACACATAGGAGGTGGAAAGGCGCACAGTGCCCTGAGCTTATCGCTCGTATTACAGTACAAGACGCATTTAATGCGTAGCTTAGGTGTCCCCCTGCTTTATCGGGGATGGGGGCGAGGCCCGTTCCGTCCGTCGCCGCTCCTCCTCTCTTCGACACGCGCCTTGGCCAGCGATGCGTGCAACGCCATGTAGGCAGGCAGGCAGCTGAGGTGGCGGGGTGGTGGAGCCTTCATGAAGATCTGCATGCCGCCACGCATGCGCTCGATGAGTTGGTCTGGGAGCTGCATGTTGCCACGCAGGTGCCCGCACAGCTGGTTGGCCTGGCAGCTGCATGTGAACGGCGGTGGAATCTTGTTGGCGTGGGCCTTGCGGTGGCCCTGCTGGCGTCCATGATGAGGGCCTTGCCGGGTGGCCCGGCAAGGGTCTTGCCGTGTGGCCCGGTAAGGGTCTTGCCATGGTGCGCTGTTGTCCCGGCAAGGGCCTTGCCGGGGGTCTAGTGGCAGGATCGTCGTCTTCTAATCCTCATCTGATATTGAATATGTCTTCACAAAGATCTGCATGCCACCACAGAGGTACCTTCCCGAGCCCTGGCCCCACGTGGATGATGGCGTTGGGGACCGTGGGCTCAAGGGTGGCTCGCTCTGTTGGTGTGGGGCGAGCTGCCCTGGCAAGGGTCTTGCCGGGGCTGCTGAGGCTGCCCCACCAAGGGTCTTGCCGGGGGAGCCCGCTTCGTCCCTCTGATCATTGTGATCTTGGCCTTGGTGTTGCTCTGATTATCTTGGGCTTTAGTCTTACCTTGGTTCACCTCCCCTGTTCTGCTTGATGTGACCGTGGGCGCGGCTCCGACTGCCCGTGCACAGGTAAAGGGGTACAAAGGCGTGCCCATCTTTTTGTACACCGACACCATTTCCTTAACAAAGGGTGCATGCACATATAGGTCGAGCGTGTGTCTTGCGTCATGTGCTGTGTGCATGCAGGCGTGCGAGTGTTGCGTTCGTGCAAGGGTACGTTTCAGTGTTGCATGCATGTGTGCGTACGTGCGTGTGTTCGTGAGTGTATGTGTACATGTCAGTGTTTCATGCTGCATGCATGCGTGTGTTCGTTATGTGTACGTGTCAGTGTTGCATGCCTGCATGCGTGCGTGTCTTGCGTGCGTGCATGTGTACGTGCGGGGTGAGTTTACGCGTCAGTCGACTGACTTTTTCATCTCTGGTTATTTGATTTTCAAGCCGTCGGATACGAAATCAAGGGCCTGCAGTTTGTCCACCCCCCCTGAGCCGCCAGCCACCACCGGCCCAACCGCCGGCCCCCGCCACCCGCGGCAGGCCCGCGCCGCCACGCCGCATCGGCTGCCCCGAAACCACTCCCCACCGCCGGTCCGCCGCCACACCTGCCATCCCTCTAGGCCCCCACGCCGAGCCTTTTTTCCGGCGATCCCCACCCCACCGCCCAATCAACGCCCCCCCACCGCCGGTGACTGTCAACTAGAGGTCTCACAACTTCGAGTACCCACCGACCACTAATTTATTACCATTTATGTCCTTCATATACGCGCTGACGGGTGCGCCCTATGGTAAGGTGCGCTGCTGAATGTGGACCATTTGACTTGTCAATTGATCGTGTCATCATCAAATTACGGAGCTGTATGGTGAACCAGTGACCGTATGATCACCCTAAAATGTATTTTATTAACATAGTACAGACTCAAACTACCATTTCTTTCTTTCATATACGGACTAACAGGTGGGACCCACGGTTACGCGCCCCGATGGTGCAACACTAGTTGCGCCACGTAGAACGTTTGACTGGTCACTTGGTTGTGTCATCAACAAAATACGGAGCTGTACGGGTGAGCCAGTGACCGTATAATCATGACTTGTATTTTTTTAACATGGTACAGACGCAAGGGCTCATATATACGCGCAAGGACTCACCACTATAAGCGCACACACGCAGACCCTACCCCTATGAGCACCTTCGAGAGAGTGAGCCAGCATATGATCTTGAGATTTTACAAAGTCACCCATAGGTGTCTTGTAGTCGAGTGGAACGTCTCCTCCCACTGAACGCACATTGCCGGAAAATACTGAAATCAACCTAGGATAAATGCGAGCACCGGGACTTTAACCCCGGTGGGCTCGAGAAACCACTGTCCTCCTAACCATCCAACCACATGTTGGTTAGCACGAAAAAATGTATGTGGTGACCATGATGAGCTTATTCTGAAGTCCAGTGACCATATCGCGCTTTTGCTTCAAATTCAATGACCGTAAGTGTCGTCAACAAAATACGGAGCACGCATCAAATGCAAAGTCCGTCAATGTCATCAAGAAAATACAGAGACGTATCATGAGCTAGATACCGTATCATCACCACGAGAATGTATACGGTGACCGTAATGAGCATATTCTGAAGTCCAGTGACCGTATAATGCTTTAGCTTGAAATACAGTGACCGTCATGCGTGAATGTGTCGTGGGCATGTATACTTTTAGAGGGCCGAGAGATAGTTTGTGTGCGTACGTGAAAGTGATGTAGAAAGAGGGGATGTCCGGTGGAGACAAGGAGAGATATGCCCTTCGTTTCTCTTTCCTGTGACTAATATTTTAGGAGAATATATAAACATTCACAATGCAAAACAAATATTTTTGGATGCACCATGCAATTAACTTTCATGTATAACATTGCACTACTGTATATGCTTATTTTCTTAGTGGCTGATTGCGTGTGTGGTGTGGTGGGCACATCATTTCTAGTTGTGGTGGGCCAACATGAGGACTCATGGGTCGGTTCCATCCTGCGCCACATAGGTTGGATGGAGACATGTTATATGAAGACCCATGTGGAGGACTCGGCGTACAACACGAAGCTAGCTACCAGAGTCGCGGAGGACTCTATCCCCACTGGTGATAAGCCGACTATATATGATTTCTAACCCTAGGCCCCCAGTATGTTATAGAAGCTTGGGGGCTAGTTTGTAGATAGTATACACACACTCACAATGCCTGGTATTCACGTGTACTTTGTACACACCCCTATCACTAATATACAATAGCAGGAGAAGGCTTTTTCCCTAACTGCAAGGGTCCGAACTAGGGTAAAACTTTGCCTCGTATTACCATCCAGCCTAACAATCAGGGATATCCTACCGAATTATATGATGGAATCATATCTACCAACTACTAAGAGAGAGGTGTGTATGGGGGGCAATGTGTGGGAGAGAGGCCTAAAGATAATGTGCGTGCGGGAGACACGTAGGCACATATATGTGTGTATAGAGGGCTAGTAGAGACAGTGCGTGTGTATATATGCATGTGAGAGGAATAGTGTTTTCCAACTGAGATTAGTGAAAAGAGTGGTACATAGTAGTCAGGAAGAGAGAGAGATCTGAGAGAGAGCATGTGCGTGAGACTCCCGACTCCCGAGAGAGATTGTGAGCATGTGTGAAAGAGAAATGCCGATGCATATAAAGTGTGTGCACTTATGCAGAGATAGAGATATATAAGCGTTTGTGAGAACGGGCCGAGGCATAGTGCATCTACGTGTAAAAGGCGGTTCTACATATTAAATTAAAATATAAATGGCATTATTATTTTTGGATGAGATCATGAATTTTGCAAATTGTGTATGGACGAAAATCGGTCTATCAGACACCCATACTCTATTTAATTCGAGCATGTGCATGTGTTTATTTCATATTATCGATCCATAGGGTGAGAGCGGTTTGAAATACATGCAATGGATGCTTTTGCAATTCATATATAAACATTAATTAGTGCACTCCATGTTGTTAGTGTGAAGCACTTTATACATTTGTCACTTGCATGGATACATTCCAAATTGCTAGCTACGAAATAGAATACATGTCGAATTCAACATAAAGGGGGTTTTGAAGATTCGAATTCATAGGAAGTGCATTCGTCTATTTGAACCTGAGATAATGGCATTTGTAAATTAGATGTAAAAGGGGGCATCAATCTTTTTTGTGCGTTTGAACATGCTATATATATTCATACGCGTGTCTAACTTTTTTTTTTGCAACCAAGGAGATTATATCTGGAACCATGCATGAACTAAGGTAAGTTGCATATTTTTTAATATATACTCATGTACAATGTATATTCAAATGTACCCCGTCCATTCCAAAATAATCGTAGCTTTAGGATTTTCAAGAGTAAAGATTTGTGAAGTTTGACAAATCTTGAAAGTTCAATTCAAGAGAACCGAAAACGTTAATGCTTCTGCTCCCAAATATTGAACGAAGCGCCAAATAGGCCTCTGGTCACCTGAAACCGCGTGAGACTAATGTTTGGTGGTAGGAAATTACTGTCCTTACTCTGGCCCGTGTAGCCTATCGGCCCGATGTCCAAAGGTCTAAACCGGGGTAGGTTTGTAACTTCACCAAGACGCCAGTCTCAACTGCCTCCAAGAAGCATTCATACGCCATGGGCGCCTAAACACCCATGCGCTCGGCAGAAATCTATCCCGCCCACATTTGGGACACCTGAGATTACAGTCCTACCCCTAACCTGCAATATGTCCAAAATTTTAGATGGGGGCAAAGTTTGTAACTTTCCCCAAATTTCAAACAAGCGCGTCCCAAACCGAAACATTGTTCCCCCTTAGTTCCCCGCCTCCCTCTGTTTCCCCATTCATACTCCGTGGGTGCCAAAACACCCTCTCCACCAGCCATGAAACCCCAGCCTCATCCGTCCTCCACCCCATAGCGCCCAATCCACCGCCGCCCTCCTCCATCACGCCGGAGCCGGTACCCCGACGTCGTCGTCCAACACAACCGCAACCGCAACACCCTCAAGGACTTAGCAGCTGAAGCCAAGGTAGAGCTGCCTCCACGACGCCGACGCCGACGTGCGCCATACGAGAACCACTCCGACCACGCCGTCCTGCGCCTCACTGTTGCCGCTCCACTGTCGCAACCGTCCACCGCACCGGAGTTGTTCCCGCTACGCCGCCGTTCACCTCCTCGGATCTGGTTCCCCGCTGCCGACAGACGACCACCGCACCACACTCAACAACTTGGCCATGGGTTCGTCCAAGGCTCCACCGTCCTCCACAACTTCTCGTTTCCAGCGAACCACAAGAAGATCGTTGGAAAAACAGAAGGAGGACACATCACTGCCAGCAGAAACAGGTACTCCTCTTCCCTTATTCGTGGAAACCTTACGTCACTGCTCACACCGTATTTATCCCACAAAACAAACTAGTTGAGCGCTTCTTACTGCATCTTGTTTGTGATATGCACAAGGTTTCCTCCCTTTACTATTTCACCTTTGCTAGAGGTCATTAGCCCACCTGGATTTCAATTCAGGGTCAGTCGAACCGCAATTAAAAGAAGCAACACCCGCTTAGGCGCGCAGAGCACCTAGTCCGCCTGTTTGCCGGGGAAGCGGCACACCGGTGTCTATCATAGGGGTGTGGGGCACAGGAGATGCTTGCACCGGATCTGGAGGTCGGCGGGGCTTGAATGGATGGCCGGGGGAAGTGCCAAGCATGGCGGTGCGGTGAGGTCGAGGGGAAGGCGCAGGCAGGGGACTGGGCCGGTGGTCGCTGCCGTTTCGAGCAAGATCGTCAACACTGACTGGCTGGAGGTAGATGAAGGCGATCTGCCTGTTCTTTGTACATTGGACGATGCAGAAAAAATGGACTGACCTATTTGTTTCCAGTCGAATGTTATTTTCATAGAATCCTGTAGTAATTTAGTGTGCCATGCATGTTGTAGAGCTATCATATGTCTCCCGTCATTTATTTCTCCCCGACCTGCTATCTGCTACCTTTACACTGTACTAATTGTGCACACACTTCACCCATACTCACACTATTGTTTTTTTATGCATGGGTATTTCAGACCCTGATGCAGTGTTGATAAATGCTGAAAAGAAATTACAGAAGTCGCTCCAGTGTAATTCAAAGATAAGCACTAAGCGTTTCAGCGCTCTAAAGGGTGGAGTGTCAGCAGTTGGAGACAGTAAACGTAGCTCTGCAGTTGATGATCTCAATTGCCACACAAAACCATCCCAGGTGCTTGCTTTAACTTCACGCTGTCAAATGTGGTTGCATGTTGCATATGGTGTCTAGCTTGTATTGCTTCCAATTTGGTTAAATTGCATCTGCTTACTTTACACATTATACCTTTGATAATGACATGCCTTCCTGTTTTTGATACATACTACATATGTCTATTAACCATGTTCGTACATAAAACTAATGCTCTTTTGTATCCTCGTCAATCACTTATGATGAGACAGTCACCCGAGTGGAGTTCTTGTGAGGCATACACTCGTTTAAAGAGTGCAGTGTCATCCTCCCCGCATGATTCTCAAGAAACATCAAGGCTAAATGAAGATAGTCAACGTAGCTCTATAGTTGATGACCGCAATTCCCCCACACCACGATCACAGGTGCTTGATCTAACTTCACAGTGTGATATATGGTTGCATGTTGCATACGGCGTCTAGCTTGTAATGCTTCTAATTAGGGTAAATTGCATCTGCTTAGTTTACACATTATACCTGTGAATATGACATGCCATCCTATTTTTGGTACACACTACATCTATGTGTTAACCTTCCTCTTACATGAAACTACCTCTCTTCTGTATCCTGCATCAATCACGATGAGTCACCTTTATTCGTTGCATATTGCATATTATTTCTAGCCTGTTGCCATGTATTGCTTCTAATTTGGTCAAATACATTTGTTAGGGCACCCTTTTAATTTGGCAGAGTGATATTGGTTTCATCTTTCATATGGTTTCTAGCTTGCATTGATTCTAACAAGTTCAAGCACCTTGTGCTTAGTTTACACTTTATACAACATACATGTCAATATGTCATGTCGTCCTGCTTTTTGTACATATTCCATCCTCCTATCATGCGGCTGCCTTACATGAAAGTAGTGTTCGTCAGTATCATGCATCAATGAGTTATGAAGAGCAAATTTTATTCCTTTTTCTTGTGGGTTTGACTTGACAAGGAAAAATCAAAAAAGAGGAAGGAAAAGAGTAAGGAAGGCGATGATGGTGGTCCTCTGTAGCAACATAAACGGAGCATCTGTACAGATTCTCCTTGTACTGATAGTGCATTACAAGGTCCAAGTCTCCGCTCCCCTACTCCACCATCCAAGGTGCTTGCTCTAACTTGGCAGTGTGATATCTGGTTGCATGTTGCATATGGTATCTAGCTTGTATTGGTCCTAATTAGTGTAAACTGCATCTACTTAGCTGACACATGATACGTGTTAATATGACACGCTTTCCTGTTTTTGGTACATACTATATCTGTCTATCACACCATGTTCTTACATGAAACTACTCTTCTTGTGTATCCTGCATCAGTCACTTATGATGGAACACCTTTAAGTTGGCAGTGTGATATTGGTTTGCGTCTTGAATATGATTTCTAGCATGTATTGCTTCTAGTTTGATGAACGCAACCTATGACGAGACAGTTTTAACTTGGCAGAGTGATATTGATTGCACCTTTCATATGGTGTCTAGTTTGCAGTGCTTCTAATTTGTTGAAGTGCCTTCTGCTTAGTTACCACATCATAGGTGTGAATATGTCAAGCCGTCCATTTTTTCGTACATATTCCATCCTCGTATCATGACTTTGCCTTTCATCAGAGTAGTGTTCATCAGTATCATGCATCAATGAGTTCTGAAGAGCAAATTTGATTTCTTTTTCTTGTGGGTTTGACTTGACAAGGAAAAATCAAGAAAGAGGAAGGAAAAGAGTAATGAAGGCGATGATGGTGGTCCTCTGCAGCAATGTAAACGGAGCATCTATACCGATTCTCCTTGTACTAATAGTGCATTAGAAGGTCCAAGTCTCCGCTCCCCTACTCCACCATCCAAGGTGCTTGCTCTAACTTGGCAGTGTGATATCTGGTTGCATGTTTCATATGGTGTCTAGCTTGTATTGCTCCTAATTAGTGTAAACTGCATCTGCTTAGCTTACACATGATACGTGTGAATATGACACGCTTTCCTGTTTTTGGTACATACTATATCTGTCTATCACACCACGTTCTTACATGAAACTACCCTTCTTGTGTATCAGTCACTTATAATGGAACACCTTTAAGTTGGCAGTGTGATATTGGTTTGCGTCTTGAATATGATTTCTAGCATCTATTTCTTTTAATTTGATGAACGCCACCTATGATGAGATAGTTTTAACTTGGTAGAGTGATATTGATTGCACCTTTCATATGGTGTCTATGCAGTGCTTCTAATTTGTTGAGGTGCCTTCTTCTTAGTTACCACATCATAGGTGTGAATATGTCAAGCCGTCCATTTTTTCGTACATATTCCATCCTCGTATCATGACTTTGCCTTTCATCAGAGTAGTGTTCGTCAGTATCATGCATGAATGAGTTCTAAAGAGCGAATTATATTCGTTTTTCTTGTCGGTTTGACCTCACAATGCAAAATCAATAAAGCTGAAGGAAATTGGCAAGGCATTGGATGATGGTGGTCCTTTCGAGCAACTGAAACGGAGGTTCTTTACAGATTCTACTCTGCCATCCTCCCAACAAGATTCGCAAGACAACACAAGGCTAGACAGTCAATGTAGCTGTGTAGATGATGAGCACATCTCCCCTACTCCACCATTACAGGTGCTTGCTCTAACTTGACACTATTATATGTGGTTGCATGTTGCGTATGATGTCTAGCTTGTATTGCTTCTAACTTTGTTGAATTGCATCTTCTTACTTTACACATAATGCATGTGAATATGACACGTGTTCCTGTTTCTAGAACATACGTGTACATGATGAGCACATCTCCCCTACTCCACTATCACAGGTGCTTGCTCTAACTTGGAACTATTATATGTGGTTGCGTTTTCCATATGATGTCTAGTTTGTATTGCTTCTGATTATGTTGAATTGCATCTGCGTAGCTTACAACTTATACCTGCAACGATCACTTACCCATAAGACACATTTAACTTGGACTGTGATGTAGGTTGCATCTTGCATTGTCTTCTAGCTTGTACTGCTTATAATTTCTTGAAATGGCACTTATGACGAGACACTTTTTACCAGATAGAGTGATATTGGTTATTTGTTCATATGGTGCCTAGCTTTCATTTCTTCTAATTTTGTTGAAATGCCTTCCACTTACTGTTTTTTCATACATATTCCATCCTCCGATCGTACGTGTGAATATGAAATGTTGTCTTTTTTTGTATATATTCCATCCTCCTATCTTGCGCTTGCCTTACATCAAAGTAGTGTTCGTCTGTATCATGCATCAACCAGTTAAGCAGAGCTAATTTTATCCATCTTCTTGTGGTTTTGACTTCATAAGGCAATATCAGAAAATGGAAGGAAAAGAGTAAGTTAGGGGATGTTGGTGGTCCTCCGCACCGACGCAAACAGAGACTCTCTAGATTTGCCACTGCTACTACTAATGAAGTTGAAGTCCCAAGTCTACATGATGAGTTCATCTCCCGTACTCCACCATCGCAGGTGCTTGCTCTAAGTTGATAGTGTGATAATTGGTTTCATGTTGCATATGTTGTCTAGCCTGTATTTCTTCTATTTTTGATTAAATTGCACCTACTGAGTTTATATGTTATACATGTGCATATGACATGGTGTTCTGTGTCTAGAATACACTACATCTATCAATCATACCATGTTCTTACATCAAAGTACTGTTGTTGTGTATCCTGCATCAGTCACTCATGATTGGATGCTTTTAAAATGGCATTTTGATAGTGGTTGCATCTTGCATTGATTTCTACATTGTACTGCTTCTAATTTATCGAATTGCCACTTATGACAAGACACTTTTAACCTCGTAGAGTAATATTGGTTGCATCTTTCATATGGTGTCTAGCTTGAATTACTTCTATTTTCTTGAAAATCCTTCTGCTTAGTTTACACATCATAGTTGTGAATATGTCACGTCGTCCTGTTTTTCTTACATATTCGATCCTCATATGGTTGTCTTACATCAAAGTATTGCTTGTCTATATCATGCATAAATGATTTCTGAAGAGCGATTTTATTCTTTTGAGTTGTGGGTACGGCTTGACATGGTAAAGTCAAAAAAGAGAAAGGAAAATAATATAGTAGGGAGTGGTGTTACTCGTCGGGTGAAACAGAAAAGGATCTGCCATCCAGATTCTGCTGGTACTTATAGTGCAGTAGAAGGGCCAAGTCCACGGGCTAAATCTACAAACACAATATCACCTTCTCCACCAGCTACAGCATCCGCTTCAACTGTACCAGCGTCTCAACGAGTTACTCGTTCGTTTGCTCCGGAACTGGCCAGTTCCCAAGCTGCCTTCACACCTAACACTACTTCCGAAGCACTACTGACACAACATGACTTGGCAAGATAAGATGAACCTCATGAGCATCAACACCAAGACGGTACCTGACCGAGTCAAGTTGCGGTTGCACGCTCCTTTATATGTACTCTCACAGTTTGATGTACACTAACACTTTCCATATTCGTTGTTGAACTAGCACCACGGCACAAGCGGAAACAGACATCAAGGATAATGCTTGATAGATTAATAAAATCTAAAGGAGGAAGAATGGAGATCCATTTTGAGGCAGGTTTAAAAAGGCCACGTGACGCTACAGAGTCAACCAAGTTAGTATCAGAGGCAGCCGTTTCCGTTAGGTATCATCCACGTATCCTCCCAACGTGGATCTAGTACAAGAATGAGAAAGACAATACCCAGTTTAACACCTTCCTTGACCATTTATCCATAAGTAATGTTATTCATCGCAATTAGTAATATTGTCTTGCTCTGTCCCATACTTTCTAGCTTTCTCCTAATAAGACTCACATTCTTTTTTCAACATATGAGGTTCAAGTTGGATCTGAAAGATGATGCAACTAAACAAGCATGCACTCATGTTTTTCAGTCTGCTCTGCGACAGTATCGGTACCACCCTAGAAAATCTCACTTGGAAGACAAGGTTTGTTGGAAATATGTGCAAATTACTATGAGATTTAATCCGAATAAATAGAAGATACATCATGACTACACTATCAGAGATTAAACTAATCATGCGAACTAGCATAGCAGATGAACAGATCAAATCTAGGGCACATACTAGAAACATGAATTCTACCATGATCTCATACAGGAATGATAGAATCACGTTCGGCGCAGCGGGAGCAGCACCGCCGGCATTGTCGTTGTCGCCCATGTCATCGAGGATGAGGTTGCCGAGGTCGGGGAAGAAGTCGTGGCTACGAAGTCGTCGCTGCCGGCGATCGTGAAAGTCGCTCCCAAAAACCTGATTGCCCCTCTCCCATACAACATCACGAGAGGCGGGGTTCCGGAGGCCTGCTTTCCCTTCTCCCGTTGCACGCCGGAAGGAGAGATGGAGAAGATTTGCTTGGCGGTGCAATGATCTAGAACGGTGGTGAGAAACCATACGAAGCGGCGGCGGCTAGGGTAGACGTCTGCCTGCCTATATAGTGTGGGCGGGGTAGGTCGTGGGAGTAAACCCCATGTCCGAGTCGTCATGATCCAAAAGAATCAGAAACGGTTCAGTAATTAACGCATCTATTAATTATTAATTAATGACTCATTAATTTTTCCCGAGCAGCAAAAATCCCGCAACCCGCGGCGCGCCGTGACGAGGTGTGGCGAGGCGAGCGAGGAGGAGGAGGGCGCGTGTAGGTCTCCTCTTCTCATGCTCATACAAGTGGTAGAAGAGCTCACCTTATAAAGAGGTGCAACTATCTCTCAACTTATGAGGTGGGACTAAACTTTAGTCTCACTCACTCCACTCACATGTATGCATGAATGGGCCAAGAGAATTTCAGAATTTTAGTTGGGATTTGGGCCAAAAGCCCACTAGCAAATTCCAACAATCCCCCACAAAGTATCATTGGCACATCTCACCATTTGGTTCCAAAACATTGTGTATATACCGGTGCTTAGTGGAGACTGTGAAGTTGAACTTCCACTTAGAGATTTATGCTACACCAAATCACAACTTGAATAGTGGACTATGCCTTGAACTACAAGTTTTCTGCGAGACTAGTTTCACACAAATTCTTGACCGATACTGGGCTTCCGCAAGGCTTCCCCACAGGTGGAGCGTATACATCGTACTCCAGGTCCTTTTCATGAATTTATTAGAGAACACCCAATTCTCACATACTGCGATGTTAACAGTCAAATTCATATAGGTGTGTTCCTCAGAAGATGTTCTGCAGGACAACATCTCTGCTTACCCGAATAAGCCACTTGGAACACATTAAGCTAAGTATCAACCGGCCATGCAGATCAGGAGAGTATTGCATCTTCATGGAGTGGTATAGTTAATATAGGGATACTCTCCTCCTAGCTGACCAACAGCTTGTCTCCCACTTCTACATTACGTGATAGACCCTTTGTGAAGGGATCTGCCAAATTTTTTGACGTTTGGATATAATCCAATGTAATAAATCCAGAGTTCCTCAATTTTCTGACAGATTTTAGTCTCCTCTTCACGTGCCTTGAGACTTCGTATTGTCCTTCAACTGTTTATCTTGACGAGCACAGTTTGATTATCACAGTTCATCAGGATAGGGGGTATTGGTTTTTCAACCATAGGTAAGTCCATCAAGAGCTCACGAAGCCACTCTGCTTCAATAGTGGCAGTGTCTAATGCTGTGAGTTTTGCTTCCATAGTTGACCTCGTTAAGATGGTCTGCTTGCAAGACTTCCAAGAAACAGCGCCACCACCAAGTGTAAAAACATAACCACTTGTGGCCTTAATCTCATCAGCATCAGATATCCAGTTTGAGTCACTATAACCCTCCAGTACCCTTGGATACCCGGTGTAGCGAATCCCATAGCTCGCGGTGCCTTTCAAATAGCGCATAACTCTCTCAAGCGCATGCCAATGATCATCTCCCGGTTTCGACACAAACCGACTCAGCTTGCTCACAGCAAAAGAGATGTCAGGCCTCGTGGCACTCGCCAAATACATAAGCGAGCCAATAATCTGAGAATACCTCAGTAGATCTCTAGCAATCCGTCGATTCTTTCAAAGCAACACACTAGCTTCATATGGAGGTGGAGAAGGCGTGCAGTCGCTATACCCAAAACGACTCAAGACCTTTTCCACATAGTGAAACTGAAGCAGTGTGATCCCACCATTCTCATCTCTCAACAGCTTGATGTTTAAGATAACATCAGCTACTCCTAGATCCATCATCTCAAAACAGCGAGATAAGAATTCCTTAACCTCCTTGATTAAATCAAGTTTGGTTCCAAAGATCAGTATGTCACCGACATACAGACAAAGAATAACTCTGTCGCCCCCACCATGGCGATAGTACACGCACTTGTCACCATCGTTTACTACAAAGTCGGCAGCAGTTAATGTTATTTCAAACTTCTCATGCCACTCCTTAGGAGCTTGTTTAAGGCCATATAAAGACTTTAATAACGTGCACACCTTTCCTTCCTGACCAGGTACTACAAAACCATCTTGCTAATCCATGTAAATTTCCTCCTTCAACTATCCATTGAGGAAAGCCGTCTTAACGTCCATCTGATGAACGAGAAGACCATGTGAGGGAGCCAGTGATAGTAGCACCCGAATTGTGGTCAGTCCAGCCACGGGTGAGTAAGTATCAAAGAATTCTTCACCTTCTTTCTGGGTACAACCCTTAGCCACAAGTCGTGCCTTGTACTTTTCAATCGTACCATCAGGTCTAAGCTTCTTCTTGAACACCCGCTTACATCCTATAGGTTTGAACCCATAAGGACGGTCAGTGATCTCCCAGGTTCCATTATCTAAGATGGAACCGATCTCGCTACAAACCGCTTCCTTCAAGTAGTCAGCATCAGGAGATGCATAGGCTTCTGAAATAGTCCTGGGGGTGTCATCCACAAGGTACACAATGAAATCATCAACAAAGGACTTTGCAGTCCTCTGTCTCTTACTCCTCACAGGAGTTCCATTGTCACCCTCAATAGGATTCTCAACGTGTTCCATCGCAATGGTAGGTTCAGGAATTACAGAGAATTCCTCACTAGATGGAGTAGGTATCTCCTGGTTTGATGAACTCGACATATCATAAGTCACATCATTCGACTCCATAATCGTACCAACATGCATGTTAGATACCTCAGATTTTATTATCAAAAATCTATGGCCAACACTATGAAAAACATAGCCCAGAAGAACACAATCCATGATTTTTGGTCCAAGCTTGCGCTTCTTAGGAATTGGTATATTGACTTTCGCCAAACAACCCCAAGTACGTAGGTAAGAGAGTTTCAATCTTTTCCTTTCCCATTCCTCAAATGGATTCATCGTCTTATGCTTTGTGGGAACTCGGTTTAGGACATGACACGCGGTCATTAGTGCCTCCCCCCACCATTCCTTGGAAAGACCCGATGTGTCTAACATGGTGTTAACCATATCAGTTAGAGTTCACTTCTTTCTTTCAGCTACCCCATTTGACTGAGGTGACTAGGGAGGCGTCCTCTCATGGATTATACCATGTTCCGCACAAAACAGGTCAAACTCTTTGGAAAAATACTCTCCACCATGATCGGACCTAAGCCTTTTAATTTTTCAATCAAGTTGGTTCTCTGCCTCAGCTTTATAGTTTTTGAAGAAAGTTAAAGCCTCATCTTTTGATTTCAGAAGATACACATAACAATATCTAGTGGAGTCATCAATCAACGTCATGAAGTATCTCTTTCCACCTTTTGTCAACACGCCATTCATCTCACAAAGATCAGAATGTATAAGCTCTAGTGGCGCCAAGTCTCTTGCCTCTTCAGTCTTGTGGGACTTGCGAGTTTGCTTAGCTTGCACACATACTTGGCACTTAGAGCCTATGACAGTAGAGATTTTCAGAGTTAAATTCATATTGGCTAGCCGCGTCATGCAACCAAAGTTAATGTGACAAAGTCGTGAATGCCAAAAATCAGACTCATTTTTTTGGCAAACATTATTAATAACTTTAGTGCAAATATCTGACAAAGACAGGCGGGACAAGCCTCCGCTCTCATAGCCTTTTCCAACAAATTGTCCATACTTAGAAATTACAACTTTATTGGATTCAAAAACCAACTTAAACCCATCTCGACATAAACGAGATCCGCTAATGAGATTTTTATTGATGGACAACACATGATGAACGTTCTTCAGACGCACATTCTTCCCCGAAGTAAACTTCAGATCGACCATACCAACACCTCGAACGATGGCCTGTGACCCGTTCCCCATCAGCACGGGAGAAGTCCATGTGGCCTGGTAAGAAGAAAACATGGAGGCATCAGCACAAACATGTACATTGGCACCGGTGTCAATTATCCAATCAGGAGATTGAAATACTGAAAGGATGGTAGGAAAATATCGTACCCTGATTCCTTCATATCAGTATCACCGATGACAACATTAGCGGACTTGCCGCACTTCTCATGTTCGCGCTCCTCAAAGCGGTTAGGACACTTTGGAGCCCAGTGATTAGGATCACCGCAGACATGGCAAACTCCCTTCCCCTTCTTATGAGAATTATTCTTGAAGTTGGTAGAATGTGATGGCTTGTTCTTTGTATCAAACTTGCCTTTGCCCTGAGTTTTGTTCTTGTTGTTTTTGAACTTATTGGGCTGGAAGTTCTACTTCTGTACCATGTGGGCACTAGAAGCTCCCTCAGAAACTCGAGCACGTGTGTCCTTTGCTCTCGCCTTCTCTTCAACATCAAGAGCACCAATGAGATCCGCAACGGAAAACTCATGTCTCTTGTATTTCAGGGAAGTAGCAAAATTGTTCACGAAGGTGGAAGCTTGGCAATGATGCCTCCGGCAACAAATTTGTCCCGCAACACACACTTGAAGTACTCAAGTTCTTTTGTGAGCGACTATATATCATGAGCCTGCTGTACAATAGAGCGCTCATCTGTCATCTTGTAGTCATAGAATTGCTCCATGACGTACAACTTGCTGCTAGCGTCCGAGGCACCAAACTTGGCCTCGAGCGCAGCCCACATGTCCTTGCTGTTTTCAAATGACATATACGAATCCACAATGGAATCATCCAGAACACTCAGAAGAGGGCCTTTCAATAGAGTATCAATCTTCTCAAAAGCTTCCAGTTGTGCTAGATTAAGATCGCCCTCAGGCTTGCCCTTGGTGGCGTCATAGCAGCCCATGGTCTGAAACCAGTAGACTGCTCTCGTGCACCACCTCTTATATTGCGCCCCCTCAAAGGCAGGCGGCTTCAGATACGCAGCAAAACCACTCGGAGTAAATTGCCTACAATCAGGTTTTTGGATTGTTGGAAATATGTGCAAATTACAACGAGATTTAATCCAAATAAATAGAAGATACATCATGACTACAGTAGCAGAGATTAAACTAATCATGCGAACTAGCATAGCAGATGAACATATCACATCTAGGGCACATACTAGAAACATGAATTCTACCACGATCTCGAACAGGAAGGATAGAATCACATACGATGCAGCGGGAGCAACACCGCCGATGTTGATGTTGTCACCCATGTTGTCGAGGATGAGGTTGCCGAGGTCAGGGAAGAAGTCGTTGTTCGCGAAGTCGTCGCTGCCAGCAGTCGCGCGAGTGCGCTTCCCAAAAACCTGATCGCCCCTCTCCCGTACAAGATCATGAGAAGCGGGGTTCCGGAGGCCTGCTGTCCCTTCTCCCGGTGCACGCCGAAAGGGGGGATGGAGAAGACTTACTTGGCGGCGCAATGATCTGCAACGGTGGTGAGAAACAGCACGAAGCGGCGGCGGCTAGGGTAGACGTCAGCCTGACTATATAGTGTGGGCCGGGTAGGTCGTGGGAGTAAACCCCACGTATGAGTCGTCACGATCCAAAAGAACCGGAAATGGTTCAGTAATTAACGTGTCCAGTAATTATTAATTAATGACTCGTTAATTTTTTTCCGAGCAGCAAAAATATAGACAACGTGCATAGCTCTGTCCTCGGCTCGGCTCAATTCAGCAATCCACGGCGCATCGTGACAAGACGTGGCGTGGCGAGGCGAGCGAGGAGGAGGATCGCGCATGTAGGTCTCGTCTTCTCATGCTCATACAAGTGGTAGAAGAGCTCACCTTATAAAGAGGTGCAACTCTCTCTCAACTTATGAGGTGGGACTAAACTTTAG
Organism: Aegilops longissima; assembly: GCA_021605205.1. Classification (NCBI taxonomy): domain Eukaryota; kingdom Viridiplantae; phylum Streptophyta; class Magnoliopsida; order Poales; family Poaceae; genus Aegilops; species Aegilops longissima. The sequence continues at coordinate 271,600,274 of CM038681.1, forward strand.
TCTCACTCACTCCACTCACATGTATGCATGAATGGGCCAAGATAATTTGAGAATTTTAGTTGGCCTTTGGGACAAAAGCCCACTAGCAAATTCCAACAAGGCTAACAATGAAATCGCCCAAACATCTCCAGTGGAATATATTACAGATGAAGACTGGACAGCCCTCGTTAAACACTTGTCTGATGCAAAGTATCGGGTAGGCTATATGTATTTGATCAGACCACATATTGAACTTGTATTTATGTATGTGCCTTAAAAGTGTATCTTCTTCTAGGCTAACTGTTTGAAGAACAAGACCAGCCGTTCTAAAGTGAAATTCCAACAGACAACAGGATCTCGTAGCTATATTGCACACTCCGAGGCTCTTGTAAATAGCTGCTACTTCCTTAATTTTTTCTGTGCCATATTATCATATCTATATTGAGTTGTTCCAAATACAGAGGAAAGCCTGTGCGGACCAAAAAGAACCTGAACCGAATGTAGTGCAAATCTTCAAGGATTGCCACACCAGCAAGATGAAGGGCATGAGCACACCAGTTCAAGCCGCTGTTGTAAGTCCTTACTCCTCCTGCCTTTGAACTGATTGGTACTGTGATGTGTTCATTTAACTACTTGGTTTGCAGCAATTGTTAGTTACTCTGTTCACTTTTATACACAGTTGTCTTAACATATCATTTCATCTTACATGGTTTAAAAGAGATGAAGGATATTCTTTTGGTCTTGATCTGTAATCTAGTTGTTATGTTCACGTGCGCACACAATGATAAAATAACATGTTTGTTTTATATTTATTTGCCCATGATATGAATGATGTCATAATATGTTCATGCTACTTTAAACCCTGTCTCTTTATCCTTAGATGTCAATGAATGTGAGGAAATAGACAATACAGTAGGCATGCTACATGACATATGTTCTGAAAGTGATATTATTATGTAGTTGGCACTACAATACATGCTAATGTATTACAGTAGTTCACCAAAATAAGTTATGTATAAACGTGTAACCTACTTTGTTTGTTTTTGTCTCATTAGTAACTTATACGGTACACTAATCTACAAGTTCAAACTTTCGAGGAAGCTATGGAACAAATGATTGAACAACCACAACCACACGAAGGTGGCGAGGCTACCACAGGCACAATGTCACCTCTTGCTGCGGTCGTCATTATCATCCACTAACGATGCAAAAGCACCTTCTGCGTAATTCTGGGTTGGTTGTCAAGGTAACCTCGTCCAAATCGCCTACTGAACAAAATCTTCCTTCTAGACAGAGTGATATATCTGTGCTCCAGACACAAGTTCAATCCCTAATGGACGTCGTTTTTGTCGGTGGGAACGACACCTATAGGATCACTGGAATCCCTTCTATGGTCGGCAGGCGCGAGGTCGTAAGAAGAGCAGGTCTGACAGGAAGCACACGGGTCGTTTACCCAGGTTCGGGCTGTTAGGATACGTAAAAACCTATTCCTGCTTTGGTGGATGTATTTGAGTGTTCTTGTGTTCTTGAGCTAGCTACGGGATGCAACTTGCCCAAAAGAGCCGAAGCCCTCTCCTGGTCGCCTCGGGCCTCCTTTTATAGGAAAAAGGGATTGCCACAGTGGCACACAGGAGGTGGAAAGGTCTACAGTGCGCGAGCTTATCGCCCGGCATTACGAGACAAATCGCATTAAATGCGCTACTTAGGTGTCCATTAGCTTTATCAGGGACGCGAACGAGGCCCGTCCCGTCCGTCGCTGCTCTGCCTCGCTCTGACACGCGCCTGGGCCAGCGATTCGCACGGTGCCATGTAGGCAGGCAGGCAGCTGAGGTGGCGCGGTGGCAGGGCCTTCACGAAGATCTGCATGCCACCACGTAGGTGCTTGCTGATTTGGTGTAGAGGCCGTCCGTCGCTATGTAGGTGCCTGCCCAGCTGGTTGAGCTAGCAGCTGCTTGGGGACGGCGGTGGAGTCTTGGATGGCACGGGCCTAGCAGTGGCCCCGCTGATGCCTTCGGGAAGGGTCTTGCCGTGGTGTTGCAGTCGTCCCCGGCAAGGCGCTTGCCGGGGGTCTCGTGGATTTCCTCGGCCAGGATCCTGCCGAGGGTCGCCGTCTTCTGGTCCTCATCTGATCTCACATGTTTATGATCTTGACGAAGATCTGCATGCCACCTTAGAGACGCCACCTGATCCTTGGTTCCAATGTAGTTTGTGGTGGAATTTGGAACTCCGGGCTCAAGGGTGGCTCGCTCTGTTTGTGTTGGGAAAGTTGCCCCAGCGAGGCTCTTGTCGGGGCCACGGAGGTCGCCCCGGCAAGGGTCTTGTCGGGGGAGTCCACCTCACCCCTCTGCTCTTTGCGTCTCTGGTTTTGGCGTTGCTTTGATTTATCTCCGGCTTCCCTCCTCTGCCGTGCTAAGTGTGGCCGCGGCGCATGGTTCTGACTGCCCGTGCACAAGTAAAAGGGTCAAAAGGAGAGCCCCTACTTTTGTGCACCGACAGTTTTGGAAACAAGAATAGTGGTTGATAAATGTCATCAAGATATGAATGGTTTTGAAACCAGACTATCAGACATTCGCTTCATTGTTCAAGAGAAATGGCAGAAAAAGAGGTGAAGATCATGTTGCTCCATCAGATTCTACAGCCTGAAACATTAGCACTCAGGTCAAATGATATGTGCTTCTATACATCTGATGGTGCTTTTATCTGCAAGGACTGTAAACTTTATGCCAACAGGCCTTTTGTTGTATGGTTGGAATTTATTTTGTGATGATACAACACTTATGATGCTGCCAAAGGCTGCAATAATTATGACGCTATTTTTGTATAGTGTAGGTTTATCTTAGTAATGGATTCGGCCGAAAGCTTCGTAGGAGCCCAACATGCCAACATTCGACGGGCCCATTCCAACTGGGCTAAAAACGATTATGGGCCGAAATTTGCACGTAGCCCACTAAAAATATCTGGGCCAAAATCAGCATAAGCTTTCATATTTTTCTGGTAGGCATGTGCCCATAGTGGGCCTTTAACAGGCATAAACATAATTTGAGCCCTCAATAACAATAGGCCTTTAATAGACCGAAAGTGAGAATGGGCCCTGATTGTGCCAAATAACCCACTGGTCTTAGCAGGCTAAAATGGTGGCCCATTTATGATGCGGATCTTTCACACGCCGAAATTCGGACAGGCCATAAATGCGCCGACCTAATACATGGGCCTTTAATAGGCCGGGAGTTCGGTCGGGCTAGATTATCGTCATTTTTATATGGGCCGTTAATGGGCCCGATGTGACGTTGGGCCACATATGGCCCATGGATTTCATCCGACGTTAAGAGGCCGAAAATCACAACAGGCCGAAAGTGGCCCAAATCTATAGTGGGCTGAGGGAGTCCTGGATTAGGGGGTGTCCGGATAGCCGAACTATCACCGTTGGCCGGACTCCTGGACTATGAAGATACAAGATTGAAGACTTCGTCCCATGTCCGGATGGGACTTTCCATAGAAGGCAAGCTTGGCGATACGGATATGTAGATCTCTACCATTGTAACCGACTCTGTGTAACCCAAACCCTATTCGGTGTCTATATAAACCGAAGGGTTTTGGTCCGTAGGACGAACAACAATCATACCATAGGCTAGCTTCTAGGGTTTAGCCTCTCTGATCTCGTGGTAGATCTACTCTTGTACTACCCATATCATCAATATTAATCAAGTAGGGTAGGGTATTACCTCCATCGAGAGGGCCGAACCTGGTAAAAACATCGTGTCCCTTGTCTCCTGTTACCATCCGCCTAGGCCTGATTCGGGACCCCTACTCGAGATCCGCGGTTTGACACCGACATTGGTGCTTTCATTGAGAGTTCCTCTGTGCCGCCGCCGTCGGGAAGGATGCCTCATCCCATCTTTAAAGGCGATACTATCGCCAAAGGCCTTGGCCTTTGGTGAGACTCTTTGGCTAGGTGGTTTTCTTATGACCGCCCGGTTCGGCCACCGCGCCGACGATGACTTCTCGAGTCGCCGAAACCAATCTTCACGTTAACTTCGGAACTTGCCGAGCAGTTAGATCGATCGAGCTCTCCTCCGTAAGCGAGCTCTTGGATCGCATCACCGCCAAGGAGTCACCACAGACTACGACGGATCGGGCCTAAAACCGATCGAGAGAGATCAACTCTCCCGGGCTACCCATCATGTTGCTGTGATAGAGGAGCAATACGGAGATTCTTCTTCTATCTTAAGGACTAGCTACGTCCGGTTCCCGATCCTCCATGCGGATTCCAGCGGAGGGGCGGATGTCGATCAAGCCACGAACTTAAAGTCAGGCGGCGCGTTGGATTCACTGGATAGCATTCAAAAATCCAAACTTCCAAGTTCGTAAACTTCTCGGACCTTGAGTCTTAAATTGGACGGGGTTCCGGATCTAGTTCTATCCACCCACCCAAACATTAGCAATCTATCCCGAATTCGGCAAGGGCCCGCTGAAACAGTACATCATTACCGGGCCAGATTCCTCCTGGTTATGGACAGGATAAAGGACTGCCGAGAGGAGGACGCAATCTCACTTTTCTGCAATAATTGCACGGACAAGGGAATCCTAAACACCATAAGTCGTCGTGAAATTACACGCTGTGCTGACTTGGTGACCATAGTACAAAACTACTGCGCGATGGAGAGTGCTTGGAAAACCGAAAGTAAATTTTGGGATAATCTGGCCCCGAATACATCCCTAGTCTGAAATAAAATGGTGTATCATTACCAAGCACCTGGATTAAACATCAAAAAACAAAAACCCCCTAAAGGGTATGGAACCGTACTGGAGGGTTGGCTAAACGAACCCTGCAAAATTCATAGCACAGAGGGTGCCACTCCAACTCATAGCCTTCGAGCATGTTGGATACTACGGCAGGTGGCCAAAAGTGGCGAAGAGCTTCTAGCCTCAGAATTCCAGCCCAGCAACACCAGTACGGTGTTAACAGTCTTCGAGACTTTCGCATCAAATAACATGCGGAAACGAACACTCCACAACCTTGCCGAAGTCTACCAAGTATCAACAATACATCCATGGAGCGACACGGCTATTACCTTTAATGCCAGTGACGAACCCAAATTCCGAACAGCCCGAGCACCAGCCGCATTGGTCCTTAGTCCAATAGTGGACGGCTTTCGCCTTACTAAGGTACTCATGGATGGCAGCAGCGGACTAAACCTCATCTCGAGAAACCCTCCGAAAAATGGAAATAGTGGAACTGCATTGGCGAAGCAGCACAACCTTTAGAGGAATAATCCCTAGCCGGAAGCATCTGCAGGGAAAAATCACACGGACGTAGTGTTATTTCGCGGACAATTACAGGTCGAGGAGGTCACATTTCAAGTGGCCCGTTCTGCAGCGGATATCACGCTTTATTAGGGCGAGAGGCATTCACAATTTTTCAAGCTATACCCCACTATGGGTACATGAAGCTTAAAATGCCCGGACCTAACGGAATCATCACTCTCGCTAGTGATCCGAACATAGCACTCCGTGCCAAAAACAAGACAACCGCACTAGCCCTCGAGGCACTATCAAAGCCCTAGCGGCGAGGAACTCCTGCGATCGCACCACGGTGAACAGGGGCGATGTGATACTTGATAAAAGATCCAAGTCCACCCCTTTTAAACCAGCGGACGAAATAGTAAAATTCCAAGTCCACCAGCGGACCACTGCAAAGCGGCCTCCATTGGGGCATAATTAAACCCTGATGTAGACGCGCACTACAAAATTTCTCGAAAAACTGGGACATTTTGCCTAGCACCCTTGAGACATGCCAGAATCCCGTCGGCTGGCCAAGCACAGCCTAAATATCCTAAAAGGATTCAAGCCAGTCAAACAGGCTCTTGGCGCTTTTCGAACCCAAGAGACAGGCCATGGGAGAGGAGCTAGCCAAACTTACGGGCGCCGGATTCATCGAGATATAAAACATCCGGACTGGCTAGCAAATCTAGTGATGGTACCAAGAAGGATAAATCCTGGCGCCTATGTGTTGATTTCAAAGACCTTAATAAGGCTTGCCCAAGGATCCCTTCCCCTCCCTCGCATTGATCAAATTATCGGCGCTACAGCAGGACCGACTCATTGTGCTTCCTCGTGCATACTCGGCTACCACCAAATCAAGATGGCGGAGCCAGACCAAGCAACAACAGCATTCATCACTCCATACGGCCCATTCTGCTTCAACACAATGACCTTCGGGCTCAAAAACGTCGGCGCAACATATCAGCGCATGATTCAGACATGTCTGGCAAACCATATCGGCAAAACAGTGGAATCATATGTAGATGACGTGGTTGTCAAATCCAAGCATGTCAAAACTCTAGTAGACGACTTGAGGCTCACATTCGACAATCTCCTAAAATATGACATTAAGCTCAATCCGGAAAAATGGGTCTTGGCGTTCGGCCGAAAGCTCTGAGGCTTCATTGTGTCGGTAGAGGAATTGAAGCAAACCTAGCAAAGATCCGAGCTCTGTCACAATTGGATATTCCAAAAGACCTCAAACAAATACAAAAATTGACTGGATGCGTAGAGGCTCTAAGCCGCTTTATTTCCCGTTTGGGAGAATGTGGCGACTGATTCTCCGGGTAATAATTCCCAGAAAATGGCCCTTGTGCTCATCGGCCCCAGGATAACTGTTAGCTGATGATGCACCAACTTGATACAGAAATTCCAAGCAATTACAAAATATGTAGTACAAGACCATTCTGGCCTGTGAGTACAACAAATGGTTTCTAGTGATTGATGGCGGAGCGGGCTGAAAAGTCATCGGTGTCTATGGGACTCCATTTCCCACGAGACAGTGACCAGGATAACTCTTATCTTGGCGTGGCTGAGATCACCGTTGCCTAGGTTACGGGACAGTCACCGCGCTCCTCTCAAGCATGAAATCTGGCCAAGACAATAGCCAGGGACAAGCCAGTGAGTACTTTGAATGTACTCGCAAACATTACGAACATGGGTAAATTACAACAATGATGTGCTGAAAAAAAAATTATGCTCATGACACTAGTCACATAAGATAAATAAAACTCTGGTGCGTGCAGGCTGGTTATTAGCGAATATTCAGTAATATGGTATTATTAGAATTATGAAGTAAATAACATAAAGGACTTCAAAAGAAATGCCACAGTCGGTCGCCTGAGCGACACCGCATAAAGGGCTTTAAAAGAAATGCCACAGTCGAGCGTCTGAGCGACACCGCATAAAGGGCTTTAAAAGAAATGCCACAGTCGGGCGCTGAGCGACACCGCATAAATGGCTTTAAAATAAATGCCACAGTCGGGCGTCTGAGCGACACCGCATAAAGGGCTTTAAAAGATATGCCACAGTCGGGCGTTTGAGTGACACCGCATAAAGGGCTTTAAAAGAAATGCCACAGTCGGGCGTATGAGCGACACCGCATAAAGGGCTTTAAAACAAATGCCGCAATGAATATCCCGGAGGTAGAACCATCCCAGGGATATTCAATAATACCAGAAAAATATCATGGGTTAGTCCACATCCAAAATAGTAATCATAAATTATCACAAGTCACAATCGTGCTTCCAGGTTTAACAGTTTCACCTCCGAAGACCGACACTAAGACCGACACTTGACCCATCCCAAACTGTAATCCTTAACCATGGACACGGCTATTCCAATAGGTTTAATCTCTGCAGAGGGTGTACTCTTTACCCACGAGTAGCAGTTTCTTTAGTCCATCGGGACTAATTCCGTCTCTGATCTTTTGTTGAAAACACACCTAACTTGCACACACCGCTTAACTCACATGTGTGCGGAATCACTCACGGCACCTGTTAAGCAAAACTCTAAGTGGGGAGGCCACAACCTCGGCGCAACATGGGATCACAAAATTTATCTGCTTGGCATAACTGAGGAGCTACCCCTTTCGGCTACAACCAAAACACCCATGCTCCGGACCGGTGGTATGACTACGGATGCCTCGATATCTTCCACCACGGCCTCTCTGTATGGTGTGTGCTAGGAAAGGGTTGACAACTTCTTGAACCGTACCCTACTTGGTGTAGGGACGAGTGGTAATCTGAAGCAAGTATGGGGTTCTTGGCACAAGACTCGATCTACGGTCGACTCGGGAGGTTGTAATATTTCCTGCATGATTAGTATGGCAATGCATATATCTCAAACAACAGATGGAAACATCACGCGACATCCCCTCATGTCATACCGGACACGACCGTCTCGACGGAGGACTAGGGGCAAGCCCGTGTGTACCCAAGACAGAGGCCTTCCCGTCTTTCCTTCCGGTATGCATGAGAGACGTATGACGGTGATTTCCATCACAAATCATGTCAACTTCATTAGCATAAACTCAATAATATGCATCCATGAATAGGATCTCATCCTCACATAAAATGACGCATGTATGTGTCGGGGTGGTGTTGCCACCGTGCTGTGCAACACACACAAAAATTCACCAGGGTTCAGAATGCTTGCCTTCAGGTTGTGGAAAAGGGAGGTTGCATCCAAAATATCTTGACATCTTCAAAAATCCTATTTAAAAGAATATATATGGATCAACACACAAAAATAAAACAGCACAAAAGTTGTTCTGAAATTTTTTCAAATAAATGTTAAAATAAACTAGACAATATTTGAGAGAGGTAGCAAAAGGAATCAATTCATTTGGAGTTGTATTTAAAAAGTTATAGACAGTCAAAGTTCTGGTCAAATCTGATTTAAAAAAAAATAAAACAGGAAACAGAAAAAACGGTTCGATTAATTACGTATACGTCGAAAACGTAATCTGGAAATACGCTTCCACTTACTCCGCGTGGACCGTGCGTGGTCGCTGCAGTGGGTCCTAGGTGGCCCGCTAGTCGAGTTTGACTAGTCCGCCCTCCTCCTTCTCCTTACATTAAAGCGGGGCGGAACTCCGGCGACTCAACGCCGCAAGCGGCGGCTCCTCGCGACCTCTGGAGGCGCGGGATGGATCCGCGGGTCGAGGCGATCCTCTTGGTAGTCGCTGGGTGGCGAGGACGGCGTGAGCTGTCGGCGCGAGCTCATGGCGGAGAAAGCTTCGGGGAAAAGTGGTTTCGGGGCGGCGGTGGTTCTCGATCGAAATGGAGTAGGGGGAAGTGTCCAGGGGAGGATGAGAAGGCTTCTGGTGAAGAGATTGGAGAGGGGGAAGCTCTGGTTGCGCCGAACGGAGTCGGGAGGCGGCGGTGGCCGAACTGACCGGAGAGGTTGAAGATGACCTGTTCCCCTCCAAATTGGTGGCGATGGGGCGCTAGTGAGACGGAGTGAGGCTAGTTGAGGGCTCGGAGACGCTCGGGGCTCCCTTAAATAGGCAATAGAGGTCGGTTCCGAGGCGGCCGGAGATAAGAATGACGACGGACCGCCATGCTGTAGCTAGGGCGACGTGGCGGCGACGAGCGCTAGGGGACGAAGCTGTGGATGAGCACGCTCTGCTCACAGGGGCAGGTGGCGAGCCGGGGTGGCTTTGGCGGCGCCGACCACGGTCGGGCCTGCTAGCGGCCCGCAGCTAGCCGCCACGGCCATCCTGGCGGTGGCGCTGTGGGCGCCAGGGTTGGTCGAGGTGGTGTGGCGGTGCGAGGGGACACGACGAGCTGGTGGGGCGGGTTTTGAGTCTTGGGTGGGGCGGCGACTCGGGTGCATGCGGGTGCCAAACGCACGCTCTGGGCACGCCCAGAGCACGCCGGTGGTGTGCTCGAAGATATGCCATGGCAGCCTAGAGGGTTCCAAACTACACGAGAGTTAGCAGAAAATAGGTTATTGGCTAGGGCAAAACCTTAGGACATGCTGATTAGGTCAGGAGCTCAAGCTCACAATGTAAACTTGAAATCATGCCGAAACTGGTCATGCACTCAGGGTGTTTGACAAAATGCCAAAGGCACCTAGGTAGCTCTTGGAGTGGCCAAACTCTCCAGCTCAGTGTCTCCAAGGATATAAGAGAGGGTGGTGGAGTTAGTTTGCAAAAAGGAGAAACTTGCTAGTGCAAGTTTTGCAAAACTTCAGTTCTGGGCAGGGAGTGAGTGGCATCATTACAAGGACCAAAAGTGTCCCAAATAGAGCAAGCTCCTGGACTTAGGGGTTTTGCAGGGTTGACTACTAGCATGAGAAAACACAAGGTCATTAGAGCAAGAAATAATAGAGTTGTAGTAGAAAACACAAGTCTGGTCCAGAATGAAAAAGGGGCTGTTGCACTCTAATTTTCCAAAGAACATCACTATGTTTTTGCATAAATTTGGATGGCATGCTACTACTGACATCCCAAAATTTTGGTGGAAGCTAGAAACAAATATTTGAAAGGGTCGTAGTGCAAAGTTGCCCACTGGACCAGAGAAGAAAAATGGGTGAAAAATCCAAAATAAGCAATGAAATAATTTTATTAATGCACATAATTGATTTAGTGATATCTCATGACATCTCCAAATTTTGGTTGAAATTTTAAGTGATTTTATCAAATGGTTGTAGTACAAACGGAGCTCCAAAAATCTAAAACAATCCATTTTAATGAATAAAGTTCAGGATGAAAGGATCTAATAAAATAAATCCACTAATTAAGAAAATGTTATAAAGAGTTGGCATAGAAGTCCCATATATTTTTGGAAAGCTCCACTTGGGAAAAGATGCAAAACTCCTTAACAATAAAAGAAGAATGTTCTGAAAATCCACAGAAATGAAATTTAAAAACTCCTGGCAAAAATTTTACTATCAAAAAATTTGCCCAGAAAAATTGGGGTGTTACAGAGAAAAGGCGTTACCCCTTTACCGCCTCCTCCGGCGCAATGAACATTTCGAGTGGACGGATGCCGCCACAGCCGGACTCGAAGAAATAAAAGCCATATTGGCAACAAATCCGGTCTGGCGCATAGCGTGGGCGAACCAGTGCTATTATATTTCGCGCAACACATCAAGTTGTCAGTAGCGGTGCTTTCGTCGTCGAGCGAAAGCGGACGGACACCGGTTCCCTCTTCAAAACCGGTTTACTATGTGTCCACTATCCTAACTCCATGCAAGTACCGGTACCCACATTATCGAAAGATAGCATACGCGGTGTTCATGGCATCCCGGAAGCTGCGACACTACTTTCAAGAGTGTTCGATAACAGTAGCCTCTGAAGTACCTCTTAACGACATTATAAACAACATGACGTGACGGGCGGATTGCTAGATGGGCCATAGAGCTCCTTCCATTCGACATAACCTATAAGCCACGGCGAGCTATTAAGTCGCAGGTTTTGGCCGACTTCATGGCGAATGGACGGCGAACTCCCTAAAAGTACGGCGCATACTCAATGGATCATGCACTTTGGCGGCTCCAAAATGTTGGCCGACCTAGAAATTGGCGTCGTCTGGCGTCCCCAACCGGGACACAGTCCAATCGTCCTTGAGATAATGTATACGGACTCCAACAACGCGGCGAATCGAGGCCCTTACGCACGCCTCCGGATGGCGTCTCCATGGGCATTAAGCGCCTAGAGGTGCGCAGGGATTGAACCTCGCGATATCTCAAATAAGCGGAGACTTTGATGCCAAAGATCCGAAAATGGCAGCGTACCGCAATGCGGTCCTAAAATGTCAGCGCAGTTGAAGGCTCGAATTTCATCATATAGCCGGGATAACAACTAGGCAGCGGATGTATTAGCGCGCGCCGGCGCAAAGCGCGATGCCGTCCGCCCAACATCTCCACAGAACGGCTGTTCAAGCCATCTGTACTATGGGAAGAAGTCGGAAATAACAATCCGAACCCAACCGCACTACCTGACACCGAACACTCTGACACAATCGGAGGCTCTGCCACCGAGATAACACCCTCCGCTCATGAAATAATGGCTGTTATCGCCCCGTGGACGGAACCATTCCTTGTCTACCTAACTAGGCAGGAACTCCCCGAAGACCAAAATGAGGCTCGCTGCATAGTACGGCGGTCCAAAGCCTATAAAGTCCATGAGGGAGAGCTCTATAAGAAAAGCACAACAGGAGTTCTTCAAAGGTGTATCTCTGAAGAGGAAGGGCGAAACCTCCTGGCTGAAATTCATGCCGGACTGGGTGGGCACCACGCCGCAGCCCGGGCCCTTGTAGGCAAGGCCTTCCGTACAGGGTTTTATTGGCCAACGACCGGGCAGATCATGCAGGATTTAGTCCAACGATCGTCGGTTGCCAGCTTTTTGCTAACCAAAGCCACATGCCATCCACCTCCTTCAAAACTATACCCATCACCTGGCCGTTCGCGGTCTGGGGGCTTGACATGGCTGGAAGCCTTAAGGGAGGAACCCACAAGCAAAAATACCTATTGGTCATGGTGGATAAATTCACCAAATGGATAGAGGCCAAGCACATTAAAAGCGGCGAATCCGGGCCGGTGATAGACTTCATATCAGGGATAGTGCACCATTACGGCGTCCCCCACAGTATCATCACTGACAACGGCACCAACTTCACGGCCAATGAGGTCAAAATATGGTGCAAAAACATGGGCATCAAGCTTGATTACGCCTCAGTCTATCACCCTCAAACCAACGGCCAAGTCGAGCGAGCAAACGGTCTAATCATGAGCGGCATTAAACCCGGACTAGTGCGGTCCCTCAAGGAATCTAACACGCCTTTGGTTGAGGCTCGACTCCCTACTCTGGGGCTGCGGACCACGCCGAATCGTACTACGGATTCACACCATTTTTATGGTGTATGGAGCGAAGGCAGTCTTGCCTGTGACATAATTCATGACTCACCTCGCGTGCGCATATACGAAGAAAGAAGCCGAGCTCGATCGGCAGGACAGTTGGGCGTATTAGAGGAGGGCGTGGCGTGGCAAAAGCTCGCTCTGCATTTTATCAACAAGCAGGCTCAAAGATATCAAAGCGAGGAAATGCGGGCCAAAGCTTACAGCGTTGGCGAACTAGTTCTATGCCTGCGGACAAGAAAAGGACAAACTCAAGCCCAAATGGGAAGGTCCTTCATCATCGACCAGGTCCTGACCGGCGGAGCATACCGTCTGCAAACGCGTCGGATAACCGACTCGAGCGAACCCATGGAGCGCAGCCTGTCTCGAAGATTCTCGCCTAAGCTCCGGACTCCGAGTTTGTCTCCTTCCTCCGTCCACATTTTCTATTTTTGATGTCTTTTATTTCTCTCCTTCCTCCTCCTTCTTTTTGAAACCTTTAGAGGCTCGTTTGTGCTTTGTTCGCACATACTTGACGCGCTGTCGCGCTCATTATACAGGGGCTTCTTTAACGAAGCCTATTTATCTGACTTCATGCCCAACACATGTGTCAAACTTCGCATGTACCTTTTACTCACCATTATATGCATCGATATGACTTAAGTTTTGGCCAAGCTGGATTGCTGGCTCACAGTGCTTACCCCTCGTTCCCGATTGTTCGGCTAGGTGGTAAAGGAGCACCTCAGCGATTATTCTTGCGGGTCAGCGGATGTGTACCTCGGTGGGTGAAGCCGAAAGCTAGCGTTCTTAAGGGAATATTCCGTCGTGAACTGAAAGATGATTTTAACTATTTATCAATCTGCCCCGGATGATTCTCTGCTTTCTTAGCAGTTTGGACATGCACTTTAGGGCATGCCTCCTAGAAAAGGAACCCTTAACTGAAACTATTCTCCTGGAAGATTTTTCTTACTATCCATGTAATATAACATAACTAGTTGGGCACTTATGCGATACAGCAATAATGACCCCTATGCCTTGTCTCCATGCATTCCCGGTTCTTATATAACCGCGAGGTATTCGGACACACTCAGGACTATTGGGTCCCGAGGTCGAAGCGAAAAGGTCGCTATGACAAACAATCTACAATCCGGCTAGAAGACATTTTTCATGTCATATTCAATTACATAGTCAACTCGACTAATTGTATTCCTCCTCAATGCCATCTAATAGGCTATCTAATTTACAATCTTGCTAGGAATACTTGGCGGCCAATTCTACTTGGCGTACACTAACTTCTGAGGGATCTCCTTCCCATCAGGGCCCCACAGGTCCGACCTCGGCCATGTGGTTTGGGTCAACAACGTGTACCATGTCTTTAGCATGGCCCAGCCTCCAGGCTCCTTGACGGCAGGCCGATATCTTCCATAGTCGGAGCGCCGCTGTGCTCCTTGAAGCCGCTCTGCCAGCTCCCCAATGCCTTGAGGCAGGGAGATAGATAGCCACAAGGCACTGGCGGCGCCTTTCATCACCTGCCGAACTTCGTTCGTGCAGGCAGCCTTGAGTTCGGGAAGAAGATCACCCGAAGAACTGGGCATCTCCTCCTTAGGACGACCTGTGAGCAAACCTACATACATGTTTATGTTAGTCGCCTTCCTCGCCGAACTCTTTCAAAGTTCGTTCCAGCACTTACTGAAAATGCCTCCACGAAGCCGTCGATTCTCCTTTACGGAGTCAGAAAACTGGGCATGAACATCCTTAAGTTCCTCACCCAGTTGGGTGTTGGCATCTTGGAGGTTATTTTTCTCCTGCTGCACCCTCGTAAGCACGCTCTCGCCGACCTTCAACGGCGCAAGAGCTGCTGCTTGTCGGATCTAGTCCGCGCCATCTACAATATTATTGTCGATTACACACCGCCGCACTTCATAAACTATTTATCTTTTGAGGTATATATTACGGAGGGGTCTCTGTGGCTCCCCATGGCGGCTAATCTTGGCCTCAAGTTGGGCCTTGCATTCTTCAAGTTCTGGGACAGTCGGGTATTCTTTTTGTAAGATCTGCATAACAAATGATCCTTAAATCAGTTATTCTAACTATTTAAAGTCTCGGGAGCTCTTGGCATATATAATCACAAATTTCCTCACCGTATGTCCTTTACATACTTGCTCCGTGGCTCTGCTAGACCATCTTGAGTGGCGGAGGTGCACATCTCCAATTGAAGGCATTCAAGGCCTCTTGGGAGAAACATGCATCACGAAGAACTGCAGCGGCGCTGTGATTCATGGCGCTCTCCACCTCGGAGTTGGTGGCGGACAATCTGTCGGCATCCTCATCGGAGGAGCATCCGGCCTTGCGCCTCGTCTCGCCTCCGCTTGGACCCGGCTTTGGAGCCTGGCTGGCGGAGGTTCGATTGGCAACCTCTCGGACTCGTCCGTGGCGCTCTTTTTCCTAAAAGAGCACCAGCGTTAATCGCCTTCCGGGAATCAATCACAGGAATATGGTACCGCGCCATACCATTGCGACGGAGTTTTGATCTAGACCGAACTTCTTTTTAGCCTGCGGGGCGTACAACCTCTTGTTGGCTAGCCGCCGCGGGCTCCGCCTCCTGCCTCGAAGGCACCCCCTGCGAAACACCATCAAATATGTGGTGATTAGAAGTAAAAGCAGGTGGGTCATGGTATCCGGACTTGATCACGGTTACACAGGAGGCGGAAATAATCCGGGGTAGTTGGCGTAATGGCAACCAAAGCATTGTCGATGCTACGTTGGTGGAACACCCGTCGATCAGCTCAACTTTATATCCGGGTCCTCTTGGAGGCGGATCGAGACGTTCCGGATCCTCGGGTTGTGGGGCGATGCATGTATCTTCTCCACGGCCGGCGCGGTTCCTGCGTAGAATCCATGAAATGAGATATTTAACCACGGGAACATGGATCGGACAGGCCACAAAGATATTTGCTTACCCAACTTCGAGGATTATTCGAAGAAAACCCGCTCAGTGGACTGACGCGGAGAAAATCCTCCTCTTCCCCTTTGTACATGGCAGACAAGCTCTTCACCAGTTCGGTGACCGATCCCGGCCCTTTGCGGCCATGGCGGGTGGCATCGTTCTCCCCGTTGAAGTCCCACATGGGGTGGCCCCTATATTGGAGCGGCTGCACTCCCCTCATAATGCAGATTGCCATGACTCCAATCATGGTCAATACGGCATGAGCCAGTAATCTTATTCGGCTCATAAAGTAAAGGACGTCCCGGTCATTTTCCCTTAGGGGCTCATGAGCGCCAGCTTAAAGCGCTTCTTGAGAGGAGCATTGCTAAACTCGGAAGGCCGATCCAAACGAGGATCCGGCAGCGGGGCGTCCTCCATGTAAAACCATTCCGAAGGCCTGTCTTCGGACACCTTCTTCGGGGTTCCGGATAGATATCCGGTCCCGGTGATGCGCCATAGTTCGTCTCCGCCCACTTGATATATTGACCCCTCATGAGAACGGGGTACTAGGCAGAAGAATCTCTTCCACAGGGCAAAATGATCCTCGATGCACAAGAACAGTTTGCAAAGGGCCACGAAGCCCGCGATGTGCAAAATGGAGGCAGGCGTAAGGTGGTGCAACTGGAGGCCGTAGAACTCCAAGAGCCCCCGGAGAAACAGATGAACTGGAAATCCGAGTCCTCTTACTAGATAAGAGATAAAGCACACCCGCTCCCCTTTAGAGGGATCGGGGACACTCTCCGCTTGCTTTCCGCCTTTGTAGGTGGCAAGTCCGGCTCGAACCGGAAACATGAAGGCCGGGGGAAGAAATCCCTTGGTTTGGAGTATAACTAGCTCGCTATCTGGGATGAGCATCTCTCCCAATTTCCACGCTGAGGGCTGGGGCCTTGAAAGGAGGAGCAGCGTCATTGTCCATCTTTGGAATGGGTTTTTGTCGAGGCGCTCGATGAAAGCTTCATGGAGGGATGGTGTGACTCAGATCTAGATCCTCGTCCCTTTTATAGGCGGCTCATTTGCGCATCTAGGGGGGTAAGTGTAAAAATACCCTGGCTTTTCGCATTCATTCAAACACATGGAAGATGGCCATTATTGGGCGTAGAAGCTAAGGAGCGCAGCATTTATCAGAAGCCGGACACTATTCAACAAGTATATGGAATTTGGAGAAGAACCCGCCTCGCAATGCCGAAGACAATCAACGCGCCAGACTCATCGCCATTGAAGCCTGGTTCGGGGGCTACTGAGGGAGTCCTGGACTAGGGGGTGTCCGGATAGCCGAACTATCACCGTTGGCCGGACTCCTGGACTATGAAGATACAAGATTGAAGACTTCTTCCCATGTCCGGATGGGACTTTCCTTGGCGTGGAAGGCAAGCTTGGCGTCTGGATATGTAGATCTCCTACCATTGTAACCGACTCATGTAACCCTAACCCTATTCTGTGTCTATATAAACCGAAGGGTTTTAGTCCATAGGACGAACAACAATCATACCATAGGTTAGCTTCTAGGGTTTAGCCTCTCTGATCTCGTGGTAGATCTACTCTTGTACTACCCATATCATCAATATTAATCAAGTAGGAGTAAGGTATTACCTCCATCGAGAGGGCCCGAACCTGGGTCAAAACATCGTGTCCCTTGTCTCCTGTTACCATCCGCCTAGACGCACAGTTCGGGACCCCCTACCCGAGATCCGCCGGTTTAAACACCGACATGGGCCTCTAACAGGTCGAATGTCAGACATGGCCGAATATGACCCAAATCCTTCACGGTCGTTGACGGTGTCCTGGACTAGGGGGTACTCACCACGTCATCTCCCAATTTGTTAGATTGGGCCGAGGACTCCCCATGGCCGTATACTCATGGGCCAGTCTGGACAGCTGCCGCGTACAAGGAAGATTCCACAAGACTTGGCGATCAAGACAAGGACTCCTCCCCACCGGCGTATTCGGCTAGGACTCTTGTTATCCTAGGCCTCTGGTGCATTATATAAACTGAGGCCAGGCTAGTCGATAGAAACAACAACAATCATACCATAGGCTAGCTTCTAGGGTTTAGCCTCTACGATCTCGTGGTAGATCAACTCTTGTAATACCCATATTCATCAAGATCAATCAAGCAGGAAATAGGGTATTACCTCCATAGAGAGGGCCCGAACCTGGGTAAACATTGTATCCCTTGCCTCCTGTTACCATCCGCCTTAGGCGCAGATTCGGGACCCCCTACCGAGATCCGCCGGTTTTGACACCAACATTGGTGCTTTCATTGAGAGTTCCGCTGTGTGTTCAGCAAAAGGTCGATGGCTCGCCTGCGGATCAACTGCGACTTCGGCATCTTCGTCACTAGCTCGACTGGTCACCTTGGTTCGACCAAAGACTGCACCCTACCTCCGATCGTCATGTTCGGATGAGGGCCTTCATCAACATCAGCTCCGATCTCTATCAAGATCATGGAGGAATCATCCAGGGAGCCCGTGGGCTCAACGCCAACATTGCCCTCGGGCGACCGTGCTGTTTTTATGGAAAACGAACTAGTGTCCGCTGCCACCGCCTCTTCAAGTGTCGTTTTAACGATTGCTTCGGTGGAATTGTGCGGAATTGAGTCTACAACAACCCTGGAAAATTTCTTCGAGTTCCGATTGAGGAATCTCTGGCAATCCGCGATATACCGGAGCCCTGTTAAATCTGGACAAGAATCTGGATGAGTTAGGGCGTGGTGTCCAGGTTCTAGCTCAGACGTCCTTTGGAAGATCAAACCGTTGATCGGCTGCGGAATTCCTATATCTACCACCCCTCAAAATTTCAGCTCGATTCCACCGTCCAAACTCTGGGAACCTTCCGATTAGTGCATCACTTTTCGGATCTGTTTTCTACGCGAAAATGAATCCGACCCGAGTTCGTCTTTTTTATGAACGGGATTTCGGACATCCTTTTTGAAGGTAGTTTTGTATGGGGTATTGTGTTTTGTTCCTGAACTCATCCCACTAACTTTAAAATCTTTTGAACATGATCTTCAACATCATGCTGGTGTCAAACCAGTCCGGCAATATTGCTCCACGGCCGCCGACCTGCGCTAAACACGTCGTCACTTTGTTGAGCCGAGCTCAACTTCTTCGGATCATCTCGGAAAGCCGAACAAGAGTACGGCATCGAAAAGGGTAAACCATCACCAACATCGCCGCCCCATGGATGACACGGAGCAGACACACCGACATCGCCGCACGATCACTTCATCAAGCCGGCATTGACCACGTCACGACCTGCATCGTCAGGGCCGCACTGTTGCTCCTTCGAGCCGGTGTCCATCACGCCGACCTACTTCGACTCATCGGCTGACATCGAGGCTTCGACATCTCGGCTTGACCGGGGGCTTCGCCATCTCTTCATCAACCTATACGCCAAAGACATCGGCGGCAGGCCATATTTCTTTTATTACTCACTTTGCATAAATTATTTATTATGCAACATTTTTGTTATTACTATTATCCCTGGTCTGCACTATTTTTTGTGCACAGGAAAATGATCCAGCCGAACTATATCCTTTGGCGTCACCTCGGCTGGACGGGGGGCCTCGTCAACACTTCATTACCCCATGCCGGGGACTTCAGCATCACTCTGTCAGCCTACATTGACCGTGCTATGTCACCACCTCGGAGTGCCGAGCTCTTTGCTCTGCCACCTCGGGACCGGCTTGGGGGATGGAACCTTGTCCCGCATCAAGCTCGGACCGCGTCATCAATACCGAACTCATTAACCAGCTAAGTTGCCTTCATGCTCAAAGTTTTAAATTTTTAATTTATGTTCGGTTCAACCAAGCATTATACTTTTTTTGGAAAAGAGTTGCTTGTAAAAAATTTCCTTGTCCAAACTTTGTTTGTGACGCACAAATTCAAATACCCCGTTTACTTGGGGGGCTCCCTTGCTGGAGCTTTTCCTCTTGCATATGATTATACTTGTATGGCTTCGTTCCTTGTTCGTGTATTACGCCACAATATGCACCATATTGACCTAAGTGATTTGCAAGCTGGGTTGCCTTGCTCCTGTGTTTACCCCTACGTTCTCTATTGTTCGGCTAGGGAGTAAAGGGAGCACCTCTGCGATTGTCACGATCGGGTCACCGAGCCGGACCTCGGACTGGTGAAACCGAAGCTAAGCGCTCTTCTGTTTTCAATTATGGTGGCACACAACGGAACTCATGAGTACAAAAATCTATTGCACAAGTCTCATATTAACAATGAGCACCGAATAAAGGTATCGGTGGGGTACTATTTTCTTTGAAGATGCTTCTTACAATTTATCGAGAATATAGCATAAGTTCCTGGAGCGCTTTATGCATTACAGCCTTATGACCTGATTGCTGGTTATCGGAAACACCGTCGATATTCTCGATAGGTGGAGCACATAAAACTTTTCGGTCCTTGACCGAAGAGGGAGAAGCCGACGGTCGGTTAAGACGCGTTTAAAGTTCGGGTGAACATAGATATGATATAAGTACTTTGGTACATACAATCATTCTTTTACCCAAGTCACTCGGGGGATCTTAAATTTATGTGAGCTGTTTTATAATAAGTGTTCTTCTTCTTAGTCGTTGCAAAGTCTTTTTTCTATCACTCCTTTTTTCGACGCGAGTGTGCGGTCAATAGCCGGGGCGCCTAATTTCTCTCTCAAAGCCGCTAAAGTTTGCTAAACTGGCCTAACGAGAAGTACTCCGCCTTCGTGATAGGAGGTTGAAGCCATAGGCTGACCCGCTTGAAGTCTCGAGATAGGATGTGTCATGTTAAAGCACGAAAGAAACACCTTTTTTTCTAAGACCAATTTTCGATTTGGCACCGAACACTTGATCTAGTCCGGACATTAAACTTTTGAATAAGTTTTTTGGATTTTTCGAGCCTATGGCACTTTTAAACTATTTGTGCGTTTCCAGCATTAGTCTCGCAGTTAAACGCCGGACACCTTTAGGGATTCGGCAAAAACATTCTCGGATATCGCCATATATGCATCGATTTCGAATTGTGTCTTCGGTCAATAGTTGGGTTGCCCGGCTCCTGTTCTTGTCTCCTACGTTCTGCTTTGTTCGGATAGGTGTGCAAAGGGAGAATCACTGCGATTGTGCTTCCAGCTTGCATTGTTAAGCACCTCAGTGGAGAAAGCCGAAAACTGACTGTCACAATAGGCGTAAACTGGTCAACGATCCGATGACTATGTTGAATGACGGGTCGTTCATAACATTGGCCGATGTGTTTACGGCTTGACCTCGGATGTCGCCGACCACTAACCACGGGCTCATAGCTAGCTTCCCCAGTTTAAATCTCATATGACTAAGCGAAAGTTATAAAGCCCGCATATCTGATTGCCTCGTTTCCGCTAACACAACCGCCTTCGGGCACCGAGACGTCGGCTAAGGGTTGTTTTGTTAGTGCGGAAACACCACAATAGTATCTACCAAGGGGTAGAAGCCGACGATGGGCCACTTTCAACTGATAACCGGTCGCAATGGAGTCAGAATAATGATGTAAAGTACCTGGATACATAGAATCATTACACATAATCTGTGATTTTACTCTAGATATCGATCCTTAATTTGGCCACCCGTGCCCACATTAAGGCTCAGGGGCTACTGGGCTCCATGCTCATTATTTATAAATATTAAAGGGGTACATCGATCCCCTGATCTGGTGTTGCCACCCGACCAGTGTCTCGGGGGCTACTGCATTGCTTATTCAATGCAGAGAATTCAAAGTGCTCAATGTTCGGCTTGATCGAACTATGCGCATACATGTCTTCAGACAATAATAGGTACCATATGGACTTATCCGGCGTCAAGCTAGTATGTTGCGGTGACTTCTCAAGACCCTCTCTCAGGGGCCCGTTCGCCAATCACTATTATCTCTAATATATTACCCTATGTTTTTATTCCTATATATGCTGCCGAGCTAGGAGTTGATCCTCAGGCCGATTTCGCGCATCGACCTGAGTCTCAGGGGCTACTGGGAACAGCGGTTTTATGCTTTCCTTCAGGTGCATCTCGGGTTTTAGACTGATACACACCTTGAGGGATACTGGCTATATATCTCGGCAGAGGATAAACTGCACCAGTTAAAAATATTCACAAAAAATCAGCCCACGGTCGGGGTGGTGCACCACCTTGGAAGCAGTCTGGCATAAAGCTCGGGCGCCAGCGGCTAGCTCCATAGAGGGCACTTCCGGCATTAAGCTCGGCTAAACTCCTTCAACTTTTTTGGACCAAGATGATCTATGAATTCTTGGATATAGTCCGGCGTTGGAGCTTGGACACAGTCCGGCGTTGGATATTGGATACATTTCGGCGTTGGAGCTCGGAAGCAGTCCGACATTGGTGCTCGGTTGCAAAAGATACCTCGAATGCAGTCCGGCGTTAGAGCTTGGACGCAAGAGGACACTGCCTCCCGGGAAAAACTTCAAACCCGGGGTAGGGCATAAAAAAAGGCATTAATAAAGGCCAGAAAATTAAAGGGGCTCCTCGGATACCCGACGTGTAAACTCTTCGGATGCACTTCGATGATCCGCAAGATCGAAGATGAGAAGAGTTGTTGAACCAGTTTTCAAGACCGACGACCGAAGATGAAGAACAGTTCGGAAGAATCAAGGAGCGTTCCTAACTTGAAGACCGGTTCAGGGGGCTACCGACGGTGTCCTGGACTAGGGGGTACGCACCACGTCATCTCCCGATCTGTTAGATTGGGCCGAGGACCCCCCATGGCTGTAGACTCATAGGCCAGTCCGGACAGCTGCCGCGTACAAGGAAGATTCCACAAGACTTGGCTATCAAGACAAGGACTCCTCCCCACCGGCGTATTCGTCTAGGACTCTTGTTATCCTAGGCCTCTGGTGCATTATATAAACTGAGGCCAGGCTAGTCAATAGAAACAACAACAATCATACCATAGGCTAGCTTCTAGGGTTTAGCCTCTACGATCTCGTGGTAGATCAACTCTTATAATACTCATATTCATCAAGATCAATCAAGCAGGAAGTAGGGTATTACCTTCATAGAGAGGGCCTGAACCTGGGTAAACATTGTGAACCTTGCCTCCTGTTACCATCCGCCTTAGACGCACAGTTTGGGACCCCCTACCCGAGATCCGCCGGTTTTGACACCGACTGTCGTTTATGGGCCGAAAGTTTCAATGGCCTGTAAATGGGCCCAAATTAAGCACGACCTTTAACCGGCCAGAAATACATCGGGCCATAATTCAGCCCATATACTTAGCAGACTGTTAACGGGCCAGAAGTGAACATGGGCCGCGATGATGACAAGTTTAGGATAGGCCGTTGATGGGCCGATTTGACACTAGTCGTACGGGCCTTAACTGAGAATGTTGGGCCTTTAGCTGGGCCGGCCCATTACGGTCTGCAAAATCTTGTGGGCCTTTAGCTAGGCTGGCCCATTGTGGTCCGCTAAATCTTATGGGCATTTAGCTAGGCCGGCCCATTATGGTCAACAAAATCTTGTGGGCCTTTAGCTGGGCTGGCTATTATGGTCCGCTAAATCTTGTGGGCCTTTAGTTGGGCTGGCCCATTTAAACTTTATGGGCCACTTTTGGGCCCGTCCGCGTGTCAACATATCATAGGCCCATCTCGACTGTTGGACGAGTGACACCTGTGCCAACGCGGAGCTGATGCGTGGTTCCGCCGGCCAGTGAGAATTTTACACGTGGAAAATCGGCATTGGTCGTGGCTGTTAGCAGGTTATCGGATCCAAAATCGGACCCGATAGCTTAACGGCATCCCGTTATGGTGGATGCCACGTGTCGGTCACCCTTGACGAAAGCACTTCTATGACGCTCGATTTATCATCATGGAAGTGGACACTTCCGTGATGATAATTTTGGTAATGTCATGGAACACTTCTACGACAGCACAGGTATGACAATCTTCATTCTGTCATAAATTTTTCATGGATGTACATGCATGAAAGAAAATATGACCTACTGTGACAAACATGTATCATCACGGAAGTGTATTTTTTTTGTAGTGCATGCCCTCGGTCTGATTCGACTGTCCGACGGTGTCTCATTGCCCTTCAAGAGCAACTTCCAGACATCTTCGTGTATGGTTCCGAAGAGCGTCTCCAAAGTTTGGTGCTTCTCCGGATCAAATTCCCATAAAGGGCATGTTCGGCTCTGGCATGGAAGGATCCGGCGAACTAGCATCACCTGGATCACGTGGACGAGCTTGATGTTTTTATCCACCATGCTTTGAATGTGCGTTTGCAGCGCTATCAGCTCATCCGACGAAGACCAATTTGGGCCCTTCTCTATCCAGGAGGTGAGCCACATTGGGGCTCCGGATTTGAACTCGGGAGCTACGGCCCAGGTGGCGTCACAAGGCTCTATGATATAGAACCACAACTTCTTCCACTCCTGGACAGTCTCCACGAAGGTACCTTTGTGCCATTTGACATTGGGCATCTTGTTCACCATGGCACCTCCGCACTCCGCGTGTTGGCCATCCACCACCTTTGGCTTCACATTGAAGATCTTGAGCCATAGTCCAAAGTGGGGAGGAATGCGGAGGAAGGCCTCGCACACGACAATAAATGCCGAGATGTTGAGGACGGAGTTTGGGGCGATCATGGAAATCTAGCCCTTAATAAAACAGAAGTCCGCGAACGAAAGGGTGGAGAGGAAACCCCAACCCACGGACGAAATGAAGGATGAACACCACCCTCTCGTTGGGCTTCGGGGTGGGGACGACTTGCCCCTTGGCCGGAAGACGGTGGGCGATTTCTTTCACCAGATACCTGGCCTCCCGAAGCTCGGTGATATCCTTCTCCCTAACGGAGGAGGCCATCCACTTGCCTAGTCCTCCGGATCCGGACATGGTTGAGAGCTTTCTTGAGGCGAAAAAGATGAGGAATTGGGCGCGGGATCTCAAGAATGGAAGGGCAGAGAGAGAGAATGCGTGGGTGAAAGGAAGGAATCGTTATCTCCTTATAAAGGCAGTGAATATCAAGCACCTCCCCACTCACCTTAAAACTCACCTATTCCCAAGGGTTGTGCAAACGGCACGGTTGGATAACCCACACCCGTATTGATGAGAATCCCGCAATAAGGGGACACGATTTCTGCTACGACAAGACGTGCCAATGAAAACCACATCTCGAAACACGGAACAGCAGACGAAAACGGTTCGAAATAATGGTCGCGCAGATGTGATGTCACATTACAAAAAGTTGTCAGCGGATTGGACTCATGAAATATTATACTCTCTGCGGTTGTGTGTGGTACTTGTGTTACAAATCCGAACACATATGTCTGAAGACTATCTTGGAGTATTCAGAAAGGGGAACCCGCCTTGCAATGCCGAAGACAATCTGCACGCCGGGCACCTCGTCATTGAAGCCTGGTTCAGGGGCTACTGAGGGAGTCCTGGACTAAGGGGTCCTCGGGCATCCGGCCTGTTAGACATGGGCCGGACTAATCGACTGTGAAGATACAAGATCGAAGACTCTGTCTCATGTCCGTATGGGACTCTCCTTGGCGTGGAAGGCAAGCTTGGCGTCCAAATATGAAGATTCCTTTCTCTGTAACCTACTTTGTACAACCCTAGTACCCTCCGGTGTCTATATAAACTGGAGGGCTTAGTCCGAAGACAATGGTAGTCATACAGGCTAGACTTCTAGGGTTCTAGCCATTACGATCTCGTGGTAGATCAACTCTTGTAATACACATATTCATCAAGATCAATCAAGCAGGAAGTAGGGTATTACCTCCATAGAGAGGGCCCGAACCTAGGTAAACATTGTGTCCCCCGTCTCCTATTACCATCGACCTTAGACGCATAGTTCGGGACCCCCTATTAGAGATCCGCCGGTCTTGACACCGATAGCGACCGCCTGGCCAAGGAGTTGGCGGCCCAGGCAGATCGACATGAGGCGGCGCTCAAGAAGGCGAAGGACGAAGAGGCACCCCTCCAGCCCGAGTTTGAGACCGAATGCTCGGGCTGGGCTGAGAAGGAGAAGGCTCTGAGCGACGGCTATGGCGAAATCAAAGATATGATCGACGGTGAGTTATCTTTCCTTTCTTTCGGTCGCCGTCTGCTATATGAGCCGGCCCCTGACTTATTTTTTCTTCTTGCGCAGACTTCTTCCCTGGACACGCAGTTGCCGCAAGCCAGGCCACGGAGGCTCACCGCGACGAGCGACGACGGGTCGGTGCAGAAATCGCGCCCAACACGCCCTGGACCCTCAGCGAGCAGCTTCTCGCCATCCACGCTTGTCACCAGTCGTCCCACCAGATGCTCCGCCATATGCAGCGCATCGGGGCCCAGGTGCTGACTTCCCTCTGGCCAGAATCTCAGATCCCGCGCACCCCCAGCCGGACTGTTGAGTTGCTGGAGGTAGCAGTCGGCCGCTTCGAGGCTTGGAAGGGCTCGGCGGCTCGTGTCGGCGCTCGGAAGGCCCTTGAGTTTGTCAAGGCCTGGTACCCAGGCCTGGACTTAGCCCAGCTGGCCACCTTCCAGCTGGAGGCCGCACCGGAGCTGGCGGCAGCGAGCCGTGACCTGACTCATCGCGTGGCGGCTATCACCGACAACTCCGTGTTCGTCCTGGAGCTGAACAAGGAGGGAGCCGAGGTGCCGCCCAACTGGTTCGGGTTGAACCCGGAGTATGAGGAAGATTCGATGGAGGAGATCGCCTCCGGCGATGAGGGCGAGGATGAAGGGGGCGAGGATGGTGAAGACGACACACCAGAGCGCAGAGCGGACGGCCAGCCCCAGCCTGATCGAGCCTTAAGTAACGAGCCACGTGCGAGTGCGCCGACTGGTACTGATGCTGAACAGGCCGAGACTCGCTAGACGGCCACTCCACCAGCCGGCGCCGCCGACTCCACCAACCTGCCGGACCCGTCTGCTGCTCCTTTGGCCTAGGCGGCCAGTTTTATCTTGTCTTTTCCTGTTTTTGTAATCTCTCGAACAGCAGCCGGATGGTGTGGCAAATGGCTGGCTTGGCCTATGCAGATGCTTTTTTCCTTACCATTTTTCATGTGGACACCGTTTCCTGCCTTTAGCTCTTGCCAGCCGGACAGTCGCTCTGCAAGCTCCGGCTTAAGGCAATAGAGGGCCTAGATGTCAGCACACTACTTGTCCGACTGCAGGTAGCATCAACATAGTACAAGGCAGCAAGCCCCCAGGCCGACTAGTCGGACCCGGTGCCGGGCGAAGGAGTAAAATAACACATTCGTAGGAATATAACTTATCGTATAGATAAAAAGGGTAGCCCCGTTGTGCTCCTCAAGGGTCCCGATGTCTTAGTGCTTAATACAAAAGGTAGCGTGGTACATACTGCATCAACTGTAAAATCTTCGGAGGAGATTTGCATTCCATGGGCGCTCGGATTCTTTGCCGAAGTCGTCTCTCTTGCGCTCTCTGGGTTTCTGTGCATCGATGAGGTAGTATGAGTCGTTTCCCATAGCTTTGCTGATGATGAAGGGGCCTTCCCAAGGGGCCGACAGCTTGTGCGGGCCGGCTGTTCACTGGATCAGCCGGAGCACAAGGTCTCCCTCTTGGAAAGATCTTGGCTTGATCTTCTGACTGTGGTAGCAGCACAGACTCAGCTGGTAGATGGCGGACCGGCTGAGCGCTAACAGTCGGCCCTCTTTGAGCAGATCGACACCGTCTTCTAGTGCTTCTTTTGCCGCCGCCTCCGTGTACATGGTGACGCGAGGTGAGTCGAACTCAATGTCAGTTGGGATGACGGCCTCGGCCCCGTACACGATGAAGAAGGGAGTGAAGCTGGTTGACTTGTTTGGAGTGGTGCGGTGGCTCCAGAGGATGGGCGGCAGTTCACCGATCCAGCAACCGGCCGAGCCCTCCAGTGGCTCGACCAGTCGGGGCCTAATGCCGGACAAGATGAGGCCGTTTGCTCTCTCGACTTGGCCGTTTGACTGCGGATGGGCAACGGATGCTAAGTCGAGTCGAATGCCCTGCGTCGCGCAAAAATGGACCAAGGCGCCTTTAGCAAAGTTTGTGCCATTGTCGGTGATGATGTTGTGTGGTACACCGTATCGGACGGTGATATCTGCAATGAAAGTCACAGCAGTCGGACCATTCAGTTTCTTGATTGGCTTTGCTTCAATCCACTTGGTGAATTTGTCCACGGCGACAAGCAAATGGGTCATGCCGCCGCGTGCTGTCATGGCGACAAGCAGACGACCACCTCCACATATGATGTGTATATGGTGGATACACCTAAAAAGGACAACGACGATGGCAGCAAGGATCCAGTTGAGGACAAGCCCTTCGAGGCACCACCAAAAAGTCGACGTCGGCAGCGCTGCTCAAAGTCGTGTCGCGACAAAGGAAAGTAATACTGGCACATGATACAATGATAGTCCTAAGAACGCCGAAGACTCTGACCACCCCATCGAGCCTGCCATAGAGCAGGATGATTGGGAAGACGGACAAGTCAATCCAGACAAAATTGCTGAAAATGAGGATACGGAGGATAGCAACTATCTACCGGCCCCGAGGAGGAAGTCAGCCTCGGTAACGAAGATTTCATCGTGCCAAAGGAACCATCGAGAAAGAACGCTTCAAGCGACAGCTCATTGCAACTGCAGGAGCCTAAAAAGAAACAACAACAACTTCACGCCGAACGAGATACTGTCGATGTACAAAAGTAGGGGCGCTCCTTTTTACCCCTTTACTTGTGCACAGACAGTCGGAGCCGTGCCCACGGCCACACTAAGCAGGACATGGGAGAGAAGCCGAGGAGAAGCCAAAGGCACAAGGCGATCAGAGGCAACGCCAAGACCAGAAACACAAGACAACAAAGGGGCGAGGTGGACTCCCCCGGCGAGACCCTTGCCGGGGCGGCTTCCGCGGCCCCGAGAAGACCCTTGCCGGGGCAACTTGCCCAACACCAACAGAGCGAGCCACCCTTGAGCCCACGGATTCCAACCCAACCAACTACGTTGGACCCAGGGCTCGGGAGGCACCTCAGTGGTGGCATGCAGATCTTTGTCAAGACCATAGATATGTGAGATCAGATCAGGATCAGAAGACGGCGACCCTCGGCGGGATCCCAGCCGAGGGAATCCACAAGGCCCCCTGAAAGTGCAACTATCCCTAGGTGGTTTTGGTAATTCATAACAACATATAGCTCATTGAGCTAATGCTATTCCAAGACAAATATTTCAGGAAAGCTCAATGAATGGCATGGCATGGATGATGAAAGTGGATCCCTCAAAATATTAAGGACAAAGGATTGGCTCAAGCTCAAAAGCTCAAGACTCTATATTTTACATTTTAGTGATCGAAGATCACATTGAGTCTATAGGAAAAGCCAATGCTATCAAGGAGGGATGAGGTGTTGCTTAATGAGCCTCTTGCTTCTTGTGCTTAGTGATATGCTCGAAAACCCTCAACTACTTTCTCACATCCACATATGACCTAAACCTAAAGTCAAAATCGGTCCTACCGATTCTTTCTATCCGGCGCCACCGAGTTCAAATGTCATAGCCACTGCCACAAACCCTAGGCAAATCGGTTCTACTGATAGGGATCTCGGTCTCACCGAGATGGGATTGTAATCTCTCTGTTTCCCTTCGTAACGTTTCGGTCTAACCGATGTGAGTGATTGGTCCCACCGAGATTGCAATGTAAACTCTCTGTTTCCCTTTCGTAACTTTTTCGTCTCACCGAAAGAGCGAATCGGCCCCACCGAGTTTACCTGACCAACTCTCTGGTTAGCTAATTACCAAAATCGGTCTCACCGAGTTTGTGTAATCGGTCTCACCAAGATTACGTTATGCCCTAACCCTAACCATATCGGTCCTACCGAGTTGCATGTCAGTCCCACCAAACACCCTAACGGTCACTAGGTTTACTAAATCGGTCCGACCGAGTTTGTTGATTCGGTCCCACCGAGTTTGGTAAATTGTGTGTAATGGTTAGATTTTGTGTGGAGGCTATATATACCCCTCCACCTCCTCTTCATTCGTGGAGAGAGCCATCAGAACAAACCTACACTTCCAACTTACCAGTTCTGAGAAAGAACCACCTACTCATGTGTTGAGGCCAAGATATTCCATTCCAACCATATGAATCTTGATCTCTAGCCTTTCCCAAGTTGCTTTCCACTCAAATCTTCTTTCCACCAGATCCAAATCCTATGAGAGAGAGTTGAGTGTTGGGGAGACTATCATTTGAAGCACAAGAGCAAGGAGTTCATCATCAACACACCATTTGTTACTTCTTGGAGAGTGGTGTCTCCTACATTGGCTAGGTGTCACTTGGGAGCCTCCGACAAGATTGTGGAGTTGAACCAAGGAGTTTGTAAGGGCAAGGAGATCGCCTACTTCGTGAAGATCTACCGCTAGTGAGGCAAGTCATTCGTGGGCGATGGCCATGGTGGGATAGACAAGGTTCCTTCTTCGTGGACCCTTCGTGGGTGGAGCCCTCCATGGACTCACGCAACCGTTACCCTTCGTGGGTTGAAGTCTCCATCAATGTGGATGTACGATAGCACCACCTATCGGAACCACGACAAAAACATCGTGTCCCAAATTGCGTTTGAATCCTCCAAACCCTTCCCTTTACATTCTTGCAAGTTGCATGCTTTAATTTCCGCTGCCTATATACTCTTTGCATGCTTGCTTGAATTGTGTGAAGATTCCTTGACTTGTGCAAAGATAGCTAAAATCTGCCAAAGTCTAAAATTGGGAAAAGGTTAAGTTTTTAGTCGGTCAAGTAGTCTAATCACTCCCCCTCTAGACATACTTCAAGGTCCTACAAGTGGTATCAGAGCCAGGTTTCCATTTGCTTTGATTTCCATAGCTTTTGGTGGTCATAGCCTTGGTTTCAGAACCTAGGAGAGTATGGCATCTAGCGAGGGAAATTATCACCGTAGAGGTCCTTACTTTGATGGTACTAATTTTGCTAGTTGGAAGCATAATATGAAAATGCATATTCTCGGACATAATCCCGCCGTTTGGGCTATTGTGTGTATTGGCTTGCAAGGTGAATTCTTTGATGGGAGAGAACTGAACCGTGAAGCTAGCGCAGAAGAGTTGAAGAATTCAACAAAATCAGCCGTCTTGAGAATGCAAAGGAAATTTGGGATACTTTGATTGATATGCATGAAGGTACCGACTCCGTCAAGGAATCCAAGTTGGATGTGCTCCAAAGTGAGCTTGACAAGTTCAAAATGAAGGATGGTGAAGGTGTCGCTGAAATGTAATCTAGGCTTGCGCTTATCACAAATGAGATTGCCGGCTTAGGAAGTGAAGAGATGACCGACAGATTCATCATCAAGAAGATCCTAAGAGCATTGGATGGAAAATATGATACCGTGTGCACATTGATCCAAATGATGCCAAATTACAAAGATCTCAAGCCAACATAAGTCATTGGAAGAATTTTTGCTCATGAGATGTCACTCAAGGATAAGGAGGAACTTCAAAACAAGTAAAGTGGTCCTTACAAAGCCTCATGTGAAGCCCCCACATCATCAAGTGAGAAACAAACCTTCAATGAAGAATTGAGCTTAATGGTGAAGAACTTCAACAAATTCGACAAGAGTAGAAGCAAAGAAAGAAGCTCTAAGTCAAGGTCCTACAATGAAAAAAGATGTTCTAGTCGAGAGCGCAATTGCTACAATTGTGCGAGACCCGGACACTATTCCAATGAGTGTACGACACCCTACAAAAGAAGAGAAGATTCTCCAAAGAGAAGAAGTAGAAGAGAAGAATCACCACCAAGAGAGGGAAGGAGTAGAGATGATCGTTATGAATGAAGACCCTCACGGAGAAGCAAGGATTCGGAAAGGAAGGACAAGTCATCAAGATCCTACACAAAACGAAGACATCAAGCTCATGTTGGTGAATGGGTATCCGGCTCCGACTCCGACAATCACTCCGAGAGAAGCTATCACTCCGACTCCGTATACACTCAAGATGAAGGTGTTGCCGGTCTAGCACTTGTGTCAACCAACTCCTACGACATATTTGATTCACCAAATGAAGGAATTGGAAGATGCTTCATGGCCAAAGGTCCTAAGGTAACACACCCCGAGTACGTTGATTTTAATAGTGATGAAGATGACTTGTTAGGTGATGATGATTTATTTGTTGACAACTCTAGTGATGAATACTATGATGAAACGTCAATTAATCATGCTAATCAAGATGAAACGAATGACAATGATAAGGAGAAGATTGTGCTACTAACTAAAGAACTAAACACTCTTAAGTTAGCTCATGAAACTATCTTCGAAGTTCATCGAGAACTTTTAAGGGCTCATGAGAAGTTACGCTTTGAAAATCTCAATCTTGAGCAAGAGCATGAGTTCCTAAAAGCAATCAATGATGATCTCCGTAAGAAAAGTTCTTCTTACATTGCCAAGCGTTTACACTTATCTACTTATATGCCTCAAGTCAAGTCTAGTAATAAGAACAAGAAAGATTATTTCTCTAGTAGTAACAATAACAATGCTAAATCCAATATTGTTGCTTCTACTAGTTCTCTTGATTCCACTAATGATTCTCTTAGCGAAGTTACTCTTGAGCAAGAAAACAGCTTATTGAAGGGAATTATAGAGAAAGGTGTATACAAGAGCCTTGCCGGGAGTAAGCAATTCGAGGAAATTGGACGCAAGCAAGGAAGGCACCGGAAGAATCAAGGTGTTCGTTTTGAACGAAAGTTCTATGCCAATGGAGTAGAGTTGGAAGAAGATCAATACCCCAAGACGAAGTTTGTTCCTCAACAAGAGAAGTATGATCCTACTTCCTTCAAGGGAACACAAGCACCAGATGATCTTCCACCACAAGACCACAAGAACAAAGGCAAGGACAGGTTTCAAGAGGAGATTGATGCATTTGAAGAAGCACCTAAGGCCTTTGTCAAGTGGGTTCCCAAGACTACGTCAAGTTCTACTTCATCAAGTACAACTAATACACCAAGGATTCCCATCAAGATGATGTGGATCCCGAAGAAGAAGAACTAGAGAGTTCTTGAGGGTGACTCATAACATTCTTCACTCATATCATTATGGCAAGGACAAGTGCAATCATCTTCCATATCTTGCACTAGTTCAAGGAGTCACAAACCCTCATGTTGGTAAGGCAAGGGACAAGGTAACCTAATGTTTTCATGGACATAATTTTGTGTGAGCATCACTCTATGTCTATGGATATACTTGATTGTTCCTTGTGGGCCTAACCCATGTAGGTATTAAAAGTTCAACTCACTCCAAAGGATTGCTCCAAAAGATCTACATCAACATTGAGCATCCACATCTTCAACACCTACATGAAGTCATCATCAACAAAACCCAAGGTTAGTTCATCCCTCTAAAGGGGGATCTCACATCTAGGGGGAGCTTAACTATAAGAATTGAGTCAAAGCAACTCTAATGATGTGAACACATAAATGCTTTATGTAAAAGTGGTAACCCCACTTGAGCTTAAACGATGAGTATGACCTATGATCAAATGTTCTCATTTGACTCCTAAGTCAATATACTCATATATAGATGACCTAGTCATCGCCAATTGTTTGATAGATGCTAGTATTGGTTGTGCATGCTTAATCACATATTTCATTTTTCATTTATTGTGTGAGCATGTTGGTTGCATATTTTACTCATTCGAGGACATCCACTTGTTGTTTTGATTGATTGGTTTCTTTTTCCTTGGCCAAGTGGATGGACAAGAATGCCTAAGAACCTTCTCTAGCTATCTATGCTTTTCTCGTCTGAAACTCTATTCATGCTACATCACAAAATTTGATCAAGTCAGATTCGAACCACTTTGTGTGAGGAGCACTCGGAGTCCCCGATTCTTCATAGACTTAAAACTTCCAAAACTTCTTTTTGATTTTCGGTCTGACCGATTCTTCCATTTCAGTCATACAGAGATCACTAAGTCGATCTAGGTTTTCATCTCGGTGCAACCGATTTGAACTTTTCGGTCACACCGAGTTGCTGTAACTGTTAACAGTTATGCATCTCGGTGCCACCGAGTTGTTCCACTCGGTCACACCGACAGTGTCGGGCTATATATTCTCACGGGCAAATTTTGGAAAACTTTCTCTGAAACTCTTCGCCCGCGCATAGCTCTCTCTACCTACAAGGTCTCCGGATCATCGACTTCGTCGCCAGCCGCCTCCTGTCGCTGGTCTCCGCCGCCGTCAACGGATTTCATCTCCGTCGTTGCCGCCGTAGCGAGTTCACCGCTGAACTAGGGCATGAACTCGATCACAGTGCTATCCTCGTCTGATTCTCAACACATTGTGTTCATTATGCTTCTTGCCACGATTGAAACACCTCTATCCAGTCAAAACAATCCTTAGAATAGATGTGATTCGAGAATTTAGTGTTAGGTTTCTGCCGAAACCATCTCGGACCCATCGAGTTGAAAAACTCGGTCCCACCAATTTGGCTAACGCCATTGCACTAGTAACTCTCGGTCTGACCGAGAATTGCTAATCGGTGTGACCGATTTTAAAACTTTGTGAAACCCTAGCAGTCTCGGTGCCACCGAACTATGACTCGTTCTGACTGAGTTCACTAGTTTAGGTTCCAAAACTGCTTCGGTATCACCGAGTTTGAAAATCGGTAGATCCGAAATGCTTTCTGTGGAAAACTAAAACTAAGTTTTTTGAATCATTCTTTTGCAAAAATCTCTGCATTTTGTGATGCTCATCCACTCTACCACATCTATAACTATTCACAAGGTCAGCAGTCAGTGTGTGCAGCATGTCAGACCAAAGTGACAGCCAGAACAAGTCAGAAGAGCAGATTCACATGAGTGAGGGCACTAGCCCCTCTAGCAGCTCAGATGAGGGAAGCAGAAGCACTCCCAACCAAATGCCCAAAGCTGCCACCAGGACAAGGAAGAAGAAGACCTCAGAGTCTGAGGATGAGGATTATGTGGCTGTTGAGGATGAGGCTTGTTCAAATAAGAAAGTGCTCAAGAAGGAGTATAGCTCAACTGCAGTAAAGCCAGGAATGAAGATCAAAAGGCCTGCAGGAAGACAACCAATGTCCAAAGCCAGAGTCTCCACTCAAGCATCTTTGGAATCCCAACCCAAATAGCCTGCTGCAGGAGGAAAGAAAAGGAAGGAAAGGGTCAAGAAGACCATGGCCAGAGTAATAGGAAAGCCTTTCATGATGGAAGAAGAGGAAGAAGAAGAGGTTGTTGCACCAGCACCCAAGGCACAAAAGCTGATGGGTGATGCTATAAAGTCAGGGGCTGCAACTTCAAAGCCCAAAGAAGCACCCAAAGCTGCCTCCAAGCCCAAGAGTGCACCTAAGAGGAATACCAGGAGTATACCAGCTGCTAAAAAGAACAAGGCCCCAATGCCTGATGTTGCTGCTGAGGAAGATGATGAAGGGCAAGTCCTAAGGAAGCTCAAACCCAAGATTCCAGACCACAATGATGCTCATCCTGTGGCTGAGAACATGAAGATCATGAGAGATTCAGGGTTGAGGCTATGGAGAGAGTCAGATCCATATGCCACCAGAAGAAGGACTGCTGTTGATTACAGGTTCCACACAAAGGAGCAGCAGGACTTCTATGAGACAATCTTGTTGGACAAGAAGCCCATAGTGTGTGATATGAGGTGGGTCGACTGGAACTACATACAGGAAAATGAAGAACACTATCCTGGAGTGTATGACAGCTTCAGTATGTGTGGAGTTGCAGACTTTGTTGGGCAGAAGCTCACAAACTGGAATGATGACCTCATTATGCAATTCTACTCCACATCACATTTCTATCCAGATGGCAGGATAGTTCGGATGTCTGAAGGAACGAGATACCAATCAACCATTGAGGAATGGGCAAGTATGATCAATGCCCCAAAGGAGAGTGAAGATGACTTGGACGTTTATGCCAAGAAGAAGATGGATCACAACTCTATGTCACAGATGTACAAGGAGATCCCAGACAAAGCTCTTGAGACTTTCAAGCTTGGGTCAGTTCATTTTCTTCTGTCAGGGCTGCCAACGATCAACTGGATCCTAAGGCATACTCTTTTGCCCAAATCAGGTGACCACAACATGATCAGAGGGCATGCAATTAATTTGCTACACATATTTGATGTGCCCCAGAAATTCAAGGTCATGAGCCTCATAGTTGAGACTATCAAGAGGACAGCAGCAGACCAAAAGAGAAGCTATGGATATGCCCCACAAATTCAGGAGTTGATTAACTCAAAGATGGGCACAGGGAAGTATCTGTTGGATAAGGAACACTTTGTTCTCTATCCTGACTTTGAGGACAATCAAGTTGTCATGACTGAGAATGAACCATCATCAGTACAAGCTCAAGAGAACAAGGAGAAAGCAAGGAAAGAGAAGGCTGCCAAGATGCCAACACAAGAGGAGGCATCTGAGTACTTTTTGAAGAGCAAGCAGGACTAGCTGAGTTACTTGATAGCATCATCACTGAGGATTGAGAAAGGGTTGGCCACCCTAACTCAAAACCAGGAGAGCCTGGAAAGAATCATGGAACAAAAATTCTATGATCTTGATGTCAAAGTAACTGAGATTCAGTCAGTTGTGGAGAAGCTACAGGATGACATGCAGGAGAGGAAGGGTAGGACAACAACTGATGCATTTGCCAGAGTGCCTCGAGCTCAGAGATCAGCTGCAGAGCCAGTAACAGAAACCAGAGTCACTTCATCTGCTCCAGCTACAGCTCCAGCACCAACTCCTTCAGCTCCTTCCACATCAACTGAAGTCTTCGTCCAAGGAGCCATCTCTACGCCACCAGCTGAAGACCAAGCCTGAGAGACGATATAGTACTATGCATTTTCTAGGAACTTTTTTGGTAAATTCTTGCCAAAGGGGGAGAAAAATGTATAGATCATAGGCTTCGAGAGAGAGAGAGTTTGCTTTTGTTCTCTCTTGTCTTCTTGGTTGAACCTTGTTTGCTTTTGATTGCTTGAGATACTATGCTATTATCTGTGAGATATTGATTATCATGTGTTTGATCATAAGCTACACTTATGCTTGTTAGATGATATTATCTTACTTATCCTAATATGATCATTCACTTTGCTTGGTGATGAGTGCATGTATTCAATCTTTATTATTTTGAGCGCTCCACCAAGATGAATGTGACATGGAAGAGTAACCCATGAGCCTAATTCCTTGTGCATTTGAAGTCCAAAGCAAATCTTAAAATATGCACAAATTTAGAGGGAGCTCTTGCTTATCACATACTTCTCAACGCGACGATGTTTTTCAATCGTATTATCATTTGTCGAAGCTTTGATCTATATGTTGTCATCAATTACCAAAAAGGGGGAGATTGAAAGTGCAACTATTCCTAGGTGGTTTTGGTAATTCATAACAACATATAGCTCAATGAGCTAATGCTAATCCAAGACATATATTTAGGGAAAGCTCAATGAATGGCATGGCATGGATGATGAAAGAGGATCCCTCAAAATATTAAGGACAAAGGATTGGCTCAAGCTCAAAAGCTCAGGACTCTACATTTTACATTTTAGTGATCCAAGATCACATTGAGTCTATAGGAAAAGCCAACACTATCAAGGAGGGATGAGGTGTTGCTTAATGAGCCTCTTGCTTCATGTGCTTAGTGATATGCTCCAAAACCCTCAACTACTTTCTCACATCCACATATGTCCTACACCTAAAGTCAAAATCGGGCCTACCGATTCTTACTATCCGGCGCCACCGAGTTCAAATGTCATAGCCACTGCCACAAACCCTAGGCAAATCGTTCTACCGATAGGGATCTCGGTCTCACCAAGATGGGATTGTAATATCTCTGTTTCCCTTCGTAACGTTTTGGTCTAACCGAAGTGAGCGATCGGTCCCACCGAGATTGCAATGTAAACTCTCTGTTTCCCTTTCGTAACTTTTCGGTCTCACCGAAAGAGCGAAACGGTCCCACCGAGTTTACCTGACCAACTCTCTGGTTAGCTAATTACCAAAATCGGTCTCACCGAGTTTGTGTAATCGGTCTCACCGAGATTACGTTATGCCCTAACCCTAACTATATCGGTCCTACCGAGTTGCATGTCAGTCCCACCGAACACCCTAACGGTCACTAGGTTTAGTAAATCGGTCCGACCGAGTTTGTTGATTCGGTCCCACCGAGTTTGGTAAATTGTGTGTAACGGTTAGATTTTGTGTGGAGGCTATATAAACCCCTCCACCTCCTCTTCATTCGTGGAGAGAGCCATCAGAACAAACCTACAATTCCAACTTACTAGTTCTGAGAAAGAACCACCTACTCATGTGTTGAGGCCAA
Source organism: Aegilops longissima (assembly GCA_021605205.1). NCBI lineage: Eukaryota > Viridiplantae > Streptophyta > Magnoliopsida > Poales > Poaceae > Aegilops > Aegilops longissima. Next base: position 271,638,167 of record CM038681.1, read on the forward strand.
GATATTCCATTCCAACCATATGAATCTTGATCTCTAGCCTTTCCCAAGTTGATTACCACTCAAATCTTCTTTCCACCAGATCCAAATCCTACGAGAGAGAGTTGAGTGTTGGGGAGACTATCATTTGAAGCACAAGAGCAAGGAGTTCATCATCAACACACCATTTGTTACTTCTTGGAGAGTGGTGTCTCCTAGATTGGCTAGGTGTCACTTGGGAGCCTCTGACAAGATTGTGGAGTTGAACCAAGGAGTTTGTAAGGGCAAGAAGATCGCCTACTACGTGAAGATCTACCGCTAGTGAGGCAAATCCTTCGTGGGCGACGGCCATGGTGGGATAGACAAGGTTGCTTCTTCGTGGACCCTTCGTGGGTGGAGCCCTCCGTGGACTCGCGCAACCGTTACCCTTCGTGTGTTGAAGTCTCCATCAACGTGGATGTACGATAGCACCACCTATCGGAACCACGACAAAAACATTAGTGTCTCAAATTGCGTTTGAATCCTCCAAACCCTCCCTTTGTGTCGGATTTCGGGTTCCGGCAGACCCTTAAGGTTTGAACTCTGGGGTGCGCGCGGAGATCCAACCCTCCACCATCTCGTACCTCGCCGAATCGCAGGGACCTAAACTACTTGAAAGAACAGCACAAGAGACACGATATTTATACTAGTTCGGGCCACCGTTGTTGTGTAATACCCTACTCTAGTTTTTGGTGTGGTGGATTGCCTCTTGGGCTGATGAAGAACAGTAGAGGGAAGAACAGCCTCGCGAGGGTCTGTCCTTGGTGGTTGTGATGAACTGCTAGGTGGTGTCCCGTCGCTCTAGCTTGAGGATCGGGCCTCTATCTCTCTCTCTCAATTCCAAATGCCGGATCTCTCCCTACTATGGTGGCTAGCTCTACTTATATAGACGAAGGCCCTGGGCCTCTTCCCAAATATTGAGTGGGAAGGGCGCCAACAATTGGCCATTTTGAAGGGGAAGAGCGGGTAGACTTATCTGACTAAAGTTGGTCCTCGCCTATCAAAGGCTCTGGTGATGACGGCTGCTTGGGCTCCACGATGACTCCCTTCCAGCTGTTGGGGCTGTTCTTGGTCTTGTTGCTCCAAAACGGATGCCTTTGCTTGATGCTCTCGCCTGCGCTTGCTCCCTTTGCACCAAAGAGGAAAGGAGGACGCTGCGCGGGCTGGCGCCCGACTGGCGCCCTTGGTCGTCACGGCTTGCGTCATGGGCACCTCGCGAGGTACCCTGCCTTGAACTCTCCGCCTCCTCATGAGCCAGCTGACGAGGCCATGCCCGAGAAGCTCCTGGTCGTCCGCCCATGAGGCTTGCCCCTCGCGAGGGTCTTGAGCTTATGTTGATGAAGATGGGCCGCCCTGGGCCTCCTTTGAGCCACGCCGCAGGCATGGCAGAGCAAGTCTGGGACCCCGTTCCTAGAACGCCGACAGTAGCCCCGGGCCCACGGCGCGCCCGAACTTGGCGGCGAGGCGAAAGGGCAAGTCTGACGTCAAGGGCCCTAACAGCCTGCGGCCTTGGGCGCCGCGTGGCGGTTGATTGGATGCGTGCGCCTGCTCCCCCACGACATCTTGGTAACCACCCGGATTCGACAGGTCCCTGCATGCAGAGTTGGGCATGATGACTGCTGATCGTGGAGGCCGGCGGTTGGCCTTCGCCGGCTATAAGTACGGAACGGCGCGCGCCCTCCCAGTCTATTCTTCTGCTTCTCCTCTTCCTCGTCTCGTCTGGTTGCCATGGCTCCGATCCGTCGGTTCTCCAGGGAAGAGAAGGGAAAGGCTCCTCAAGAGGATCTGACCCGCTCCCCCAAAGAAGCGGCTTGCCCTCTGGTGTCACGGCAGGAGGCCTGCGAGCGAGGCGCCCGTGCCTGGTGCGTCGGCCGCCACCAGGTTTCCTCTTCCTTATACGCCGCAAATTGGTGGCCCTGAAGGAGGTGACGCCGGGAGCCACGAGCGGCGCCGCCGACGACGCCGGCGGGTCACGAAGGTGTGCGTCTTCCCCCCTGGAATCCACGCCGAGGGCTCCTGCCGGGAGTTCGTGCTTCGCGTCGCTGCGCCTCATAAGTCTTAGATTCGTCTTCCTTATTTCTTCGCCTCCGTCGTCCGGCAGGGGGAGCCCCTAGGACTCTGGCTGCAGCACGCCGGCTGCGGCACCCTCGCGACCGGGCCAGAGGTTGCGGTAGTTGCCCCGGGCGAGGTCTTCATGACTCGAGGCTGGGACAAGGTCGCCCGGGTCTGCAGGACGAGGGGCGCCCTCACGATCCACCTGGAGTACGATGGTGCTTCTGTGGTGTCCTTCAAGGTCTTCGACGCAAAGGGTCGTCGACTGGAGTGCTGCCCCGGGAGAGGTGCTCGGGGTCCTGCTGCGGTGAGGCGGAGGCCAACCGACCACTCCCTTGACAGCTTCTTAGGCGACGAAGGCGCCGGAGGATCCAGCGACTCCGCCGAGCTCTTCGCGACACCGGAGACGAGCGACGACAGCTACGAGCCCCCGAGCCTGCGCCGCTCCTGGAGCAGGGCGAGCTCGTCAGGTCGTCGCCGCCCCTGATCTGGATGGGGTTGGCTCCGGACCGGGTGGCCCACCGTTGATGATGGCGTCTGCCGCGGTGGTCCCTGTAGATAGGGCTCCTTAGGATTCGCGTCTTTTGTTCCTGCGAGGAGCCAAGAATGTACCCCTCGGGGGCTTGTAAGGTGTTTGTAGCTTCGTTTGTCAATATGATTCTTATTGTGAGGAAATGCGGGATGCTCATTCCGTTCTAGCTCAGTTTCTTCCTTTTCAGACCTCGTGAGGGCTTGGTGCTCTGCGCCAACAGGTCCCAGTCCCAAGGCGGCTTCAGCTGTCGCTGGTATGCCAGGTCGCGATGCCGTGGTCAAGGCCAGGAGGAGAGCGGCCCGAGGTCCGGTAAGAGCCTCTGAGTCGCGATGCTCAGGGGGTCCCCCTTGGCGCTCAAGCAGCCATCATTCGGTGAGAAAGGAGAGCGACGTTGTTAACACGGAGTTGCATTGAGTGTGGGGATGGTATTGCAATGACTAGTGTGTCCGGAGGGTGACTTATCTCGAGGTCGGGACAATGCTTCTGGTGCGGCGCCAGTCCGTGCCTTGGCTGGCGAGATTGCGTGGCAAGGTAAACCGTGCTCCTTGGAGTGACCTGCAGGTTCACCACAAAGGAACAAGAGCTCATTGTGGCGTCGTTAGTCCTGTCGTTAGTTGCTTTGGAGAGGCATGAGAGGCCTCGCGAGGTGTGTCGGGGCACCCGTGAGCCAGCAGGACTCACGAGGCCCTACCTCAAGGCGGGTTGCGCTGGCTCGGGCCTTATCTTGAGTGTGTTCCTGCAAATTTGGCGGATGATGGTGCTGTGTCGTCTTGGGTCCCGGCTCTCGGGCTGGTCTCAGCCGTCGCTGGCAAGCCAGGTCGCGATGCCATGGACAAGACCAGAGGGTGAGGACCGGAGAGCCGGTAGGAGCCCTGAGTCGCGATGCTCAGGCACCCCCCCTTTAATGCGCAAGCTGGGTCAGACGCAGCAACTCTACGTGCTCGGGTCCCGGCTCTCGGGCTGGTCTCAGCCGTCGCTGGCAAGCCAGGTCGCGATGCCATGGACAAGACCAGAGGGTGAGGGCGGAGGCGGTAGGAGCCCTGAGTCGCGATGCTCGGGCACCCCCTTTAGCGCAAAGCTGGATTAGATGATGAAACTCGTCCTCGGGTCCGGCTCTCGGGCTGGTCTCAGCCGTCGCTGGCAAGCCAGGCCGCGATGCCATGGACAAGACTAGAGGGTGAGGGCTGGAGAGCCGGTAGGAGCCCTGAGTCGCGATGCTCAGGCACCCCCCCTTTAACGTGCAAGATTCCGCCACCCAGGAAAAGGCACCAAATAACAAGCATGGTGGAACGAGAGCATAATCCTAAGGAAAACGCATGAAGGATACATGCATTGGGGCTGGCCCGGCGGCTTGGGGATGATGTAACCCGAGGGGCGCCCCCAACAGGATAAGCTAAAGACATGAAATAAAAGGGATACATGCCGCAGGGACGGACCCACGCTGCACAGGAATAATCTTGACCTCAAGGCGCTCCCAGCCGGAAATAAAACATAAAGATGTCACCTGGTGATGTTGGGGATGAAGGGTTGTTGATGTAGCAGACTCGGTGGGCTGCGGGAGCCGATCCTCATGAGCCCCCAGGCCCGGGGGCTTCGGGAGGCTCCGGAGGCGATGGCGGCTCCTCTTGGGCCATCTCCATCTCCGCCAGGGCTGCGGCGTGCCTGACCTCTTGATCCTCCAGGATGGTCCTCATGAGACGCTGGTATGCGGCAGCCGCGTTTGGCAGGCCATAAGGCATGCGTACGTAGCTATGGGGTGGACCTTCGCAACGTCCCACTTGCGAGGGCCAAAGGCACTCTTGAGATGCGGCTCGGTTGAGCCCTGGTATGTCGATGCAGACGCACAGCCCACCATCCTCGCCTGGATGGGGGGCCACAGCGGGTAGGCGGCGGCTGCCCCTCATGACCCTTGACTCCTGTAGCTCCTGAATGGCCTTGCTAATGAACTCTTGAGGGTTCTGTCCTCCTGGTCTTGCTCACCTTGCTATGGAAGCGTGCTTGGCTCACGCCTCCACGTGGTGCACAAGCGCCTCCCTCGAGACCTTGGCGAGGTTGGCGGCCCTCCAGGGGAGAGCCCCCGAGCCCTGCCTTAGGAGGGCGCCGGGCGCGCTTTCCTATGCGATGGAAGGAGGCTCCCCCTGGACCGATGTGGACACTGAGGGGCCTGTCTCTTGAAGAGTCGGGTCGGTCGATGTCTTCTTCTTCTTGGGTGCGGCCTCGGGAGGCCTCCTGCTGCTGTGGTCTGGGTCTTCCAGCGATGCGGCCTGAAAAGCTCGCTCCAGGGAGCACATTGCGTCTCTCTCTTTACAGGGCACCGTGATGACCCCGCCGCTTCCTGGCATCTTGAGGACGTTGTAGCCATGGTGGGTTACGGCCATGAATTTGGCCAACGCCGGGTACCCGAGGATGGCGTTGTACGACAGGCGAATGTGGGCGACTTCGAAGTCGATGAGCTCGGTGTGGTAGTTGTCGCGGGCCCCGAAGGTGACAGGAAGGCGGACCTGCCCGATCGGGACCGTGGAGCCGTCGGTAACCCCGGAGAAAGGCTTAGTTGGCTGAAGCTGGCTTTAAGGCACTTGAAGATTGTTGAATGTCTCCACGGACAGGACGTTGAGCCCTGCTCCGCCGTCGATGAGGGTCTTGGTGACCAGCACGTTGCTGATGATTGGGGAGCAAAGCAAAGCATTGGGAGAACTCCGGCTGTGGCTGCGCACTTGAGCTGATCCACTGAGCTGAACGTGATGGCGCACGCCGACCACCTGAGAGGGCGCGTGGACTCGAGCTTGGGGAGGACTGCATTCACTTCACGGGCGAACTGCTTGAAGATGCGCTGAGAGGCTGGGGCTTGAGCTCCGCCCAGGATGCAGGCGATCGCACGTGCTTCCTGGAAGCCCCCAGCCCCCTCGTCCTGATGACGGTCTTCGAATCTCCTTGGTGGCGGCGGCAGCGGAGGTAGGCCTACGTTCCCTTGCGGACGATCCTCACGAGGCTGATCCCTCCAGCCCCCCTCGCGAGGCGGGTCTTGCCAGCGGTCCTCGCGAGGTTGGTCGCGCCACCCTTGGCACGGGCCGCGGTCTTCCCAGCGTCCTGCATTCCTTCCTCCTCCTCGGCCGTAGCCCCGGTCGCTGCGCTCGGGGCGCCTGCCGACCCTTCTTTCGAGCACGGCCCGGAGCTCTTGACATTCATTGGTGTTGTGGGTGTGGAGGTCGTGGTACACGCAGTACCGGCTGCCCTTGGAGGACTCATGCTGATCTCAGCCTCGCTTGGTGTCTGGTTCGGCTGCGAGCACGGCTGCCCCTTGCGCTTCACGTCCTTGGCCTTGGACTTCTTCTCTTCGGGATCCGTGGCAGGAAGCTCGAGGAGGGAGAGGCGCCCCTCCTCAGCCCTGGCGCACTTAGTCGCCAAGTTGAACATCTCCAGGGAGGTGCACAGATCTTCGTGCATCGCCAGCTCCTCCTTCATCTTGACGTCGCGCACGCCGTCGAAGAAGGTAGAGATGATGGCCTCCTCCATTACCCTGGGGATCTTGAGGCGCGCGTTGTTGAAGCGCTGGATGTACTTTTGCAGGGTTTCCCCTGGCTGCTGCTTGATTCAGCGCATGTCGCTCACGGCGGGTAGCCGGTCGCGAGTACCTTGGAAGTTGGCGATGAATCGGGTGCGCATCTCGGCCCAGGAAGAGATCGTGCCTGGGGCCAGATTCAGGAGCCAGGTCCGGTGCTGGTGCGCGAGGCAAATGGGAAGTGGAGGCTATGTATTGACTACACAAATATCAATAAGGCTTGTCCTAAGGACCCCTTCCCGTTGCCGCGCATCGACCAGATTGTTGACTCCACGGCCGGGTGTGATCTGTTGTCATTCCTCAACACCTACTCGGGCAACCATCATATCTTCGTGATAAGAGAAGAAAGCATTTAGAACCCTACGTATTGCTTTTTACGGATGCCTTTCGGGTTGAAGAGTGCTGGCTCGACATTCACAAGGGTGGTCCAGATTGGTTTTGAGCCCCAGCTACATAGAAATATGGAAGCTTATATGGATGACATAGTGGTCAAAACCAAGGACAAGGCGACCCTTGTACAAGACTTAGAAGAGACGTTTGCCAACCTACCCAAGATCAACCTCAAGATGAACCCTGAGAAGTGTGTCTTTGGTGTTCCGTATGGAAAACTTCTCGGGTTCTTTGTGTCGCAGCGTGGGATCGAGGCGAACCTAGACAAGATCAAGACTATTGAGCAGATTGAGGCACCCAAGCGAATCAAGGATGTGTGGCGGCTCACTGGCTGCGTTGCCGCCATGAGCAGATTCATCTCCAAGACCGCTGAACGTGCCCTTCCCTTTTTCTAAATCTTGAAGAAGGCAGGCCTAATGGAGTGGACCCCAGAGGCCGACGCGGCATTGCAGGATCTGAAGAAATACCTTTCCTCTAGGCCAATACTGGTTGCGCCTAAACCACAAGAGTCGTTGCTGCAGTATCTGGCAGCAACGAATCAAGTGGTCAGCGCCACACTTGTGGCGCAGAGGGAGGTCGACGAAGAGGCAGTGGCAACGGCGGGACCGGCGGATGGCAAGTCAGAGATTCCCCTGGTAGGGCCTGGTGCCGGCAAGGCAAGGCCCCCCAGAGTCTGACGCCATCGGGACAGGGCCTGCGCAGCCAAGTGAAGTAGTGCAGAAGAAGATGATGATGGAGCACTCGATTTACTTTGTCAGCTCCCTCTTGCAGGGGGCCAGGTCAAGGTACTCCGGTGTGCAGAAATTACTCTTCGGCCTCCTTATTGCCTCGAGGAAGCTGCGTCATTACTTCCAAGCCCACGAGATCACTGTCGTCACCTGCCTCCCGTTGCAACGGATATTGCACAACCCAGATGCAACAGGAAGAATTGTGGAGTGGGCCTTGGAGTTGTCAAGCTTTGGGTTGAGGTTTGAAAGTACTTCGACAATCCAGAGTACAGTCTTGGCGGAGTTCATAGAATGGACCTCAAGGCCCGATGAAGAAATCCAGGAGACCGCTCTCCCCGGCAAGGAAGCAAGTCGTGACTGGATCATGTACTTTGATGGGGCTTTCTCGCTACAAGGCGCCGGTGCCGTTGTGCTACTTGTCGCACCCACCGGAGAGGACCTCAAGTATATGATCCAGATGCACTTTCCCAGGGAGATGTCCACAAACAACACTACTGAGTACGAGGGGCTACTTGCCGGTCTCAAGATCGCGGCAGACCTCGGGGTGAAGAAGCTCATCGTCAGGGGTGATTCGCAGCTTGTCGTCAGACAAGTCAACAAAGATTATCAGAGTCCGTTGATGGAGGCCTACGTAGATGAGGTGAGGAAGCTGGAGGAGCGCTTCGATGGTATACAAGCGGAGCACATTCCCCGAGCGGAGAACGACATTGCTGACTACCTGTCAAAGCGCGCTGCATTCAAGCTACCTGTGGAACCAGGTACTTTTTTGCTTCGGTTAACTCGGCCATCCGTTGAACCATCAACGGAGCAGAACAAGCGGAGGCAATCGGGCCCCGGCAAGTACTTTCCCGCCGAGCCCCCAGGGGCCGCCGGCAAGGGTGTTGCCGCGGATTCCGAGCCCAACAAGGGGCAGCTGGCTCCGGCAGTGTGCCAAGCCCTGGCCGTAGAGACAGCTGCCCCCATGGCGGAAGAGATGCCTTTAGTCCTTGCCGTCGAGCCCTAGGCTCCGGCATGGGAACAGCATACCGTCTGTTTCCTCCAGACAGGGGAACTTCCTGAGGAGTAGGAAGAAGCGAAAAAAGTAGCCCGTCGGTCTGCCTTGTACCAGTTCATCGATGACGTCCTGTACATAAAAAGACCGAAGGGTGTGAAATTGAATTGCATCCCCCGGGAGGAAGGCATATGTGGCTCCCACATAGGGTCGAGGGCCCTTGACGGCAAGGCATTCTGGCAAGGCTTCTTCTGGGCCACCGCCCTCCAGGATGCGACGGCACTAGTAACCAGGTGTGAAGCGTGCCAGTTCCATTCAAAGAAGCTTCATCAACTAGCTCAAGCCCTTCAAACAATCCCTCTCTCCTGGCCGTTTTCGGTCTGGGGGCTCGACATACTGGGCCCTTTCCCTCGCGCTGTCGGGGGCTTTGAGTACTTGTACGTCGCAATCAGCAAGTTCACAAAGTAGCCGGAGGTGGAGGCAGTGAGGAAAGTTACTGCACAGTCAGCCATCAAGTTCTTAAAAGGGCTAGTTTGCCGTTTTGGTGTACCAAACAGAGTTATCACCGACAACGACACGCAGTTCACAAGCCACACCTTCATGCAATACATCCAAGACGTCGGCAGCAAGGTCTATTTTGCTTCCGTGGCACACCCCCTGTCGTGGAATTGTCAGGGCAGATGTCCGTAGTGTCAGGACTTAGTCGTGAGGCCAACGCATCTATGTGGTAGCTTGAGAGGGGTTGAGCGGAATCGAGAGACTCAACACACAAGACGAGGATTTAGACAGCTTCAGGCCCCGGGAAACATCATCCGGTAAAAACCCTACATGTTGTTTGAGGCTAGGTCTCATTATGATCACGAGGGAGTCGCCGGTAAACCGGCTCTTTGTGTCTAGCCCTAGAGATTGTTTCTTCTTGCTTATCCCTCTTTGGGGAGCCCTGCCCCACCTTATATATGTTGAAGTGGCGGGCTACATGTGGAGTCCTATTAGGATTAGGACTAGTCTATCTCTAATACAAACCAGATACAAGTCCAGGTCTTAACTCCTTGTAAGACAAATATTCCTCACGCCTTTCCATGTAAACCGGCCCACCATAGTATGAATCGGCCTTCATGAACCGCCCGTTGGGCCACCGGGTCTAGTCGCTCCTCTGACCCGCCTGCCGGATTACCAATGAATCGTAAACCGCCAGGTCCAAACAGATCGCCAGTGAATCGTCAATTCTCACCCGGGTCTCAAGTAAACCGCCAAGTCCGGCCGAGTTATACTTCCGGACGGTTTACGCCGCGGGGTATATCCCCGACATTAGCCCCCAGTTTAATTTGGATTTATCCATGTTAAACTGATACTGTAAAACAAACTCAAGAACAAATTTGACAGATTATGCTCCGGGTTAAGAATTCTTGTAAACCGGCATCTGATCATCCTTAAGTCCTTGTCATTTCCTCCTTCTAGAAAATCCGAGTCAATAGACCAGCTTCATATTCAATTTGCTTGCAGAAGATATTTCGTAAATAAAGAATCCATTTGAATTGGCCTTCAATGCTCTGATTTGAAAAAATATTGGTCTTCAAATATTCAAATGATATCAGCCGGTTTAAAAATATAGAACTTGCCGGTTTATCATTGCCAAAACTGTCGGGTTATAAAACTGATAATTCCGGGTCATGATTGTTTCCAATGTCGGTTCATGATTGTTGCCAACGCCGGATCATGATGATTGGTGATGCCGGGTCAATCTGGTTTGCTCAAAACTGAAAATCAAAAGATAGTTCTCCCTTATATCCATATTACCTATAGCCCCCAAGTCTGAACAGAACAAAGTGATGATTTGAGACTTGTTTCCATATAATTACTGCCACTTTGAAGAAATTCATGTTGTTCATCTCAGTCACTAGTAAAAACTGAATACTCCATATATGTAGCCCCCAAGTGTTGGGTTGTCATGCTTGCAGCAACCTGGGACTTGAAATTGCCTTGTGCTCATAAAAGCTTCAACTGGTGTAGCCCCCAAGGGTCGGGTCATTATGCAATAATGAGCAGGGACTTTGTAAATATAATCATGTAGATTTGAGCAGTGATGTGTAGCCCCCAAGGGCCGGCTTAGTAAGATAATATTGAACTGGGACTTGATATATACTTCAATGAAAATAACATCTTATAGTGTAGCTTCCATCGTAGGGCTTGAACCCACGTCCACAAGGTTAAGAGCTTTGTGCTTTACCAACTGAGCAATGAACCCTTTAATATAATGGATTAAGGCTTGTATACCTTGAATTTTTGACATGAGCAATTGGTAGCCCCCAAGGGCCGGCTCATTATGATGTGATGAGTCGGGTCTTTAATAAGATGAGCAAAAAATGACTTTGCATTAGCTCCCAGGTGCCATGGCGCATGCTGGCAGTGACATGGGACTTGCATATTTCATGTAATCTCAGCTTGAATAATGTAGCCCCCAAGTGCCGGGTCGTAAGCCTGCAGCGACTCGAGACTATTCCTTCAACTGTAGAATAAATCATATCCAAGTATAATATAATAGCCATTGTGCTAAAGTGACTTTGAAAACCTTAATCATAATACTGGTTATTGATAACCATAACAAAAATCAGCCATGTTGGCTATTTGAAGATTTGAATAAGATAATCCAATGATTTATGAGCGCATGATTCCAATGGCGCAATCCAAATATATACTGGCGACTTATAGTCCCAAACCAGGCCGGTTTAATAAACACCGGATAATTTATCATCATACTGGCGACTTATAGTCAAAAGCCAGGCCAGGTTAATAAACACCAGACAATTTATCATCATACTGGCGACTTATAGTCGAAAGCCAGGCTGGGTTAATAAACACCGGACAATTTATCATCATACTGGCGACATATAGTCGAAAGCCAGGCCGGGTTAATAAACGCCGGTGATTTATAATCATGCTTTATTCAACCTATTTCGGCACACAACAAGTTTAAAGTGTCCTAGCGGTTTACCGCCGGACGGGTCATAATGCCCAACATATAACCCGGGTTTATAACCAAGGCTGCACTTAAGAATAATCAAATATGAAATATAACATACCTGTGACATTGAATCACATCGTTGATTTATCAACTTTTTGTAGTAAGGGTGATAACCCAAATTTCGAGTACAGATAACTCCTTCCATATTGTGCCGGTTTGTGATAAAACCATACCGGGTTATGATAAACACTGGGTTATCCATATGTAATATTGGCGACTTGTAGTCAAAACTAGATCAGGTTGATAATCTCCGGATTATGACTGACCATATACTAACAACTTAAATTTGACAGCGTAGCCGGGTTAATGAATACCGGTTTTAACAAAAAACATCATAAACTTTGCCGAAAGAGAGAAAAACTTGGCAAAAAGCAAATGAAAACTTGTAGTCGAGGATTTTCACAGGCTGCCAGGCCCCAAATTTCAGGCTTTTCATGGGCTGCCAGGCCACTGAGTTAAACCATTTCACAAAGCCTTTTAAGATGGTCCTCAATCCTTAACCAATCATCGTTTTAACTTGACAAGTTCATGGTCCTTTTCTGGAGTAACTTGTCAAAGTTCGAAGGGTCATACCAGGTTTACCTGGGCGGAGTGACTTAATTAAATAGGCAGGCTAACCCGGGGTTTTAGGTGTATATACCAGGCTTCCAAGCCACGGCTTGATAGCCTGTTACAAGTGTAGATTATTTGTTCATTTCGACAGCAAAGAATCCCCAAGTAACATTTTGAGCTGTGCTCAGTGGGTGCGTATGTTTGAGTTGTTGTTTTACAACACTCCCTTTGGCCCCAGACTGATTTGGCTTTGAGCCGATCAAGAGGTGTGACTATGGTTCGGATACGACCAAGCCCCCAAGTGATGATTTGGCATTGCGCTGATCAAGAGGTGTAGCTATGGTTCGGATACGACCAAGCCCCCAAGTGATATTGTAGAAAGCTTTGATAAGCTGAATCAAGGGGTAAACCGGACGCCGCTTTATAAAGCAGAAGCCCCCATGTGATCAATAATATGATAGGGCAATAAGGCGGGATACCCATGTTTGAACCGCGCATTATGGCAACAGGCCATCTTCGGCTACCTTTAACTTTTTGCAAGAGATAAACTCTTCTTGAACCGGGATTTTGAACCAGATATTGAGAGCTTCAATGTTTTATGGGAGACATCTTTCCCTTGAACCGAATTTTAAACCGGAACCTTCATATTCATCCGGAAATTTTCTGATGGCCTTTCAGCTCGAACTTGCGAGAGATTAATTCCTCTTGAACTGGAAATTCTTAACCGGATTTGAGAGCTTCAGAGCTTTGTGGGAGAACAGATTTCCCTTGAACCGGATTTTAAACTAGCATTCTTTATTTTGAATCGGAAATTTTCTGACGGCCTTCAAATTGTCATCAATATGGTAGTAGCCTCCAGGATCGGGTTATCTTTCCCTCCAACGTCATGGGGTTCTAGACTTGTCGGAGACTTCATATCTCTCGACCCGGGCATGAGCTTGGAAAACTAGTTTCAACTCCTCGAACATCTCATATGCTCCGTGTTGCTCAAAACGCTTTTGGAGCCCGGTTCTAAGCTGTAAAGCATGCCGCCTTGAGCGAGGGAGTAATCATCGATGCGTGTCCGCCAAGCGTTCAAATCGTCTTGCAGTCTTTGGGAGAGCAGGTGGGTCACCTAACGGTGCTTCAGGACATATGCTTTCTTGGCAGCTATGAGGATGATCCTAAGGTTCCGGACCCAGTCCGTATAGTTGCTGCCATCATCTTTCAGCTTGGTTTTCTCTAGGACTGTAGCCCCCGAGTCTCAAGGTGACTCGAGGAGTTGACTTGAGATTCTCCATATTTGACCGTGATATAAACCAGCATAACTTGTATATCATTGGTGTTGATAGCACGATGTGAATCCACAGAAGGTTGAGGTGACTGCAGCGGGTTATAAATGATCCCATATGAGCCGTGTCAGCAACTCGGCCAATGGTTCCTTCCAACTGGCTATTTGAAGTTTAACCAAACTGTAGTGGCGGTGACTTGTGCACCTGCCCATTGAGCCACCCAGTGCAGACGGCGGTTGATAGTTTATGATAATTTGCCTCCATTTTGTAAAACCGGGCTACCCAAGCTATGACTTGCTCATACTCAATAAACAGCTCATGCAGGCAGGTACGGCCCGGTGTGTTGATGTAGACCAGGCCGCAAGAGACGGACGGTAAAGACGAACGCAACATCTGAGGCGGCACAGATAGATGAACCGGCCGTGGCTTTGTAAGACGATGCGGACGGGCAAGTTGTCCTCCTTGTTGTAAGCCGGTGTGGTCGTGAAAGATGGCCACGGTGTTGTAAGCCGGCGCGGTCGCGAGAGACGGCCATGGCGTTGTAACCCGGTGCGGGACTCCGTTGAGTAACGACGACCACCTGTGCCAAAAGATGTTGGCGTGCCTCCATCTCCGTGGTATAATATCACTTTTTGTCTTAAATAATTGCCCTGCATAAATAATATTGCAGACCAAGGCAAAGATAAACTTGTTCTTTTGACAAAAACCACATGTGCTAATAAAACAAACTTGGATGGATATCACCTGATTTGTTAGGACGACGGATGATCCATTTATCGTGACAGAGGTGGCTCAGGCAGACCAGCAACTTAATATAACCCCGGCAGCTCAAAGCGGCAAGGGCGGCTGAACGCGGCTCCTGCGGGTTGACGTAGATTAAGCTGCACGGGCGGTGGACTTGCGCACACCTGTTCCATCAGTAAGCGGGCGCAGACGCCAGTTCGTGATCGTGCTGATGTACACTTCGTAGGCACAACATGGCACCACCTTTGCTGCACATAAAAATATACAAACCAAAGTAATTGTTCTCAAACAATTTAATATGTGCTGATAATATATAGAAAAGATAGCACCTGGCGGGTCAACGCGGCAGCGAAACAGCGGCAATTATAGCGGCGGCTCATCGCTGCCCCGACAGATCAACACTCAGAAAGCAAGGAAGACCGTGGAGGTGGGCAGCTCAGGCTCAACATGACGCGAGGCGAGGCGACTCGGGGAAGCCCCAGGTGAGGTGGAACAAGGCAGCTTGTCCAAGGTGGCAAGGCTGTGGCGACGACCGTGTCCGGCGGTTCAATAGTGGCGGCTTTAATGCAGGTAGCAGCAGAAGCGAGCCTGACGGCTGTGCATTAGAGATTACACCTATTGACTCGCCAGTTCGATCCATTGTGGTAATCCCATGGGCAGTACCCAAGTAGTATTTGATGGATCACTTTATGTGAACAACAGCAACAGATATTTCCATGCGACGGAGGCTCAATGACGAGCAAGCAATGGCCGGTTGGTGACGAGGCCGCGCAAGCAGTGATAGGAGAGTTCGAGTCGTGGTTGAGCTGGCCCGCCCCCCCTTTTTTTCACCAGCTTGAAACACCAACCAGGAAACGGAGGCGATCATCTTGTTTCTGGCATCACATGGGCAAGTTGGATACTTCATATTTTCTTTCCTAATCATGCCTTGGGGCACGTGTTATACACTCATACTAATTGGAGCCTTGCCATGACTAGCGTACTAGTAGTACTATTAGCTGCCATAATGTAGTCTTGCCTGATGATTTTGACTGACGTTTTATCTCCTCATCATCGCCTCTGACTCGAACAACTCTCTTGGAGCACCACAACAACTCGGTAGAACCAAAAAGATAAACGCGGCGGAAATCTTGTCAGCGATCTCACCCAAAACCGAGCCGGCTTAGTATTGACGGACCGCTAGTAGCTTGCTCAAAATCCGTGCCATCTAAATAATTCCTTCATCTCGGAGTTTTGGATCCTTGCGTTGCGTGGAAGGCTCAACTTTTGGTTGATTGAGGACTTGGCATTGGTATTAGTACTTCCATGCATGAACCGGCTGCCACTAGTTGATGTGACATTGCAGTTTTGGATGATCTGCGCAAGTACTTATGAATTGTTGACCGTCTCGATGGATCGCGTGTAGCAGAAAATTTTGATGTGTCCTCGGATTGACAGATCGTCAGAGACGCTTGCGGCCACGCACAAGCCATGACCCTAATTTCCTATGAATTTTAATTTTGCACACGTTGTTCCAACTACTTGTCGATGGTCTAGATTTTCCATGCCGGATCTTCTTCATACGAAAAAGATTGTGAATTTCTCAATCCCTGAAGAGCTCCCTCCAAGAACTCAACACCACCGTGCGCGCCAACTGTCGTGGAATTGTCACGACAAATGTCCTTAGTGTCAGGACTTAGTCGCGAGGCCAACGCATCTATGTGGTAGCTTGAGAGGGGTTGAGCGGAATCGAGAGACGCAACACACAAGACGAGGATTTAGACAGCTTCGGGCCCCGGGAAACATCATAAGGTAACAACCCTACATGATGTTTGAGGCTAGGTCTCATTTTGATCACGAGGGAGTCGTCGGTAAACCGGCTCTTTGTGTCTAGCCCTAGAGATTGTTTCTTCTTGCTTGTCCCTCTTTGGGGAGCCCTGACCCTCCTTATATATGTTGAAGGGGCGGGCTACATGTGGAGTCCTATTAGGATTAGGACTAGTCTATCTCTAATACAAATCGGATACAAGTCTAGGTCTTAACTCCTTGTAAGCCAAATATTCCTCACGCCTTTCCTTGTAAACCGGCCCACCATAGTATGAATCGGCCTTCATGAACTGCCCGTTGGGCCACCGGGTCTTGTCGCTCCTCTGACCCGCCTGCCGGATTACCAATGAATCGTAAACCATCAGGTCTAAACGGGTCGCCAGTGAATCGTCCATTCTCAGCCAGGTCTCAAGTAAACCGCCAAGTCCGGCCAGGTTATACATCCGTGCGGTTTACGCCGCGGGGTATATCCCCGACACCCCCGGAGCAACAGCCAGGCGGAGAGGGCAAATGCTGAAATGTTGCGAGGCCTGAGAACGAAGACTTTTGACAGGATTCACAAGATCGGAAGGCACTGGATTGATGAGTTGTTGGCGGTTGTTTGGTCGATCAGGACGACGCCAAATCGAGCCACCGGCTAGACACCCTTTGCCCTAGTATTTGGGGCAGAAGCAGTTCTCCCCACGGAACTCATATACGGGTCACCTCGAGTGCTCACTTATGACAAGCTTGAGCAAGAGCAGTTGCAGCAGGATGATGCAACGCCCCTTGAAGAAGATCATCTTCGGGCGGCTGTGAGAGCAGCACGCTACCAGCAAGCCTTCCGCCGCTACCATAGCCACAAGGTTCATGCCCGAAGATTTGAGGAAGGCGACCTTGTTCTTCGGCGCGTTCAGTCGGCCAAGAATTCCAACAAGTTGACGCCAAAGTGGGAAGGCCCTTATCGGGTAATACGAGTCACCAGGCCCGCCGCGGTCCGCCTGGAGACCGAAGATGCTGTCCTAGTGAGCAATTCCTGGAACATCGAACATATTCGCAAGTTTTGCCCATATGGCACGGTTGCCGGGCCTCCCGGCAAACCACCTTTTGTCCAAGCCTTGCCGGCAAGACATGTAACCCTCTGTACAAAGCCATGCGCAGACCCTGAGCATAAATAAACGAAGCGCTGGCGCCCTAAGTTATAGCATGCATGCTAGGTTAAGTCTCTCCCTCGGTTAGGTTTGATAGTGCTTAGCGGCGACTAACCCCTAGCCTAGAGGTTGAGTGTGTGTCTTTCTGTTCTCTTTGGTTTACAGGGCACGCGGGACACTTCTGCTGAGCCGCTTGGGAAAAAGAGGACGAACCGGTGCTCCGGCCTCAGCAGGCCAAGACTGCCGGTGGCTAAAGATACAAGGATCCAACCACGGCAAGCCAAGGTTGCTGGGGGCTGCGGATTCAGATAAATCATTCATCCCCCTGTTATAGATTTTCGTACAAAACTGGGACATGTGAAACCTCGTTTATGTTCTTAAAACCACCGTGCTCCCCCTTTCCTATACCCAAGAGCTACCTCCTGGGTCGGAATTTGGTAGTAGTCTCGGTGGCAAGGAAATGAACGAGGGGCCTAACTCTACTTCGCCCCTACCTCCGCCAAGAGCGCGAGAATGGTCGACTGAAGTGGGGAGACGGCAAGGCCTGTTGCCGGGCGATAATGTTTATATTAAAAATAACAAGGATTCATCCTTGCCATAGGCCTCGCTCACACACAAAGAACCCGACAAGCACCCTTTTTCATTAAAAACATCCCACACATGTATAGTTCATACAGAATCAAAAACATGAGCAAGGGGATTACAAGTCTTAAAATTATCAAGTGTCTGCAGGCTTACAAACTAAAAAGAGATAAGGTGCTCATAATCCCTTTCTTGTCCCTCTCCACAGAAGGTGGAACAAGGTAGCAGGAGGGCAAAAAGAGCGCCTAGGCAAGGTACGAGGAGAAGAAGGCACCAAGAGGACATCTTGGTGCCGGGAAAGGAGCTGGAAGACGAGGCAGCGGGCCTGCAACGCGCGACGAAGGCGTCGGTGCCCGCGTACTCCGACTTGACGGCCGCCATCCGCCTTCTTTGCCTTCTCCGGCCCTCCTACGCCAGCCGCCCAAGGAGATCACGGGGAGCGCCCCAATGGAGAGCTTGGCGAGGAAGGCCCTCGGCTGGGCGCATGGCCGAGGGAGGGGCGGCGCGGTCAGTCAAAGTCGGAGTCGGCATCTTGCCGCTCGACTCCCTCGTCATCGTTGTCACTGTCCTCCTCGTCACTTCCGCTAGAGGAGGAATCTTCATCGTCGGAGGAGCTCTCCACACAGCACTTCAGGCGAGTTCCAAGATCTCCGAAGACCTTGACGGAAAGCAAGCCGCCTCCATTAACTTCAAGTAGAGGACGAGCCCCACCATCAGGCTATGGATGCGAGAAAATGTCTTCCATCCGCGATGGAGGTACATAACATGAGAAGCCGGGAAGTCAATGTCGTCCCGCATGCCGCCGGTCCCGCAGCCCCTCATGTGCAATCTGAGGGTCTGGGGCGGATCGAGCTCCATTTCCTGAGCTAAGGGGGTGGGGAGACGGAGACGACAACGCGGTGGCTTGCGCAGCCTGATGAAGAACTCGCGGGGCTGGTCCCGGACGTGACCCTCCGTCACAGGAGGCACCGCTAGCGGAGGCACGGCCATCGCACCGCCTCGTCCCCCTCTCCCCCGACCGCCGCGGCGACCTCGGCCACGCCCCCTCCCCCTTCCTCTCTTGGCTGGCTCCACCGCCGCGGGCTCGTGGGAAGGAGGGACGCGCTGACGAGCAGCAACCCTCGCCGCCACCGTCAAAGGCCCAGCACCTCCTCTCGCCATTGTAGGTGGAAGAAAGGAGCGAAGGTGGAGGAGGATGGATACTGAAGGAATGTGAGATGACGCCCCCCCTCCTCCTCCTTATAAAGGGGCGGGGTGGAGGCTCGGCCGTCCCACTCAGCCAATCCAGCCGTCGGAGGCGCAGGGAACCAGGACCTACCCACTGCTCCAATCAGCGACGGCCCGGTTTCCCACCTCCACCGCCTGCCACTTGCATGGAGGACGCGTGGCGAGCGAGCAGAATTGAGGGGACGGGTGAGGCGACCGTTCCCCGCCCCGTGATCGTGGGGCATGGGAGCCTTGAAGACCGCGACCTGAGTCCACCCAGTAAATGAGCCGCGTCTCCATGCCTCCCTCTTATTATGGGGAAGGCGCAAGCCGCCAATTTACTACGACGTAACACATGCCTGCAGGAACCGCCCCACGCATGACCCCCATGTCACGCACGACCTTCCACGTCGCGCATTCAACATAGATCATGGGGAAGCGCGGCGGATGAAAAATTACTGCGGTGAAATCCCGCCCCGACTTCCCGCGCACCGTTTTGGGCCTGGCCCAACAACTTGTCGCGCTTATGTGTGGCCCTGGCCCGGGGGCTCCTGTCCGTGTACAAAAGTAGGGGCGCTCCTTTTTACCCCTTTACTTATGCACGGAGAGTCGGAGCCACGCCTACGGCTACACTAAGCAGGACAGGGGAGGGAAGCCGGGGAGAAGCCAAAGGCACAAGGCGATCAGAGGCAATGCCAAGACCAGAAACACAAGACAGCAAAGGGGCGAGGTGGACTCCCCCGGCAAGAGCCTTGCCGAGCCACCCTTGAGCCCACGGGTTCCAACCCAACCAACTTACCCACGTTGGACCCAGGGCTAGGGAGGCACCTCCATGGTGGCATGCAGATCTTAGTCAAGACCATAGATATGTGAGATCAGATGAGGATCAGAAGACGGCGACCCTCGGCGGGATCCCAGCCGAGGGAATCCACAAGGCCCCCGGCAAGCGTTTTGCCGGGGACAACTACGACACCACGGCAAGACCCTTGCCGGGCCCCAGGAAAGGCCCTTGCCGAGGGCACCAACGGGTCCACTACCAGGCCCGCACCAACCAAGACTCCGCCGCTGTTCGGATGCAGGTGCCAGCCCAACCAGCTAGGTAGGCACCTGCGTGGCAACATGCAGCTTCCAGGCCAACTTAGCAAGCACCTGCACGGTGGCATGCAGATCTTCGTGAAGGCCCTACCACCGCGCCACCTCAGCTGCCTGCATGCCTACATGGCGCTGCATGCATCGCTGGCGTGGGCGCGTGTCGAAGCGAGGCGGAGCAGCGACGGACGGGACGGGCCTCGTTCCCGTCCCCTATAAAGCTAATGGACACCTAAGTAGCGCATTTAATGCGCTTTGTCCCGTAATGCCGTGCGATAAGCTCGCGCACTGTAGGCCTTTCCACCTCCTGTGTGCCACTGTGGCAACCCTTTTTTCCTATAAAAGAAGGCCCGAGGCAACCAGGAGAGGGATTCGCCTTTTTGGAACTACACATCCACCGTAGCTAGTTCTAAAGCTCAAGAACACTCAATACATCCACCAAAGCAGGACTAGGGTTTTACGCATCCTCGTGGCCTGGACTTGGGTAAATGATCTGTGTGCTGGCTCCTAAACCTGCTCATCTCACGACCGAGGGAGTCCTGGATTAGGGGGTGTCCGGATGGCCGGACTATAACATTTGGACGGACTCCTGGACTATGAAGATACAAGATTGAAGACTTCGTCCCGTGTCCGGATGGGACTTTCCTTGGCGTGGAAGGCAGGCTTGGAGCTACGGATATGTTGATCTCCTCCCATTTGTAACCGGCTCTATGTAACCCTAACCCTCTCCGGTGTCTATATAAACCGGAGGCTTTTAGTCCGTAGGAAGAACAACTATCATACCATAGGCTAGCTTATAGGGTTTATCCTCTCTGATGTCGTGGTAGATCTACTCTTGTACTAACCATATCATCAATATTAATCAAGCAGCAATAGGGTTTTACCTCCATCGAGAGGGCCCGAACCTGGGTAAAAACATCGTGTCCCTTCTCTCCTGTTACCATCGGCCTAGACGCATCGTTCGGGACCCCCTACCCGAGATCCGCCAGTTTTGACACTGACATTGGTGCTTTCATTGAGAGTTCCTCTGTGTTGGCTCCTCCGATCATCAACAACGATCGGTCCAGGGTGAGACTTTTCTCCCCGGACAGATCTTCGTATTCGCGGACTTTGCTGCGCGGCCAATTAAGCAGCCATCTGGAGCAGATCGAAGCTTCGCCCTGGCCATCGGTCAAATTTGGAAGTTTGAACTACACGGCCGCGTCGCGCGAGACTTGATCTTGACGGGTTGAGCCACAGCCGAAGCGCCCTTAACTGTTATGATGGGCATGATGTAGCTCGCCGCGAGCAGTGCCCTAGAGGCGCACCGTGTCCGCTCCGACCCTCAGCTCGGGCCGGCTGCGCAATCAGGGCGGGTGGCTAGACACGCCTCGGGGCTGCAATCTCTCGGCGATCGAGCGAACACCAGCCTTGTCCTTTGCGAGCTTGTGACTCAAGGTGCGGACTCCCCTCCGGACTCCGAACCTTCCGTGCCCCGCCAATCGAATCCGATTGGGCGCCCGATCATGGAGTTCACCGCGCGGACATCTTTTCAAAGCCCTTCGGCAACATTCTGAATTCACTAAAGTCTCTCTCTTTCGGAGAGCCCTGGCGGACTATGGTCAGCAAGGTTGGGATCGCGGACGGCGAAGTAATTCAAAGCCCACCCACCACCCGCCGTGAACACCGCCGATGATTTAACCGACATGCTCGACTTCGACTCCGATGACATTGATGGTATGGACGCCGATGCAGGAGACGACCAAGAACCAACGCCTACAGGGCACTGGAAGGCCACCTCATCGTATGACATATACATGGTGGACACCCCATAAGAAGGGAATGGCGATGGAACAACGGAGGATGACCCCTCCAAGAAGCAGCCTAAGCGCTGGCGTCAGCGGCGCTGCTCTAAATCCCGCCAAAGCAAAAACGGTGATTCCGGCACGGGAGACGATAACACCCCGGACAGTGCCGAAGACAACCCCCTCCAGCAGGATTCAACGCAGGAGGATGGAGAAACCAGCCCTCATGAGAGAGCGGCAGACAGAGAGGTAGAGGACGATAATTACATGCCTCCCTCCGAAGACGAGGCAAGCCTCGACGACGACGAATTTGCCGTGCCTGTGGATCCCGTCGAACAAGAGCGTTTCAAATGCAGGCTTATGGCCATGGCGAGCAGCCTCAAGAAAAAACAACAATAGCTTAGAGCTGACCAAGACTTGCTAGCCGACATATGGACTGAAGTCCTTGCGGCCGAAGAGTACGAACTCGAACGCCCCTCCAAGAGCTACCCAAAACGCAGGCTGATA
The DNA here is from genome assembly GCA_021605205.1 of Aegilops longissima. Taxonomy (NCBI): domain Eukaryota; kingdom Viridiplantae; phylum Streptophyta; class Magnoliopsida; order Poales; family Poaceae; genus Aegilops; species Aegilops longissima. The sequence continues at coordinate 271,660,127 of CM038681.1, forward strand.
CCCCGATTAGAGGAGGAATCACCTAGACCTACATCACCAGCGCATGATGCGGCCGACCGGCCACCTCGTGGCCGCGACAGAGAGGCCTCTCGGCCCTCAACTCAAGCCGCACCCCGGCGTCGCTCAAAGAATACCAAGGCATGGGGAAATGCGCCAGACCTGCGAGATATATTGGAGGACAAGGCAAGGCAAACAAGATCGATCTATGGATCGCTTGGGCGCCCCCCGACACGTGACGATAACCGTCATGTCGCATATGGTAAATCTGGTCGGGCCGAACAAAGTAGACAAAGCTCGTTTGAGCTACCTCGTGATATAGCCCAGTACAGAGGCGCCGCACGCCCACTATGCTTCAGAGATGAAGTAATGGATCATCAAATCCCCGAGGGTTTCAAACCCGTAAACATCGAATTATACGATGGCACAACAGATCCTGCGGTATGGATCGAGGATTATCTCCTTCATATCCACATGGCCCGCGGTGATGATCTACACGCCATCAAATACCTCCCACTAAAGCTTAAAGGACCAGCTCGGCATTGGCTTAACATCTTGCCAGCAGAGTCAATTGGTTGTTGGGAGGACTTGGAAGCCGCATTCCTCGACAATTTCTAGGGCACCTATGTGCGACCACCAGACGCCGATGACATAAACCACATAACCCAGCAGCCAGAGGAATCGGCCAGACAATTCTGGACACGGTTCCTAACCAAGAAAAATCAAATAGTCGCCTGTCCGGACGCAGAGGCCCTCGCAGCCTTCAAGCATAACATCCGTGACGAGTGGCTTGCCCGGCACCTGTCACAGCCATAGCTTAGTCCTTGCTTGACCCTGCATAAGCATTCGTGCAACATGTTTAAATTTAAAGAAACTTGAAATGGGGATGACAGAACCCCCAACACCCCCCCCCCCTAAACACACTAGTGTTTACTAAAAATAATTTCAAAGATCCCAAATGCCCTTTAGAAATGTTCATCATTTTTGAATTGGTCCAGCATCTCTGACAAAAATGATGCACCTATTTTTAGGCCATTCTGGATTTTTGAATTAATTCATACGTTTTTGAATTTGGACAATTAAATGCTATATAATATTTAAAATGTCCAAATAATTCTGAACAAGTGAGGGCTGTTGGAAATATTCAATCAGAGCCCACAATTATTTTAGGATTTTGGAAGCGTCCCGGTATTTTAATAAAGCCCAGAAGTTACAGAGAAATAGAAAAAAACGTTAACAAAAAGAGAGAGAGAGAGAGAGAGAGAGAGAGAGAGAGAGAGAGAGAGAGAGAGAGAGAGAGAGACAGAGAGAGAGACACTTACCGGCTTACCTGCGCAGCCCACTTCGCGGCCCAAGTGGCCGGCCCAGCCTGCCTAGCCCCTCCCCTGTCATCTTCCTCCTTGCCAGGAGGACGGGCGCGTGCCCGACGCGCGCACGGCCACCGCACGCCACCTCCTGCTTGCCGCCGAGGGCCTGGACGCCTCCAAGATGCCACGCAGTCCCCCTGGTCCCTCTCGCTCACTCCCTCGAGCTCTTCCCCTCCTCTGCTCTCTCTCCCTCTCATGCCCGAACGCAGCTGTCGCCGCCGCTCGCCACCACCGCGGCCACCGCAATCCCCACGCCCTGCCGCAGTGCAAAATCGCTCCGCCATGACGCCTCGCTTCTTCAAGCCGAATAATACCACCCCTGACGGCCTACCGCGATGCCCACGAGCTCGTCTTCCTCACCGGCATCTGAAGATCGCCGGCGTCAATTTGCCGTCTCCGACGCATCCCCAAGCCCACTGATCTGCTGGTCGACCTCCCTGTGAGCTCCCCTTCGGTTCTCCCCTAGTCCCGTAGTCCCGCTCGTTTCCTAGCTAGCATGCTGCCTTGGCCGAAGCTTTTCCGCCACCGGCCGTGTTGCAGCCGTCGAGCTAGTCTGTAACGCCCCGGATCCGATGCGCCAGGTGTCTTCGAGTTATTTGCCGTCGTTGCCATGTCATTTGCTTGCGTGTTGCACTTTTCCATGTCATCATCTGCATTTCATATCATGTTGTCATGTGCATTTCATTTTGCATACGTGTTCGTCTCATGCATCCGAGCATTTTCCCCGTTGTCCGTTTTGCAATCTGGCACTCCTATGTCCCCCGGCGCTCCCTTTTACCTCTTTTCGTGAGCGGGTGTTAAACGTTCTCGGAATGGACCGAGGTTTGTCAAGCGGCCTTGGTATACCACCGGTAGACCACCTGTCAAGTTTCGTGCCATTTGGAGGTCGTTTGATACTCCAACGGTTAACCGGGTAACCGTAAAAGCCTCCTTCTCTTTGCAGCCCAACACCCCTTCAAAGTGGCCCAAAATCCACCAAACTCCCCTCCATGCTCTCGGTCGTTCGATCACGATCGTGTGGGCGAAAACCGCTCCTCATTTGGACTCTCCTAGCTCCCTCTACCTATTTATATGTGCTCCTCCCGGATTTTTCGCAGTCAAACCCTAACCCGTCCTCCTCGCGCCACGGACATGTCCATCCGCGCCGGACATGTCCGCCGGACACGTCATCCCAGCCAATCACCGGCCTCCACGTCACCCCGCTGCCGCCGCTAGCCACTCCCACGCCGCCACCTCACCCGACCCGACCTCTCTCTCCTCGCCACGCTCATGGAGCCCATCATCGCTCCAAGGGCCCTCGCCTCACCGTCCGCCCCCACCGCCCGGCCTCCCGCCCGCCCGCCACGCCCCAGCCTCGCGATCGCCGCCCGGCCGGAGCTCCTCCGTGCTCCGCCGCCGCCCGAGGCAGCCGCCTCCGCCTCGCCGTCGCCGCCTCCTCACCCATCCGGCGCCGCCGTCGCCCGCCTCCGCCGGAGGAGCCAGCGAGCCCCTCCGCCCGGCCATGGGTTCGAGCAACTCGATCGCCCGGCCGAGCCTCAGCGCCAGCGCCGCCTCCTCCTCCGGCCGGGCGCCCAGATCCGCCTCCCGGCACTGGATCCGGCGCCCCCTGCCCCTCTCTCATCTCCGGCTGCCGCAGCCGCAACTCCGGCCATCCTCGGGTTCCGTGCCTAGGTTGACTTTCCCCCCTCCGTTTTTCTCTAAGTCCCCAAGTATTTCAGTATTTTTATGCATTTTCATCATGCCATAACTCTTTGCATATTGCTCCGTTTCGTGCGTGTAATATGTCAAATTGTTCGCCTCGACGAGTACATCATTTCATCTCATTGCATCATTTACATTTGAGCTCATCTTGTTGCCCGAAATGCTGTTAGAAGAGGGCTATGTGATGTTAGTTTCATATTCTTATCAAAACATGCACTTTTGTCATTTTTGCCATGATTGATGTGTGCAGCCTATGAACTTGAGTCCTACACGTGTTTTGTAATATGCCATGCCATCTTTACAGGGGTGTATGCCATGTATTTTTGTGATCTCTGTGGTGACTAGCACAAGCAAGCAAACTAGGCTTCATGACGTTGCTGATTTCAGCCCCCGTTCTGCTGATATTTTTATGCAATGTAAACTTGATGCTACCGAGAGATACATGCTTATTTTGAGATACTTCACTAAGGATGTTTTGAACATATGGTTATTCTCTATCCATCCATGCCCTTTTTTGCAATTATGGAGTGCCATAGCTTGAGTCAATCGAGCTCTAAAATGTTTCCTGGCAGATTGTTTACATGTTATTCAATTTTGCCAAGGTTGTTGTAGTTGATCCGTGTATGCTATCATGTTGTTCTTGCCATGTATAGATTCTATGCCATGTATTCTTACTGCGAGTTGCCTTGCCATGCCATTTATTCCTCTGTAGTGAGTGGTTCAAGCTCACCAACATGCCTACCTATTGTTGTTTCTGCCATGTATGAATCTGTCATATAACTTGCCATGTTTACATGGGTGCCATCATATTTTCTGATCCTTTTTGGATGATGGTCAGTAAGGGACTGTTGATCTATGATATTAGTAGATTCATGACATGCCTTTGTTTGCCATGTTAAGTTCCTTTAACATGTTGTTTGATAGCTCTAAACATTGCAACCTGATGTTATTTTCTGGAAAGTCTGAACTGTTATTATTTGCAATCTTGCCATGTCATTTTGAGCATGTTCTAGTGATTTCTGGAGATAGCTCAGTGTTCATGTTTTGTCATGCTTTACGTGTACATCATGCCCATGCCTTTTGTTATTACGTTGAGATGTTGTAGCATAGTGTTTTGATGCTTGCAATATGCCTAGTTGCTGTTTTGGGCAGATTGTTGCTATAACTTGTTCCGTGTGTATGTGTTGAACCGTTGCTCCGTTTTGAGTGTGCTCTATATGAAACTTGCTTGATTTTGCATGTAGTTTCATATTATCATGTTGCATCCATGTTTTGAGGTGTTTGATTGAAGTCTGTATGCATTTTGCATCAATGCCATGTTTAACTTGTTTTGCTCATATCTTCTAGGCCGTAGCTCCGAATTAAATGAACTTTATATGTAATTTGACTAGAATTTCGTGTAGATCATCGTGGTGCATCTTAACTTGCTGTTTAACAACTTTAACACAAGGTTTATTCAGATCTGGAACAATTTCGAAATTTGCATATGAGGACTTACCGGAATTGTTATATGTTGTCCCCGGCCCCATTTAAACTTGCTTTGATGTGTTGCTCTTGTTTGCATCATCTCTTGCCATGAGTAGCTTCATGTAGCTTTGTCATTCATCATGCTTGGTTGTACATCATGTCTTGTTCATGTGTGGTGTGTTTACCTTGTTGTGTGCTTCTTCTTGTTAGTTCCTGTTGCGTTGCGATCGTGAGGATTCGTTCGTCTACGCTTGGTTCGGCTTCATCCGTTCGTCTTCTTCATGGACTCGTTCTTCTTCCTTGCGGGATTTCAGGCAAGATGACCGCTACCCTGGATCTCACTACTATCATTGCTATGCTAGTTGCTTCGTTCTATCGCTATGTTGCGCTACCTATCACTTGTTCCTCAAGCCTCCCAAATTGCCATGTCAGCCTCTAACCTTTTGCACCCTTCCTAGCAAACCATTGTTTGGTTATGTTACCACTTTGCTCAGCCCCTCTTATAGCGTTGTTAGTTGCAGGTGAAGATGAAGTTTGTTCCTTGTTGGAACATGGAGATGTTGTTCCTTGTTGGAACATGTTTACTTGTTGGGATATCACAATATATCTTATATTATTAATGCATTTATATACTTGGTAAAGGGTGGAAGGCTCGACCTTATGCCTGGTGTTTTGTTCCACTCTTGCCACCCTAGTTTCCGTCATATCGGTATTATGTTCCCGGATTTTTCGTCCCTAACGCGGTCGGGTGATATATGGGGCCCCCTTGACAGTTTGCTTTGAATAAGACTCCTCCAGCAAGGCCCAACATTGGTTTTACCATTTGCCTCACCTACCCCTTTTTTTCCCTTGGGTATCCGGAGCCCGAGGGTCATCTTTATTTTAGCTTCCCCTCGGGCCAATGCTCCTTCGAGTGTTGGTCCGAACCGAGCAGCCTGCGGGGCCACCACGGGGCAACTCGAGGGTTGGTTTTACTCGTATCTTGACTTATCCGGTGTGCCCTGAGAACGAGGTACGTGTGACTCCTATCGGGATTTGTCGGCACATCCGGGCGGCTTTGCTGGTCTTGTTTTATTCTTTGTCGAAATGTCTTGTAGCCGGATTCCGAGACTGATCGGGTCTTCCGGGAGAAGGAATATCCTTCGTTGATCGCGAGAGCTTATCATGGGCTAAGTTGGGACACCCTGCAGGTATAAACTTTCGAGAGCTGTGCCCATGCGGTTATGTGGCAGATGGGAATTTGTTAATATCCGGTTGTAGTAAACTTGAAGCAAACTCTTCTAAAATACACCATACGTTATGCGTAACGTGAGTGTCTCTTTTCGGGGTTGATCGAGAGGAGAACACGGTTTCTGGGTTATGTCTGACGTAAGTAGGAGTTCAGGATCACTTCTTGATCATTACTAGTTGTCGACCGTTCCTTTGTTTCTCTTCTCGCTCTCATTTGCGTATGTTAGCCACCATATATGCTTAGCCGCTGCTGCAACCTCACCACTTTACCCCTTCCTCTCCCTTTAAGCTTTGCTAGTCTTGATACCCATGGTAATGGGATTGCTGAGTCCTCGTGGCTCACAGATTACTACACCACCAGTTGCAGGTACAGGTTTGCGATGATCATGACGTGAGAGCGATGTTTGCTTGTTTTGGAGTTCTTCTTCTACTTCTTCTTCGATCAGAGGATAGGTTCCAGGTCGGCAGCCTGGGCTAGCAGGGTGGATGTCGTTTGAGTTTTTGTTTATGTTTCATCCGTAGTCGGATGTTGATCTCTTGTATTTGATGTTGATGTATTCTTGTGGCATTCGTGCCTTGAGTATGTATCCCCATCTATTATGTAATGTTGATGTAATGATATCCACCTTGCAAAAGCGTTTCAATATGCGGGTCTATCCTTGGTGGGACCTTCGAGTTCCTTTTGGATAGGGTCGCATATTGGGCGTGACAAGTTGGTATCAGAGCCTCGACCGACCCTAGGAGCCCCCTTGATTGATCGTGTAGTTTGGCCGTTGTTGAGTCTAGAAAAAAACTGTTTTCAGAGTCTAGTTATATCGGAGAGTAGGATTTCTTTTTACTCCTCAGCCCCTTCGTCGCTCTGGTGAGGAATCTTGACGTAGGTGTTTTGAATTACTCCTCTTCCCGTTCAAATTTTTCTTTAGGATCACGCAGTTGGTTTTTCTGGTAGTTGTTCCTCAGCTCTTTTCATCCGGTGCATTTCTCGTCAAGTCGACTCGAGTCTCTTCATCTTTGAGTTCAATCCCCAGTTGTTTTCTTTTCCCACCCGCCCACCCTTTTCATCTCAGAACCGGAGTCCGTAATCGAGTATCCATCCTACTCGTGTGAAGTTTTTTGCTCTCTCTCCTCAATGTTTTCAACCGGTGTTTTCTCTTCAAGATATTCGTCGGTTCCCCTTCCAAGTTGTCTTTGTTTTCCGCCCTCCCACCCTTTTTCTTCCCGGAGTTTGAGTATGTTTCGACCATCAATTCCATTCGTGTGGAGCCTCTTCAGTCTTCCCTCAATTATTTCAACCGGTGAATTCTCATCCGTTCGTCATTCTTCATCCTTTTTCTTTTTCCGGTGGATCCAATCGAAGTTTTTCATTGCCGATCGTATTCTTTCCCTCAGCTCAAACATTTCCCTTTGCTCGTTCGCCTCTCGCCAGTTTATCCTTCCGGAGTGCTCAAGACATCTCAGGAGATTCGTCTGTGTTCTAATTAATTCGAGGTTGTCACCTCATCCAAATATTTCAATTGTTCCGGTGCATCATCTATCTGTTCATCACCCCTTTCCAACGGTGTTTTTGTCTTCAGTGGGCCCTAACCCACAGGTCTTTTCCCAGGATCTTACCTGACTCTTCTAATTCCTCGGAGTTATTCCCAAATTCTTTTCAAGTGTGACGTAAGAATGAATATCATCAGTCACTTGCCTTTTCCAAGATAGATTTCGAATCATTTCATTGTTGGCTCAACCTCTCTGTTTTTCTTTCTTCCGGAGTATCTCAGTAATTTTGGTGGTGTTTCTCATCATCATTTGAAGACCGAAGAAGAGTTCCTTCTAAATCTTGTCCGTTCTCCCGGAGATTCATGGTGCTAGCTCGATGTTATCCTATCCAATTGTTTCAAGTCATGCAAATTCTTTTCATCCATCCGGAGTATTTCAGGAGTTGCTTTCTCTCTCGATCATCCGGAGGCCATCTTTTCGGAATATCTCTCCATTCTAAGTTTTTCAAATTCGTTCTCCAATTATTCCATATTCGTGCCCCTTCGTTCGTCTCAATATTATCCCGGTGCTTCGTCAAGTGTTCTTTAATCAGCTCATGATCTCTTTGTTCTTTTGCATCTAAAATCCTCTCTAGCTTATTGGTTCTTCTAATTTTTCCCGGCGATTCTTCCATCATTCATTTCCGAATTTCTTACGGTGGTTCGTTCAAGATTCTTTTTCCTTGATTATCATTTGAATTCATTCGTTCTTTTCAATCCTACCGGTGGTTCATGAAGACCTTCTCAAGTTTGCGATATGTCACTTCTCAATTCTTTTTCAAGAAGAATAAGTAGTATGCAAAATCCATTGCTTGTCTTCAATTTAATTTGATGAAGGATAAGCATACGATAATTCTTATTCTTATTTCATCCAAGTGATTAATCCTTTTCTTCGGAGTTTGTTCTTGAGGAATAAATTCTAGTTCCAAGTGTTTTAATCTTTTCTTTTCCGGAGTTCAAATTTTCTCGGCCATTTCGTCGGAACCCCCATCTAAATCACCGCAAGGCTCATCTTATTCTTTCATCCTTCATTCTATCACATCATCCTTTTTATCACTGGAGTTCTTCACGGTGGATCGTCAGTATTCAATCCATTCTTCAAGAGTTCATCAAGATTCTTGTTGGAGGAGTTCCAGTATCTTTTCTTCTCGTATCTCGAAGTGTAATTAATTCTCCGTATTCTTTTGAAGTGGAGTTTTGCATTTCTTCGTTCTTCCCAGCTATCCAATCATTTCCGGTTATGGCAGGTTATCACCTTATGAGTTTGAGATGTTACCGATAAGTCCACGACAAGCTCATTCTTTCGTTGTTGATTTTCTCAACAACTCCATTCAATCCTTCCTTCTAAGTTCATTTCTTTCCATTCTTTAATTCTTCCGGAGGCATTGTGTTGTTCCTCTCGTCAACTATCATTCCATTTTGTCAAACTCAGTTCCAACTCCTTCCATGTTCAGCCGGAGTGCTGCCTAAATCCTTTCGGTCTTATTCGTTTATTATCTCGTTCTAACCGGAGTTGTTTCATAGTCTATCTGATTCCGTGAGCTTTCGATTCTCGTCATTCTCGTCGTTCCTCTCTTATTCTCGAGTGCTCTCGATTCTTTTCTTCTTCTCTTCAGTTCTTGTTTCACCTCATCCCTTTTCCCTTCTGTCTCGGTCCTAAGATCTCGGGACGAGATCTCTTGTTAGTGGAGGAGTGTTGTAACGCCCCGGATCCGATGCGCCAGGTGTCTTCCAGTTATTTGCCGTCGTTGCCATGTCATTTGCTTGCGTGTTGCACTTTGCCATGTCATCATCTGCATTTCATATCATGTCGTCATGTGCATTTCATTTTGCATACGTGTTCGTCTCATGCATCCGAGCATTTTCCCCGTTGTCCGTTTTGCAATCCGGCACTCCTATGTCCCCCGGCGCTCCCTTTTACCTCTTTTCGTGAGCGGGTGTTAAACGTTCTCGGAATGGACCGAGGTTTGTCAAGCGGCCTTGGTATACCACCGGTAGACCGCCTGTCAAGTTTCATGCCATTTGGAGGTCGTTTGATACTCCAATGGTTAACCGGGTAACCGTAATAGCCTCCTTCTCTTTGCAGCCCAACACCCCTTCAAAGTGGCCCAAAACCCACCAAACTCCCCCCCATGCTCTTGGTCGTTCGACCACGATCGTGTGGGCGAAAACCGCTCCTCATTTGGACTCTCCTAGCTCCCTCTACCTATTTATATGTGCTCCTCCCGGATTTTTCGCAGTCCAAACCCTAGCTTCATCCTCCTCGCGCCGCCGGACATGTCCATCCGCGCCGGACATGTCCGCCGGACACATCATCCCAGCCAATCACAGGCCGCAAAGTCACCCCGCCGCCGCCGCTAGCCACTCCCACGCCGCCACCTCACCCGGCCCGCACCTCTCTCTCTCCTCCCCGCCGCCGCGGCTCGCGGAGCCCATCGCGGGCTCTCGCGGGCCCTCGCGCCGTCGTCGTCCGCCCATGCTCCCGACCTCCGCGCCCGCCCGGCCGCCCCGCCAGCCTCGCCACCGCCCGGCGGAGCTCCTCCGTGCCCGCCGCCCGAGGCGGCCGCCTCCGCCTCCTCCGTCGCCGCCTCCTCACCCATCTGGCGCGCCCGTCGCCCGCCTCCCGCCGGGAGCCCGGCGAGCCCCTCCGCCCGGCCGCCCGCGGTTCGAGCAACTCCGGTCGCCGGCGAGCCTCCGCGCCCGCCCTCCTCCTCCGGCCGCCGGCGCCCCAGATCCGGCCTCCCCGGCACCTGATCCGGCGCCCCCCTCGCCGGCCCCCTCATCTCCGGCCGCCGCAGCCGCAACTCCGGCCATCCTCGGGTTCCGTGCCTAGGTTGACTTTCCCCCCTCCGTTTTTCTCTAAGTCCCCGAGTATTTCAGTATTTTTATGCATTTTCATCATGCCATAACTCTCTGCATATTGCTCCGTTTCGTGCGTGTAATATGTCAAATTGTTCGTCTCGACGAGTACATCATTTCATCTCACTGCATCATTTACATTTGAGCTCATATTTTTGCCCGAAATGCTGTTAGAAGAGGGCTATGTGATGTTAGTTTCAGATTCTTATCAAAACATGCACTTTTGTCATTTTTGCCATGATTGATGTGTGCACCCTATGAACTTGAGTCCTACATGTGTTTTGTAATATGCCATGCCATCTTTACAGTGGTGTATGCCATGTATTTTTGTGATCTCTGTGGTGACTAGCACAAGAATGCAAACTAGGCTTCATGATGTTGCTGATTTCAGCCCCCGTTTTGCTGATATTTTTATGCAATGTAAACTTGATGCTACCGAGAGATCCATGCTTATTTTGAGATACTTCAGTAAGGATGTTTTGAACATATGGTTATTATCTATCCATCCATGCCCTTGTTTGCAATTATGGAGTGCCATAGCTTGAGTCAATCGAGCTCTACTTTTCCTATAAAATGTTTCCTGGCAGATTGTTTACATGTTATTCAATTTTGCCAAGGTTGTTGTAGTTGATCCGTGTATGCTATGATGTTGTTCTTGCCATGTATAGATTCTATGCCATGTCTTATTACTGTGAGTTGCCTTGCCATGCCATTTATTGCTCTGTAGGGAGTGGTTCACGCTCACCAACATGCCTACCTATTGTTGTTTCTGCCATGTATGAATCTGTCATATAACTTGCCATGTTTACATGGGTGCCATCATATTTTCTGATCCTTTTTGGCTTATGGTCAGTAAGGGACTTTTGATAGATGCTATTAGTAGATTCATGCCATGCCTTTGTTTGCCATGTTAAGTTCCTGTAACATGTTGTTTGATAGCTCTAAACATTGCAACCTGATGTTATTTTCTGCAAAGTCTGAACAGTTATTATTTGCAATCTTACCATGTCATTTTGAGCATGTTCTAGTGATTTCTGAAGATAGCTCAATGTTCATGTTTTGTCATGCTTTACCTGTACATCATGGCCATGCCTTTTGTTATTACGTTGAGATGCTGTAGCATAGTGTTTTGATGCTTGCAATATGCCTAGTTGCTGTTTTGGGCAGATTGTTGCTATAACTTGTTTCATGTGTATGTGTTGAACCGTTGCTCCGTTTTGACTGTGCTCTATATGAAACTTGCTTGATTTTGCATGTAGTTTCATATTATCATGTTGCATCCATGTTTTGAGGTGTTTGATTAATGTCTGTATGCATTCTGCATCAATGCCATGTTTAACTTGTTTTGCTCATATCTTCTAGGCCGTAGCTCCGAATTAAATGAACTTTATATGTAACTTGACTAGAATTTCGTGTAGATCATCGTGGTGCATCTTAACTTGCTGTTTGACAACTTGAACATAAGGTTTATTCAGATCTGGACCAATTTCGAAATTTGCATATGAGGACTTACCAAAATTGTTATATGTTGTCCCCGGCCTCATTTAAACTTGCTTTGATGTGTTGCTCTTGTTTGCATCATCTCTTGCCATGAGTAGCTTCATGTAGCTTTGTCATTCATCATGCTTGGTTGTGCATCATGCCTTGTTAATGTGTGGTGTGTTTACCTTGTTGTGTGCTTCTTCTTGTTAGTTCTTGTTGCGTTGCGATCGTGAGGATTCGTTCGTCTACGCTTGGTTCGGCTACATCCGTTCGTCTTCTTCATGGACTCGTTCTTCTTCCTTGTAGGATTTCAGGCAAGATGACCGCTACCCTGGATCTCACTTCTATCATTGCTATGCTAGTTGCTTCGTTCTATCGCTATGCTGCGCTACCTATCACTTGTTCCTCAAGCCTCCCAAATTGCCATGTGAGCCTCTAACCTTTTGCACCCTTCCTAGCAAACCGTTGTTTGCCTATGTTACCGCTTTGCTCAGCCCCTCTTATAGCGTTGTTAGTTGCAGGTGAAGATGAAGTTTGTTCCTTGTTGGAACATGGAGATGTTGTTCCTTGTTGGAACATGTTTACTTGTTGGGATATCACAGTATATCTTATATTATTAATGCATTTATATACTTGGTAAAGGGTGGAAGGCTCGGCCTTATGCCTGGTGTTTTGTTCCACTCTTGCCGCCCTAGTTTCCGTCATATCCGTATTATGTTCCTGCATTTTGCGACCCTAACGCGGTCGGGTGATTTATGGGACCCCTTGACAGTTTGCTTTGAATAAGACTCCTCCAAAGAAGGCCCAACATTGGTTTTACCATTTGCCTCACCTACCCCTTTTTTTCCCTTGGGTTTAGGAGCCCGAGGGTCATCTTTATTTTAGCCCCGGGCGGTGCTCCTTCGAGTGTTGGTCCGAACAGAGAACCTGCAGGCCACCACGGGGCAACTCGAGGGTTGGTTTTACTCGTAGCTTTACTTATCCGGTGTGCCCTGAGAACGAGGTACGTGCGACTCCTATCGGGATTTGTCGGCACATCTGGGCGGCTTTGCTGGTCTTGTTTTATTGCTGTCGAAATGTCTTGTAGCCGGGATTCCGAGACTGATCGGGTCTTCCCGGGGAGAAGGAATATCCTTCATTGATCGCGAGAGCTTATCATGGGCTAAGTTGGGACACCCCTGCAGGGTATAAACTTTCGAGAGCCGTGCCCGCGGTTATGTTGCAGATGGGAATTTGTTAATATCCGGTTGTAGTAAACTTGAAGCAAACTCTTCTAAAATACACCAACCGTGTGCGTAACCGTGAGTGTCTCTTTTCGGGGTTGATCGAGAGGAGAACATGGTTTCTGTGTTATGTCTGACGTAAGTAGGAGTTCAGGATCACTTCTTGATCATTACTAGTTGTCGACCGTTCCTTTGTTTCTCTTCTCGCTCTCATTTGCGTATGTTAGCCACCATATATGCTTAGCATTGCTGCAACCTCACCACTTTACCCCTTCCTCTCCCTTTAAGCTTTGCTAGTCTTGATACCCATGGTAATGGGATTGCTTGAGTCCTCGTGGCTCACAGATTACTACACCACCAGTTGCAGGTACAGGTTTGCGATGATCATGACGTGAGAGCGATGTTTGCTTGTTTTGGAGTTCTTCTTCCGCTTCTTCTTGATCGGAGGATAGGTTCCAGTGTCGGCAGCCCGGGCTAGCGTGGTGGATGTCGTTTGAGTTTCTGTTTATGTTTCATCCGTAGTCGGATGTTGATCTCTTGTATTTGATGTTGATGTATTCTTCTGGCATTCGTGCCTTGTGTATGTATCCCCATCTATTATGTAATGTTGACGTAATGATATCCACCTTGCAAAAGCGTTTCAATATGCGGGTCTATCCTTGGTGGGACCTTCACGTTCCTTTTGGATAGGGTCGCATATTGGGAGTGACATAGTCACTGGAGCTCATGTCCGAGCACTCCATCGTGCTCAGCACGCTCCCCGTAGCACATATCACCCCAACGCCGTCCTCCCCGTGCACCACAATGCGATCCCGCATGTAACCGAACTCCGGCCACCGCCGCAAGGTTGTTCCCGGTGAGCTTCGGTCACCCCACGACCTCCCACCTGCTCCCCTAGATGCGGGCGAGCAAGGGCTACGCCCTGGTGCCCTCGGCACGTGCAGCCGACGCCCGTAGTGCGTTTCCGGCGTGCCTCCGACGCGCTGGATGGTCGCCGGGGACTAACCCCGGCCGTGCTGACATGGCCAGGTTAATTAGGTGTTAACCACATCTTAATCAAACCCAAGAGTCACAGAGAGCCGGGCCCCACCTCATCATTAACCACAGGGTTATTCCCTGCTTTAATTAAGCTAATGCTTTGACCCGCCACCTCAGCATTGACCTGGGCCCCACTGTCAGGTTTGACCCGGACCAGCCCATGTTGACCTGCTGAGGTCAGCATGACCTAATGCTGACGCAATAACTCATTTTCTGGATTTATTATTATTCAGGAAATTCCAGAATTTAGTATAAACTTCTAAAAATCATAAAAATTAATCTGTAACTCCAAATGAAATAATTTATATATGAAAAATTATCAGAAAAATCCAATCTATCCATCTGTACCACTTTCATGCATGTTAGATCAACTTATACCTGTTGATCAGGTCAAATCAATTAAATGGCATTTGAATTTCACATATGGAGTTTGAATTTGAACCCTTGGTTCAAACCTACTCCATTTAATATGGTTGCTAGTTGCATTAGTTCAATCAACAGCATATTGCCATGTCATGATCATGCATCATATTGTCGCATTGCATTGACTGTGTTCTTTCTCTGTTGCCAGTGACTGTCCCCTCTAAGTAGACGATGTTCCGATGATTATTCGATGACACCGATGAAGAACTATATTATCTTCAGAAGTGCCAGGCAAGAAAAAACCCCTTGTTCATTCCGATACAATCCCACTCTCTCGCTCCTGCTCTCTTTTACTGCATTAGGACAACAACGAATCATCTGTTACTTGTTGCGGTAGTTGAACCCCTTATCCTCTGCATGACCTGTCATTGCCACAGTAAATAGATGAAACCCACTAGCATGAGTAGGAGTTGTTTGAGCCCTGATGTGCCTACTCATTCATGCTTGTTTGTCGTGCCTGCTATTGCTTAGAGTTGTGTCAGGTCTGATTCATCGGGGATGAATCGGAGGTGTGTGAACATGTCCTACTGTTGAGAGCTAAGTAGGAGTACATGGTGGGTTGTCTCATTGAAGCCGTCCTCAGGAACAGAGTTCTGTATTTGTGATCCATGAAACAGTTACTACCACGAATTGGGCCCGAAACCAATGGACCCTCTCGGCTTCTTAACCACCCTTGTTCTTTGTCCAGGAGTTGCAACTAGTTTCTGGTGTTTGTAGGATATGTGTTGGAGGCCGTGCGTAGCGCTGACCCTAGGGGTGGGCTATGATGCGGTAGATACACCGTGGCCCAGTGTACCGAATGCCCGTTTGGTATCTCGGGAACCCTCACTTTGTCGTTCGGGGTCAGATGTGGAAACCTCGGCCAGACTCCTGCATGATGGAACCTAAATAGGAGATAAACCTGGACTAGAGACTTGAGTGTTTAGGTAGGCTGTGGCCGACACCCACGTTGGGCTTCCACTTGAAGGTTGCCGAGTACATGTCGTGTAAACGGCGGTAAGTGGTGAGAGCGTGTGTGAAGAAGTAAACCCTTGCAGGGTTAACATCATCTATTCGAATAGCCGTGTCCGCGGTAAAGGACTTCTTGGTTGCCTATAACAGTTCATAGACAAGTGAAAGTGGATACTCTAAAATGCTCAAGATAAGCGTGAGTGCTATGGATGGCGTTCTCGTAGGAAGGCGGGATCGAATCCATAGTGGTGTATTGATATGGTGAATACGTGGACTCGTGTCCGCCACCTCAAAAGAGTTACTTGCAGTCATAGTTTCAGGATAGCCACCGAGTCAAAGCTGGCTTGCTGCAGTCAAACTCCACCACCCCCTTTGTTGATAATGATGCATATGTAGTTAGTTCTGATGTAAGTCTTGCTGAGTACATTTGTACTCACGTTTGCTTATTTTATGTCTTGCAGAGAGACGTCAGTCTCGCTAGTAGTTCCAGGTGGACTTCGACGTTTAGCTTATTACCTCAGCTACGATCTTGTGCCCTCGGCAGGATCTGGTAGATAGTCAGGCTTCTAAGCCTTTTTCATTTATAGTTGTCTGTACTCAGACATGTTAAGCTTCCGTTTGTGTTTTGACTTGTATGCTCTGAATGTTGGGTCATGAGACCCATGTTTTTTAACGGCCCGGATACAACTTTCCATATTTGTAACTCCAACTCTTGCCTTTTCCGGAGACGCGGCATTTTATTTCCTCCGTGGTTGGGTTTTTTGTCTTTTGTTTTGCATTTTGTTCATGCCATGCATCTCATCTCATCGCATCATCCGCAATGCATCCGCATGTTTTCATAAAAACTCGTAGCCGTTTGCAGTTGCCCTTTTCTCTCTTTGCCTCTGTTGTCATTTTGTCAGACCCTTGTCCTCGTTGACCTCTCTTGACACCTCGCGCGCGTCCAAAACTTCTCCCGGACCCGAACCGGTCTGTCGTTACCGATGGATCCGGATCATCCCCAAACATCCCTAAATCATCATCGGTTTCTCGTTGGATTCTCCTAAGCTATTTATTCTCGTTCGTCCGATTAAAATCGGAGGGAACAAATGCCCCTCCTATTTACCTACTTGCTATATAAACACATCAACCCTAGAAACTCGGGATCTTGTCCCATCCTCCGCCGCCGCCAGCCCACTGTCTCCTCCTTGGGATCCCCTCCCGATCCAAAACCACCCGCCACAGCCGCCACCGCTCCTCCTGAGTTTCCACGCCCAACCAACCAGTGCCTCCCCTGGATCTCGTCGTCCACCCAACCAGCGCAGCGCGCCCGATCCCCTCGCTTCTTCACCAGCCCGCAGCTGCCTCCTCCTTCCTCGCGTCTGAGCCCGAGGAGCCCCTGTACCATGCTCCTCCCTTGCCCTTGCCTCTGCCGTCTCCAGCACCGCGCCGGCGAGCGCCACCGCCGAAGCTGCATCGTCCCTTCGTCATCGAGCACTAGCAGAAAGAGCCCAACCGCCGAGCTCAAGCTGGCTCGCCCGACCTTCCTCGTTGCCGTCCCCGGCCAGCGCCGTCACCTAGACCTTGCCTCCGCCCCAGAACTCGCGCCACCGCCGGAGATGAGCATCCCTTGCCCGACCAGCAGGTTCCGTCACAGCCCTCCTTCACTGCCTCCTCTGCTTTCTGCTCTCTCTCTCTCTCTCTCTCTCTCTCTCTCTCTCTCTCTCTCTCTCTTCTCTCTCACGTAGTTCTCTTCCTTGTCGCCGTGGTCTTCAGCAGCTCCTGACGAGGATGGCGCCCTCCTGTCCATCTCGAGCGTCAAGTCCCTCGCCTCTGCCAGATCCTACCCGGCACCACCGTCCATCTTCCTCGTCGGAGTGCCCCACCTTGGTCTGCCTCGACCCGACTCCTGCCTCCCTGATGCTCGTCGCCGAGCACCAGTGCTCCAAGCCCGGCCCTTCTGCAGCTCGCCGGTGAGCACATCCAGCCACCCGCGCCCGTGGTTCCCTCCTTTTTCTTCCCGTTTCTTCTCCCTGTATCTCTTCTCTGAATTCACTCGCTCTCTGAATTTCTTCACAGGAGTTGAGCCGCCGTCGTCCTGTTCGACTCCCACCATCAGGAACCATCTCCCCTCGTCCACCTTCGCTCTGGACCCGTCCGCTCTGCCTCGTCGTCGCCGGAGTCCAAGCCGCGCCACTGCATCCTCTGCTTCCCCTGCTCGCTGCGACACAAGCAGCTACTTTGATCGATGGGGTCAGCGTTCTCGCTCCCGTTGACCAGCACGTGGGCCAGCGCCTCCCCAAGGCCCAGCGCCTCCCCAAGGCCCAGCGCCCCTTCCAGCTTCATGCTTCCCCTCTCCACCGAGTGGGCTTGGCCCATGGTGAGCAATCAGCAGCCCCTCCTCTCTGTTCAGCCCTATAGTGCTCCAGATTCGGCCCAGTGTGTGTTTTTCCCTGCACTACGATTTTAGCATTATCCTGTGTTTTACAGTTTTGGCAGGAAAAACCCCTAGTGTTCATGCATATAAAAACTCATTAACCGTGCATCATAATAATATGTTTTAAACATGTAAGGTGCTTAGAATTTTGTCTAGTTTCATAATATGCCACTTTCATCCATGTTAAAAATGTTTAACTTGCTGTTTGCATTAATTTGCTCAAATGCCATGTTAAAATGATTTATTTCATAACTAAATAACCGTAGCTCGGTTTTAAATGAACTTTATATGTAAATGGGGTGGAAAAATGCATAGATTAACATGTTACACTTTATTTTGCTGTTTAACAACATTAAAATTGTGTTTAGGGCAGAACAGTACCGAATCTAAAATATGGACATGGGGATTTTCCGGAATTGTTGTTTGTTGTTTCCGGCCTCATTTAAACTTGCCTAAATAGTCAGTATAATTATGTTTCACCTCTTGCCATGTTCATAACAACATGTAATATTGTTGTTTTCCTAAACGAGAGAGAACTAAATAATTGCATGTGGTGTTTCGTCGATATGCAACTCGTTGCATATCGAGCTCCACTTAACTTGTAGCATTGTTTGTTGCACTTTGCCATGCCATGCCTCATTAAACTGGACATGCATCATACTTGATTGTGCATCATGCCATGTTTATGCTTGTGCATTTACCATGTTGTTTGTTTCTTTCCGGTGTTGCTTCTTAGTTCCGGTAATGTTGCGATTGTGAGGATTCGTTCGACTACTTCCGTTCGTCTTCTTCATGGACCCGTTCTTCTTCCTTGCGGGATTTCAGGCAAGATGACCGTTACTTTGGATCTCATTACTATCATTGCTATGCTAGTTGCTTCGTTCTATCGCTATGCTGCGTTACCTACCACTTGCTGCTCAAGCCTCCCAAATTGCATGAACCTGTAACCTTTGTTACCCTTCCTAGAAAACCGTTGTTTGGCTATGTTAACGCTTTTGCTCAGCCCCTCTTATAGCGTTGCTAGTTGCAGGTGAATATGAAGATTGCTCCATGTTGGATTATGTTTATGTTGGGATATCACAATATCTCTTATATTATTAATGCATCTATATACTTGGTAAAGGGTGGAAGGCTCGGCCTTATGCCTGGTGTTTTGTTCCACTCTTGCCGCCCTAGTTTCCGTCATATCGGTGTTATGTTCCCGGATTTTGCGTCCCTAACACGGTTGGGTGATTTATGGACCCCCTTGATAGTTTGCTTTGAATAAAACTCCTCCAGCAAGGCCCAACCTTGGTTTTAATATTTGCCTCACCACCACATATACCCTTTCCCTTGGGTCGGCCAACCCGAGGGTCATCTTGGTTTTAGCCCCCCCGGGCCAGTGCTTCTCTAAGTGCTGGTCTGAAACGAGCAGCCTGCAGGGCCACCTCGGGGCAACTTGAGGCTTGGTTTTACTCGTAGCTTGACTTATCCGGTGTTGCCCTGAGAACGAGATATGTGCAGCTCCTATCGGGATTGTCGGCGCATCGGGCGGCTTTGCTGGTCTTGTTTTATTGCTATTGAAATGTCTTGTAGCCGGGATTCCGAGACTGATCGGGTCTTCCCGGGGAGAAGGAATACCCTTCGTTGATCGCGAGAGCTTATAATGGGCTAAGTTGGGACACCCCTGCAGGGTATAAACTTTCGAAAGCCGTGCCCGCGGTTATGTGGCAAATGGGAATTTGTTAATGTCCGGTTGTAGTAAACTTGAAGTAAACTCTTCTAAAATACACCAACCGTGAGTGTCTCTTTTCGGGGTTGATCGAGAGGAGAACACGGTTTCTAGGTTATGTCTGACGTAAGTAGGGGTTCAGGATCACTTCTTGATCATTACTAGTTGACGATCGTTCCTTTGTTTCTCTTCTCGCTCTCATTTGCGTATGTTAGCCACCATATATGCTTAGCCGCTGCTGCAACCTCACCACTTTACCCCTTCCTTTCCCATTAAGCTTTGCTAGTCTTGATAGCCATGGTAATGGGATTGCTGAGTCCTCGTGGCTCACAGTTTACTACACCACCAGTTGCAGGTACAGGTTATGCGATGATCATGACGCGAGAGCGATGTTTGCTTGTTTTGGAGTTCTTCTTCTGCTTCTTCGATCAGGGGATAGGTTCCAGGTCGGCAGCCTGGGCTAGCAGGGTGGATATTGTTTGAGTTACTGTTTATGATTCATCTGTAGTCGGATGTTGATCTTGTATGTTGTATTGTTGTATTCATGTGACATTGTATGTAATGTATGTATCCCCACTATTATGTAATGTTGATGTAATGATATCCACCTTGCAAAAGCGTATCAATATTCGGTTCTATCCTTGGTGGGACCTTCGAGTATCTTTAGGATAGTATCGCATATTGGGCGTGACATGTTTGTAATATCTCGCTCCTCGGAGCCTAATGAATAAATTCTTGAGTCATAGAGTTATGTTGTGATGCCATGTTGTATTTACACATATTGAGCATATTGTGTGTATGTTTGAAATGCTTGGTATGTGTGGGATCCGACAATCTAGTTGTTTATCCTTGGCAGCCTCTCTTATGGGGAAATGTAGTCTAGTGCTTCCTTGAGCCATAGTAGTCCGCTACAGCCCGGTTCACCGGAGTCCTGCTTGCCCAGCACTACTGCTCTGGACACTTGACTGGCCGGCATGTGTTTCACTTCGTTCCTGTGTCTGTCCTTTCGGGGAAATGTCACGCGTTGACATCCGGAGTCCTGCCTAGCCTGCTACAGCCTGGGTTACCGGAGTCCTGTTCGCCCAGTGCTACAGCCCAGATTCACACGTTGATGAACGACATGCTCGATGTGATTCATGTATGCCTGTCCCCATGGGTTAGTGCCGCTTTGGGTTCACGACTAGCCATGTCGGCCCGGGTTCTCTGTCATATGGATGCTAGCGACACTATCATATACGTGAGCCAAAAGGCGCAAACGGTCCCGGGCCATGGTAAGGCGACACCCGTGGGAATACCGTGCGTGAGGCCGCAAAGTGATATGAGGTGTTACCGGCTAGTTCGATGTGACTTGGAATCGGGGTCCTGACAGCACCTAGGACAGGAAAAGCCGAAATCCATGGTAGCCCTCACAACACTCATGACCCGCTTTTGCGCGGGAGAAGACAGCTGGCTAGCTCGTAGTAATAATATGACCAAGAGCCCTGGTAATTTGGATACCAAGGACAGCAATGGCAGGTCGTGTCGCAACAAGCAAAAGCGACGCATTAACGGCGACAATGCGGAGGATACGGCAGTTAATGCCGGATTCAGAGGCTCTAAACCCGGTCAGCGGAAAAAAGCCATTTAAAAGAAATACTCTGGGCCTGTCCAGTTTGGACCGAATACTCGATCGCTCGTGCTAGATACATGGCACCCCCGAAAAACCAGCCAATCACGCCAACAAGGATTGTTGGATGTTCAAGCAGGCAGGCAAGTTTAGTGCCGAAAACAGAGACAAGGGGCTGCATAGCGATGACGAGGAGGAGCCCCGGCCGCCGAACAATAGAGGACATAAGGGCTTCCCCCCACAAGTGCGGACGGTGAACATGATATACGCAACCCACATCCCCAAAGGGAGCGGAAGTGCACTCGAGGACGATATGCGTTGGAGCCAGCCCCAAAGTTCAACCCATGGTCCTCTTGCCCGATCACTTTTGATCGAAGGGACCACCCCACTAGCATCCGCCATGGTGGATTCGCCGCATTGGTTCTAGACCCAATCATTGACGGATTTCACCTCGCTAGAGTCCTTATGGACGGCGGCATCAGCCTGAACCTGCTTTATCAGGATACAATGCGAAAAATGGGCATAGATCCCTCAAGGATTAAACCCACAAAGACGACCTTTAAAGGCGTCATACCAGGTGTAGAGGCCAACTGTACAGGCTCGGTTACACTTGAGGTGGTCTTCGGATCCCCGGATAATTTCCGAAGCGAGGAGTTTATCTTCGACATAGTCCCGTTCCGCAGTGGCTATCACGCACTGCTCGGACGAACCGCATTTGCAAAGTTCAATGCGGTGCCGCACTACGCATACCTCAAGCTCAAGATGCCAGGCCCTCTCGGCGGAAGTACAAAGTAGCCTCTCAAGGCAATTCTGCAGTCCGGCTATTATACGTCCGGACACCGTCAAGCGCGCCCGGAGTAACCTACAACAAGACCGCCTAGCACGTTCCGAGCAAGCGTAGCAATGCGGTCCCAACCCCAGCCCTTGCGAAATTGCGAAACCAGTACTACGCGTACATAACTACGCTCTGGAAATACCATGGGCATAGGGGGAGGGGCACGACCACGGCATGCCCAAAATGCGGCTCAACCGCACTAGGGGCTCCCAATTTTTTCATTCTTTTTCTTACTTTCAGGACTCCACTCTACGGAAGGCCTGTCCGGCAGTACAATCACCGAACACACGATGCAACAGCCGGGGAGGCGTAGCTACGCCGAGTGTCCAGTGGTCTCTATAACAAGCAGTATACTTGTTTCACATATCATCCATGGCTCGCCTCGAGGGGGACATGTCAAATAGTCCCATCTCTTGCTTATTGCACTATTTGTATCGTCTGCTTTTACATGCAGCCTTTTTGAAAAAACAATACATAGCTTTTGTCTATTATTGCATTCCCTTTTTTATCTATATATGTTCATTAATGACATGTTGCACATGTACACTTTGGTACGGCCAAAGACACCAGGGGCTTAAGTACCCCAACATACGGTGTGATAAGTCCGAACACTTTCACAAGTGCAGCACCCCGAACTTATAGCATAATATGCATCGACTCTGAATCATGTCTTGGGTCAATAGTTGGGTTTGCCCGGCTCCCATGTTTTGGTACCTTACGTTTCGTTATATCGGCTAAGGTAGCGCTGGGAGAACCACTGCGATTGTACCCCGGTTGAGCTGGGCTAAGCACCTCAGTGGAGAAAGCTAAAACTGACCGTTAGGATAGGGCGAGAGCTGGTCAGTTCGAGAGGTTTTTGAGTCCCTAAATACTTATGCTGCTTAGAGCAAGGAGTCGGCTTTGTCCGGCCTAGGCGTGGATAGCGCCCCGAACTTGGTCTTCCGAATACTAGGGGCTTCGCCGAAATTTAAAATTATAGAATTCTATGGCTAAGTGAGAGTGTTCAAGCATTATAGTCCGATTGCCTTGTTCATTGTGTTGAGCGCCTCCCTCGAAGGACCGAAGAATGGGAAAAAGAGTACTCAAGTTTATCCCGAACACCCCAAAGACTTTCATGGCATGGGGGCGGGGTTTACGACTACGCCATTTCTCAAATTTAATATACAGCCGCACAAAAGGTAATATTTTAAATTCAAAAGCATTGCTTAGCGCATCTGAACAAGTTTTCAGCGTACAGGATCACAAATGCGAGTTTACTCAAAAATTACATCTTTGGAGCATTCATCTACTATAAGGCGGGCACCCTTCAGGACGCCCTCATAATAAATCTCGGGCTTGCGATGCTCCCTGCCCGGCGGTGATCCGTCCGTCACAAGCTTCTCAGCATCCATCTTGCCCCAGTGCACTTTAGCACGGGCAAGGGCCCTATGGGCACCTTCGATGCATACAGAGCGCTTGACGACTTCAAGCCATGGACAGGCATCCACCAGCCACCTCACCAGCCCGAAGTAGCTCCCAGGCATGGCCTCCCCAGGCCACAGCCGGACTAGGAGACCCTTCATGGACTGTTCGGCCACCTTATGGAGCTCGACCAGTTGCTTCAGCTGGTTGCTCAAGGGCACCGGGTGTCCGGCCTCAGCATACTGAGACAAGAACACCTTCCCCATCGAGCTCCCCTCTTCGGCTCGGTAGAATGCGGCAGCATCGGACACACTCCGGGGAAGACCTGCGAATGCTCCTGAAGAGCTCCGGACTCGGGTAAGTACCAAGTAATTCACTTTCACGTGCTTGCTTTGCATAAAGAATGCCTTACCCGCCGCTATCTTCTTCATCGCTTCAATTTCCTGGAGGGCTTTTTGGGCTTCGGCCTTGGCAGATTTGGCACTCTCAAGGGCCGAGGCGAGCTCGGACTCTCGAGTCTTTGAGTCAAGCTCCAAACTCTCGTGTTTTTCCACGAGAGCCCGGAGCTCTTGCTGCACCTCCGCCACCTGCGCCTCCTGCTTCTCTCGATCGGTGTGCTCCACGGCCGCCTTGTCTTCGGCCTTGGACAGCGCTTCCTTCAGGGTCGCCACCTCGGTTGTGGACCCTGTAATACTCACGTTGGTCCTGTCATTTTTGGCAACCACATCTTTTTTATATATACTTAAATGAGGTATTACTTACCTTCCTTGTCCTCGAGCTGCTTCTTGGCAAGGCCGAGCTCGTTCTCGGACCGCTCGAGGCTCTGCTTCAATGCATGGGCCTCCGCATTCAATGCGGCAGAGGTCAGCAGCGCAGCCTGCATTCCCATATTGACATACTTATGTTAGACTCCTGCGTATATCTTTTTGATACTCAGTTCGGCTTTTCTTTCCGAACACCAAACTGAGCATCAGGGGCTACTGTCTATGCGGTAATATTTTTACATATCTTAAATACATACCTCAAAGCCTGTTAGAAGGCTGGCACATGCTTCAGTCAGCCCGCTCTTGGCGGACTGAACCTTCTGGATCACCACACTCATAATAGTGCGGTGCTCCTCGTTGATGGAGGCGCCATTAAGCACCTCCAACAAATTATCCGGTGCCCGCGGTTGGACGGAGGTCACCGGTGTCGTAGGTTTGCCCTTCTTATTAGGGGGCCGCCTGCCGGATGTCAAAATCGTTGAAGGTTCCGGTGCGGTGTCCGACCCAGGGACGGACTTGGAGCCCTTGGGGGTCTTATCCCCTTTGCGCCTGGAGTCCGGGAGGTCGCCTTGCCATGCCTCCAGGACCACCTCCTCCTGACTTGGACCCTTTTG
Source organism: Aegilops longissima (assembly GCA_021605205.1). Lineage (NCBI taxonomy): Eukaryota > Viridiplantae > Streptophyta > Magnoliopsida > Poales > Poaceae > Aegilops > Aegilops longissima. The sequence continues at coordinate 271,684,735 of CM038681.1, forward strand.
GGACTCCACCTTGGCATCATCCGCTGGGCGAGGGGAGGAGGTGGCCGGAAGTGAAGTGCTATTCACATCCGACGAACCCAGGGAGCCGCTCGACGAAGCGTCGAGCCCGGCCTTCAGCGGACTGCATGATTATATTGTCAGAAGATACTGTGCAACAGAGGAACGCCATGAGTTATTCTAGTATCCGAATACTTATGATTTTGCCAGGGGCTTGGCCCTGGATGGCCACTCCTCTTCGCCATCGTCGGCGTTGGTGGAGTAGTCCGGAGGAAGGGTCCTTCCCTTCTTGGACCCTCCGGCCCCACTAGTTAGGGCGGCCTTCCTTTTTGTTCCTCCCCCCACTGGAGGGGGAGAGGTCTCTTCTTCCTCCTCCTCGTCTTCGTGGGAGGAGTGCGCCTCGGAGTCATCGGACGATGAATCCGACACCACCGGGCGCCGGGAACTCTTTCGAGTTCCCGTGGCCTTCTTGTCGGCCTTCTTCTCCGGCACCACGTAAGGTGCCGGAACTAGCAGCCCCGTCAAGACGGTGTCCGCTGGGTCTTCGGGCAAAGGAGCCAGACAGTCGATCTGTCCGGTCTTCTTCTGCCATTCCTATCAAAGGAACGGGAGCTTAGATCCCGCATAGAGTCAAACTATGAAAAACAACTATCCCGTAAAGGGTAAAATAAGCTTACAACGCTGGCTTGGCGCTTCGCGCGGAATCCGCGATCCTCGGTGATGGGAGGGGGAACCTCGGCGCCCTTGAATAGCACCTTCCAGGCATCCTCGTGCGTTGTGTCAAAGAGCCTGGTCAGAGTTTGGTGCTGGGCCGGGTTGAACTCCCACAAGTTAAAAGCCCATCGTTGACTCGGGAGGATCCAGCGGATGAGCATGACCTGGACTACGTTGACGAGTTTAACCTTTTTGTCCACCAGGTTTTGGACGCAGGTTTGGAGTCCGGTCCGCTCTTCCGAATTACCACACGACAGACCCTTCTCTTTCCAGGAGGTGAGCCGTGTGGGGATGCCAGATCGGAATTCGGGGGCCGCTGCCCATTCAGGGTCACGCGGCTCGGTGATGTAGAACCACCCCGATTGCCACCCCTTTATGGTCTCCACGAAGGAGGCCTCGAGCCATGTAACGTTGGGCATCTTGCCCACCATGGCACCTCCGCACTCCGCTTGCTGGCTGCCCACTACCTTCGGCTTGACATTGAAGGTCTTCAGCCATAAGCCGAAGTGGGGCTTGATGTGGAGGAAGGCCTCGCACCCGACGATAAACGCCGAGATGTTTAGGACGAAGTTCGGGGCCAGATCGTGGAAATCCAGGCCGTAGTAGAACATGAGCCCCCGGACAAATGAGTGAATTGGGAAACCTAGTCCGCGGAGGAAATGGGTGAGGAACACCACCCTATCATGGGGCCTGGGGGTGGGGATGAGCAGCCCCTTTTCTGGGAGCCGGTGCGCGATGTCGTTAGACAAGTATCCGGCCTCCCTCAGCTTCTTGATGTGTCCCTCCGTGACGGACGAGACCATCCACTTGCCTCCCGCTATGGACATTGCTGGAGAGGGTTGAGGTAGGATGTGCGGACTTGGGTAAGCAAAGGAGGAAGAAGGCATAGATGGAAAAGGTGGATCCTTATCCCCTTATATGGGCGGACGAAACTATGTGCCCCCACCAGCCTGGTAAAACTCGCTTATCTCCCAAGCGCCATAAATTAATGGCACGGTTGGGTTACCCACGCCCGTATTGATGAGAATCCCGGAATAAGGGGACACGATCTCTGCTTCGACAAGACGTGCCAAGGAAACCGCCTCGCTAAGTGCACTGAGGTGGGACAGTAAAAACGATTCGAATAAAGGCTTGGCCGTGGTGTGATGTCATGCTGCGGAATACGTCAGCAGATTGGATTTGTGTAAATATTATTCTCTCTATGGTGGTATGTGGAGCCGGACACTATCCTTTTGTTCAAAATCTTCTATGAAGTATTCGGAGGTGGAACCCGCCTTGCAATGCCGAAGACAATCTGCGCGCCGGACTCGTCGTCATTGAAGCCTAGTTCAGGGGCTACTGAGGGAATCCTGGATTAGGGGGTGACCGGATGGCCGGACTATAACCTTTGGCTGGACTCCTGGACTATGAAGATACAAGATTGAAGACTTCGTCCCGTGTCCGGATGGGACTTTCCTTGCTGTGGAAAGCAATCTTGGCAATATGGATATGTAGATCTCCTCCCATTTGTAACTGACTCTATGTAACCCTAACCCTCACCGATGTCTATATAAACCGAAGGGTTCTAGTTCGTAGGACGAACAACTATCATACCATTGGCTAGCTTCTATGGTTTAGCCTCTCTGATCTCGTGGTAGATCTACTCTTGCACTACCCATATCATCAATATTAATCAAGCAGGAGTAGGGTTTTACCTCCATCGAGAGGGCCCGAACCTGGGTAAAAACATCATGTCCCTTGTCTCCTGTTACCATCCGCCTAGACGCATAGTTGGGGACCCCCTACCCAAGATCCGCCGGTTTTGACACTGACAATGACCCCGCACCGCCGACTGTAGAAGGGATCCCAGTGATCCCATAGGTGTCATTTCCACCGACAGATACGCTCAACGACAGATGGACCCACGTCCTAGTGGCCGAGGAATATGTCCTCAAACACCCAACAAAGAGTTATGTGAAGCATCGGCTACTACCACAAGTTGACGACGAGGCCCTTGAGTCAATACCGTCAAGATATAACCGCGATAATGAACCAGACCGACCACCGCATGTGCGAGACAAAGCGGATTCTTACGCCGAACACCAGGCCGCACCACCTTACCGTCAAGGGAAAGAGGTAGCGGCTCCAGGATACCACTCTGACTTACGCCAGGACCTGGACAATAGAGCCGGTCAGGTAGATCAATCACGGATCCAGGGGACGTGGCCCAATGCAAGATGACGGCCATCAAGCTTGGCACGACAGGCATAACCTCACCCGGGTCGAAAACCGACTACGAATGTCATATGAACTCCATCGTGACGTTGCCCGATACAGAGGCGCCGCACACCCCTTATGCTTTACCGATGAGGTAATGCAGCACCAGTTCCCAGAAGGGTTTAAACCCGTAAACATTGAAGCATATGATGGAATGACATATCCCGCGGAATGGATTGAAGACTTTCTTCTCCATATTCACATGGCTCGCAGTGATGTTCTCCACACCATCAAATACCTCCCCATAAAACTGAAAGGACCAGCACGACACTAGTTAAACAGCCTCCCAGAGAACTCCATTGGAAGCTGGGAAGATTTGGAAGACACCTTTCGAGACAACTTCCAAGGTACCTATGTCCGGCCTCCGGATGCCGATGACCTTAGTCACATAGTCCAGTAACCCAGAGAGTCAGCCCGCAAGCTTTGGACCAGGTTCTTAATTAAAAAGAACCAGATCGTCGACTGTTCGGACGCCAAAGAGTCTTGAGCTTTTGCCAACATGTGTCCTGACACCTTGAAGGGGTTCCACATCCTCTTGTCCTTACCATGTCATTATTGAACTCATCTGAAATATACTAGATAAAAGTATTAGTCCAACAAGAGATATGTTGACATTAATTACTAAAATCACCCAGGGAGCACTTGTGCTTTCAGTGTTAGCAATCATAGAAGACTAAATGATGGTTGAGTGTGTGGACTTGCTAACTAAAAAGCTCCAACATGAGAACCTTCCTGAAGAGATGATGAATTGCAATTGCATTGTTGACTGAGAACATAGTATGTTAGTTTTCAAGATAGTTTATTCCTTATACTTTGATGTTCTCATGAATTGTTACCTGCTCAAGAGAAGTTTTATGATAATGACTATTGTTTTTATAATAATGTTCATGATGCTACTATGTCCGTATTTTTTTATCGACACCTCTCTCTCTAAACATGTGGACATGATTATCGATATCAGTCTTCGCTTGAGGGCAAGCGAGGTCTAAGCTTGGGGGAGTTGATACGTCCATTTTGCATCATGTTTTCCTACCGTTATTTATAGTGTTTTTAGTCAATATAACACTTTGTGTAGCAATTCTGATGCCTTTTCTCTCTTAATATGCAAGGTTTACATGAAAAGGGGGATTGCCGGCAGCTGGAATTCTCGACTTGAAAAAGCTACGTCACAGATACCTATTCCGCACATCTCCAAATGAGTTGAAATTTCACGGAGATTTATTTTGGAATAAACAAAAATTATTAGAGAAAATAAATACTAGAGGGGGCCACCCAGGTGCCCAATAGGCACCAAGGCACGCGTACTCCCCTGGTGCGCCCTGGTGGGTAGTGGGGCCCTGGCCAGCCTCCAGTGCCCATCTTCTGGTATCTAACCCCATTTTCCCTAGAAAAATATAAGGGGAGGACTTTCGGGACAGAGCGCCGCCGTCTCGAGGCGGAACTCGAGTAGGAGCACTTTTGCTCTCCGGTGGGGCGATACCGTCGGGGATACTTCCCTCTGGGAGGGAGAAATCGAAGCTATTTTCATCCTGAACAACCCTCTCATCATGGGAGGATGAATCTTCATCAACATCTTCACCATCTCCATCTCACCTAAAACCCTAGTTCATCTCTTGTGTGAAATCTTTGTATCAAAACCTCAGATTGGTACCTGTGGGTGGCTAGTAGTGTTGATTACATCTTGTAGTTGATGCTAGTTGGTTTATTTGGTGGAAGATTATATGTTCAAATCCATTAAGCTATTTAATATCCCTCTGATCTTGATCATGAATATGATTTGTGAGTAGTTTCTTTTGTTCCTGAGGACATGGGAGAAGTCTTATCATATGTAATCATGTTAACTTGGTATTCGTTCGATATTTTGATGATATGTATGTTGTGACTCCCTTTGTGGTGGTATGTGAGCGTCAACTACATGACACTTCACTATCTTTGGGTCTAAGGGAATGGATTGTGGAGTAGTAATTAGATGATGGGTTGCTAGAGTGACAGGAACTTAAACCCTAGTTTATGCGCTTTTCCGTAAGGGGCTGATTTGGATCCATATTTTTAATTCTATGGTTAGATTTTATCATAATTCTTCTTTCGTAGTTGCGGATGCTTGCGAGAGGGGTTAATCATAAGTGGGAGGCTTGTTCGAGTAAGAACAACACCCAAGCACCGGTCCACCCACATATCAAATTATCAAAGTAGCAAACGCGAATCAAACAAACATGATGAAAGTGACTAGATGAAATTCCCTTGTGTTCTCAAGAACGTTTTACTTATTATAAGAGATTGCTCCGATCTGTCCTTTGCAACAAAATAGATTGGGCTACCTTACTGCACTTCTTGTTACTCTTGTTACTTGTCACTTGTTAATATTTATCTTGCTACCAAACTATTTGTTACCGATAATTCCAGTGCTTGCAGAAAATTCCTTGCTGAAAACCGCTTGTCATTTCCTCCTTCTCCTCATTGGGTTCAACATTCTGACTTATCAAAAGGACTACGATTGATCCCCTATACTTGTGGGTCATCAACAGTACTCAGCTGTGTACGAGGCCGCGATGAAGGTTACTGCGGGTGCGAAGATCCAACACCCGGGCTTGTCCTTAGCCCCTGTTGCACATGGGTTGCCCGAGCGCCCTACGGCTGAGGCCTCCTAAAGGGAGGTCGGGCTAGAGGCGGAGTACGTTGCCGAGGCCTGCAAATTGGAGAAGAATATCAAGCGGTGTCCTGTAGAAGAGAATAACTCGTAGGCCGCTTGTGTTGAAAACTTGACTCTAATCATGTATGTTGATACATCTTTTGGTTGTATTTGCTGAGTCCCTTGCCTGTGTTGGAGTGACATCCTTGTCAGCTGACAAGAAATGCGAACCCGTTGAGCCGTGATCATCAACATTTTTCTAGGACGCTCATACATCTCGTTTGCATCTACTTTTCCAAACACTTTTGCTCTTGTTGTGAACTCGAATTTGCATGATTTGAATGAAACTAACCCGGACTGGCGCCGTTTTTAGCAAAACTACCATGGTGTTGTTTTTGTGCAGAAATAAAAGTTCTCAAAATCAGATGAAAGTTTGCAGATATTTTTTGTTGAATAAATAAAAAATACCAGAATGAAGATCCACTGGAGGGGGGCCACCTGCTGTCCATGGGACAACAGGGCATGCCTAACCCCCATAGCGCGCCCTAATGTCTTGTGGGGCCAACGAGGCTTCGTCTGACCTAATTCCAACACCACAAATGCCGTCTTCTCAATAAAAAATAAGAAAAGAAGTTTTATCATGTTTTATAATACAGAGCAGCCCCGCCACCTCCTGTTCTTCGTCAGGGGAGCTGTTCTGGAGTCCGTTCGGGGCTCCGGAGAGGGGGATTCGTCATCATCGTCATTATCAACCCTTCTTTATCAACAATTCCATGATGCTCACCACCGGGAGTGAGTTATTCCTTCGTAGGCTTGCCGGATGGTGATAGAGTTATTCGCTCGTAGGCTTGCTAGACGATGTTATCTCAAAGTATAGCAAACAAGTTTGGGTCGATCCAATATGATTGTTCTTCTTAAGTCATACTCTCAATGTTGTTTAAGGACTATCATTACACTTAACCATATCCTAAGATCCTCAAAACATCATTACAAACAACACTTGCGCCAGTCTTAGAACCAATACTAGGAACCTATTCTTTACCGTTTATCATTCGACACGTGCATATGAGTTTTCCAGTGAATCACATATTCCATGATCATAGCATTTATAGCATGAAATAAACTCTTAATTATGAACATGGAAATATAATAATACAATATTATTGCCTCTAAGGCATATATCCGACAATATACTATGAGGACATGTTTAGTCTTGTTGTAAAGGCTACTACTTCGTCCTCTTTTGTGTGTTGTTGTATCCAGAGGATGGAGTCTCAAACAACTAGATGTTCAGAATGCATATCTTCATGGTGTTCTCAAACAACCTCCTGGGTTTGATGACAAAAATGCACCGTTGCTTTTGTTCCCTCCAAATCTAGTGCCCCTTAGTGATTTTGGTGTATTGAAGACTTATAGGTTAAGGGACTAATGCGTTTGTGAGTGTACACATGTCTATAAGTCTATGAGGAGTTTGATATTTACGATGAAAGTTGAACCCAACTAAAGACTTAGGTTTTCTTGAAGACTTTGAAACTGAGGAAATTGGTGTGACCTTGAAGACTTCGATATTCATGCGAGGATTATGAAGCGTGAAGACTTTTGTTTTCGCAGTTTCATTTTCACTTGAGTCATAGGAAAAACCGTACTGTTAAAGGGGGTCGAGGTAAAACTAAGGAAAAGTTTCCAAGTGATGCTCATCTCAAAATCCTACACCTACCCAATCCTTTCGAGTGAAGCCATTGGAAATCTCATGCAGTTCAGTCAATTTCTTCAGTGACAGAGACAATGATCTTCTAGTCTCTGAGGAATTTTTCCTAACTGAGGAGTTAGGAATTCTCCAGTGTGGATTGCCTACAAGTGAGGAACATGATAGAACTGAGGAATTTGATACTCAAATTCCCGGCCGTTGTTGTGCTACGTGCCAGCTGTCCCAAAATATCTACCCAGCTAACGGTCATATCATTGAAGGGCGTTTATGGCTTATCATGTTGGGATGCTCCCTAGGCTATAAATAGCCGCCCCCTACAACCACTAGTTGGTTGGATGCTCCGAGAGAAACTGACACTTGTCATTGAGAGCATCCCATCTCCGAGGACTTTGAGCGAAAATCATTAGTGAGGAAAATCCAAACCCAAAGTGATTGAGCATCACTGAAGAGATTGTTCTAGTGTGGAACCAATGCTTGTTACCTTTGAGGAATGTGCATCCTCCAGACGGTTAGGCGTCGTGGTCTAGAGCATCCAAGAGGAATTGTGGACTGCCGAGTGACCGAGTCTGTGAAGGTTTGGAAGTCATCTGAAGACTTACCACGAGTGATTGGGCGAGGTTTGTGTGATCTTAGCTAAAGGAGACTACGCTGAGGAATGTGTGTCCAGGACTGTGTGTCCTCAAGTTTAAATACCTAGCCGCTCCAACCAGACGTACGATTGTCACAGCAGTTGGAACTGGTCGACCAAATCATCGTCTTCACCAAGCTACTGGTTCTATTTCCTCGACCCTTTCATTTCCTCATTCATGTGTTGATGAACTTGACTATTATTGTTTGAAGACTTTGACTGAAGACTTTCAAAATTTCCTCAATCCTAATTCTTCAGTCACTTTGTCTTCAGCCTGCTTATCCTGTTTTCATGCTACTAGTACTCTGTGTATCACTACTGCACGATGGTCCAAACGCGACACTATGATCAGAGACCGTTCGACGAAACTGTGTGCGATGCCATAATCGCAAACGATGGTGTAAAAAACCATCAAAAAAGGTGTGAAACGTTTGCGATGACGGATGCATCATACACGGTTCAGATTTTAGTTGCATGTGCGATGCAGGGCATACGATTCAGTTCAATTAACTGTTTGGGATGAGGGGGAACAAAAGAAATGGGCAGCCGAATGAAGGTGTGTGCGATATACAGCATACAGTTCACTAGGATGAACTGTGTGTGATTAGGCAACACAATGGAAACGGTTCAACTAAACAAGATGTCTGTGATACATGGCAAACAGGTCCGTAATCAAAAATGTGTGTGAAGACCAATAATAACACAGACGATTGCTACTAATAAGCCGTGTGATTTACTCTATCTATAGAAGAATAACATGTATATACAAACGCTCCCGCCACTGCTCTGTGGCTCGATCCCTCGTCTGGGGCAGGAAGAAGACACTTCCTCATGTCAATGATCCGCCTGTACATCTTGTAGCTTGTGTACGCGCCTCACGTACTTGACATGTTGTTCATCCAGTCCCTCATGCCACACACTATGCTAGGCATTCTTGTCCCTCTTGCTCTCATTCTTCATCTTCATGTAGTAGGGGTCGATGTTGGCCAAGGCGAGGTCAACCAGGGAGTTCAGTTTGTTTCTGTTGCTGCCCCAGACCTTGTAGTGGTGCTGGATGTTGACAAGATTCGGGCATTTCAAGTTCGAAACCTTGAGCGCTTTCAGATCATTGGTGGTTTCCATCGTAGCGAAACAGTAGTCGGAGCTGTTGATAAACCTGGACAAACGCTCGCAAGGCCTTGTGGCAAGGTGGTAGTGGTAGACGAGGAAGTCATGTCGCACGTGCAACTGGGCAACCACAACCTTCTGATCGTGCCCGGCACGACCGATGATGTACTCGAGGTCGAAGCCGACCACTCGGTACTTGTCCTCGGCAAGGAACTGCTCCATAGTTTGGATGGAGCTCTCCACCGAGACCGGATCGTTCGTGTACACCACCAAGAGGGCCTTTCCCCTCACATGGGTTTCCACTATGTGAAGCGTGGTGAACTGCCCGCCGTTGTTGTCGTCGGCCTCTGGGAGCGCCGTTGGAGCCACGGGGAGCGCCATTGGAACCGCCGGATGTCCTCTTTGTATGTGTTGTCGTGGGTGTGCTTATTGTGTCGTGTGACGCGAGAGATGAAGGTAAATAGCCGCAGGAATAAATGGGGGCCGGACGGCCTGGATTGTCCGTGTGTCCGCATCGCAGTTCTTGCAGCGGGTAACTACATTGTCGCGCCGCGCCCAGCACAACCGCATGCACACGAACGTGCATGATCGTGCGCCGGCCCTCAACACTGGCAGCACGCGTGGAGGGACGAGGGCAGAGCACCCGGAGGGATGCGAGAGCAAAGCGCACGCGGCGGGACGCGAGCAGAGCGCGCCACGGCCACTTGAACCGCAAGCAACCACACGCATAGAGCAGTTGAACATGCAGGAAATGGTCGCCTACAAGCTGGCTGGCAGTTGCGTCGCTGTGTAGAGAGCGGACGTGTGCTACTACCTCCGTCTAGTCTATAGTCCCCTTTATATTTCTGTGCCATACTTTGCCCTCAAATTTAATCAACAAAATGTTAATGCATGTTACAAAAATTATATAATTGGAAACTATGTTCAAATACAAATCCAACTATATAATCTTTGGCGACATGCATTCATATTTTATTAGTTAAATCATACTTATAAACCAGGACGAGGGTATAGTAGGTAATTAAATCACAAGCGTTTTTTTAACCGTATGTGTGTGTGGCCTTTCGTTCTCCTCCCGCACGTCTTGTCACCCCACTGCCATATATGGCTTACAGCACAAGCTTGCGCAGCGCACAGAGGCGTTCTTTTGTCCAAACGGTGGCGCCAATGAACCGTCAGTGAGCCCGTTCCCGCCCAACCTCGCAGATTCCCGCGAAAGCTTCCCGCACGACTCAACGAAATCCCCCAAAATCCCAATGCTTACCGGCCTGCTATATAAACCCTCACGGCTGACGAGTCCTGCGTCGCATTTTCCCCTCCCTCCCTATAGCTTATGTGGTCTGCTTCTCCCACAATTGCCAATGGCACCGATCCGTCATCGTCGCTCAGCCACTCCGCCATCATTAAAGAGGACAGCTCCAGCTGGAAGCCTACAACGCGGCGGTGGCATAGTCCCCGTCGAAGTGTAGCATGCGTGGCATCCCTGTTGGGTGTGCATGGAACACCCACCACACGCTCCGCCGCCGGTGCCCGTCGGCAGCTATTGTCGGCCGCTGTTGCTACCACACCACCGTCGAAAGCCAGGGCCATTGCCCGCTCTGCCGCCATGGCTCGAAGGTGGGAGGCGGCCGTCGTGGCCGCCACTTGGCCATCACCCGCTCCACCATCGTGGCCAGAAGGCGGGAGTTGGTGGTCATGGACGCCACGCCATCATCGGCTGCCGTGGCAGCCAACCCACCGTCGACCGCCGGGGTTATCACCCACTCCGCCACCGCCGCCCGAAGACGAGAGGCGGAGGTGGATGCCTGCACGTGCGTCAGCAACCTTGCGCGCTACACCGAGTTCCTGTGGGAGGAGGAGGAGCGCCTCGTCGAGCACGCAAAGAGCCTTACCGCCGCCGTGGCCACGGCCCACGCCACCTCAGAAGCAAGGAATCAGGAGATCTTTCAGGAGAACCACCTCTTAGAGAGGGGTCGTCTGGAGCGGCAGAGGGTGTTCAAGGTGAGCATCGCTGAAGCTGCAGCAGCGGCATGCACCATATTGCGGTTGCCTAGCTCGTCGGTAGGATCCTCCTCCTCTGCCTCTTACTAAGCCCGGTCGACATAGGAGAGGGAGCCGGAAGTAGTACAAAGCCCCTCCGTAGTAGTAGTATTTAGGGGCCATTTTGTTCAGTTCATCTGACTATAGATGTGGTGGAACTGTACAACGTACTTAAAATTAGCTAGTATATATAGTTAAACTAGCTATTTCAGTACGTGGTTGGCAACAATTGGGGAATAGTTTGGTCGGTTCAGCGGTCGATTTGAACTGTTTGTATAAATTAAGAATGACTGCTGAACGCCCGTGGCTTCCAGCTCTGCGATAGTGCTCGGCGACCAACCCGTCAATGCTACAGGGATGGTCGCTGGCGCGGGCGCAGGGATGGGAGCTGGGACGGGAGCGAGGGCAGCAACCGCCGCGGCCAGCTCGTTCTGGGCCATGTCCATGAGGCCCCATTCCTCCTTATTTTCTATCTCCTCTGGCTCAGAGCTGACTTCACCAAACTTGAAGACTAGTGGCAGATGATCCTTCTGCGCCATGGCGTTGGTGGAGGTCTATGGGAGGGAGGGGAATGGGAGGCGAACAGTACGGCCACCTGTATTAAGCAGCAGCTTGGGTGCCATTAATGGAGAGGAAGGCGGGCGAACATGGAAGTCAAAGGGCTCTCTTCCTAGTGAGCCTACGCAACATACAGCTTGCACGCTTCCCAGTGAGCCCGTGCATTGGAGGACAGCTTACACGCCTCCTGGTCAGCCTGCGCACCGGACTACGCTCACACGCCTCCCGTTCAGTCAAGGTCAAACACCTGTCCGCATGGCACCTCCAATAGCCATTAAAACCAAGACACGTGGTGTCACGTGAATGGTTAACAGAACACACATGGTTTGAATTATACAAACGTTTGAGATATTAAAGTGGTAGCTATTTTTTCAAAATGCCTTTGTTGGCTGTCATTCGAGCGTGCCTTCTCTAAAAATGTACACGAAAAATACCACAACATGTCGGGTGCCATTCCATGATAGCTTGCCAAGTTTCATGAATTTCAGACGAGTTCTGGATTTACTAGAATTTGAAAACAAAGTATCTCAACGTTTTGCCGGCAGTCAACGGTGCCCTGTTGTTTGAAATTCATTCCCATTTCTTGCATGGGACCTAAGCATGCACCCAAGGACACAGATATGATTTTTCAACCAATTTATATGCACTGGAGCATGTGCATGTAGTTGAAATTTGAATTATGCATATAAATGCATTGAAAACTCGGTTAATGCCTAAAAATGTCGAAACGAACCCCGAAAAATACCAAAAATTGGCACACCACTCTTGTTGTTCTATGTTGACAGTAGGAAAAAAATTGAAAGCAATAGGAGGCAATGGATACCGTTTCCTCCCCAAAGGTGAAACGTTCCCTACCGAAACCATCAGGCTTGTTGTGAGAAGCTCTCGTTTGTGAGAAGCATATCCCCAAACCTGCCACAAATGGGACAAAAAATTTACCACAGTATGTTGATGCCGCTCCATGACAGCATGCCAAGTTTCATGAATTTCTGACAAGTTTTGGATTTACTAGAATTTAAAAACCAGGTGTCTCAATGTTTGCAGCCGAGTGACGGTGGCAGGGTGTTTGACATTCATTCCCATTTCTTGCATGGGACCTAAGCTTGCAACCAAGAACATTGATTTGAATTTTCAACCAATTTATATGCATTAGAGCATGTGCGTGTAGTTCAAATTTGAATTGTGCACATAAATGCATTGAAAACTCAATTAATGCATAAAAATGTCCAAACAAACCCTGAAAAATCCCAAAAATTGGCACAACACTCCTGTTGTTCTATGTTGACACTAAGAAAAAAGTTGAAAGCAATAGGAGGCAATGGATATCGTTTCCTCCCCAAAGGTGAAACATTCCCTACTGAAACCATCAGGCTTGCTGTGAGAAGCTCTCGTTTGTGAGAAGCATATCCCCAAACCTGCCCCAAATGGGACAAAACAATTACCATAGTATGTTGATGCCGCTCCATGACAGCATGCCAAGTTTCATGAATTTCATACGACTTTTGGATTTACTAGAATTTAAAAACAAGGTATCTCTATGTTTCCAGCCGAGTGAAGGTAGTAGGGTGTTTGACATTCATTCCCGTTTCTTGCATGGGACCTAAGCATGCAACCAAGGACACATATTTGAATTTTCAACTAATTTATATGCATTAGAGCATGTGCATGTAGTTCAAATTTGAATTATGCACATGAATGCATAGAAAACTCAGTTAATGTATAAAAATGTCCAAGCGAACCCCGAAAAATCCTAAAAATTGACACAACACTCCTGTTGTTCTATGTTGACAGTAGGAAAAAGTTTGTAATCGAGAAGAGGCAACGGATATTATTTCGTCCAGAAAGGTGAAACATTCCCTACCGAAACCATCACACTTGTTGTGAGAAGCTCTGGTTTATGAGAAGCTTATACCCAAACCTGCCCCAGATGGAACACAAATTTTACGACGGCATGTTGATGCCGCTCCATGATATCATGCTAAGTTTAAGGAATTTTGATTTACTTGAATTACAAAAGCAAGTACGTCGACGTTTGCCGGAGAGCCACGGTGCCGTGGTGTCCGAATTTCATCCGCATTTCTTGCATGTGACATAAGCATAAACCCATTGACACATATATGATTTTACAACCCATGTTGGTGCACCGGAGCATGTGCATGTAGTTTAATTTTGAATTGTGCACCTGAAATGGCTAGAAAACCAATTTAATGTGTAAAATGTTCAAAGGAACCCTGAATAATTCCAATTCTTTTACGACACACATATAGTTGCATGTTCACTGCAGATAAAAGGTCTAGCAATTCAAACACCGTCCGTTGTGTTGTGACCCCATTATGTAATTCAAATCAAAATGAAAAATCAAGTAGATCCCAGATAGTTTATTAACCAACCGTGCGAGATGCGGCACAAAATATCCAGGAGCATCGTCGGTGTATAGTACGCCTATGGCTTACGCGAGAAGGTGCGTCGCTACAGTCCAAAACCGGCGTCTCAAGCACACTATCTCGCTCCCCAAATATCATTTACTGTTCAACCGTCGCCATTGAAAGATGGGCACGTGGACCCGCTTCGTGAGGGCAACATCGGTGGCCCACTCCAGCGAGAGTGCAGCCGCATCGGCCATGTGCGTGCCAACAAGGTGCATGAGTGCGGCCGCAATCTGCGACCGGCCAGCCAAGGCAGTCCAAAATGCCGCTGTTGCTTTTCAGGTGGCGGCAGAAACATCTGCCTCGGGGATAGCAACTAGCGAGAGCAGCACAACAGCTGTCCGTTCTACAGCGGCGGCCTTAGCCCTGATGGAGTCCGCCCACGACCATGTCGAGGCCGCCCACGCCCAGCACGTGGCGGTCACCGAACAAATCAAATGAAGCTTCTCCGACAACGTTCGGCAACCCACGGCCGAAGATTTCGGCAATCGCCGAGAGCGTTCGAGCAGCCGTCCGTTCCTCCGCCACATACCTTGCGATGACGGAGCCGGTCCAAGCCCAGATCGCGGCCGCGCACGCCCAGCTCATGGCGGCCTTTTCCAAAGAGATGGTGGACGCGGATGGCGAGATGCTTGCTGAGTATCTTGCGATGGATGCCACATGGAGCCCCTTCCCCAGGAGACCATTGGCCACGAGCTGGACATGGAGGCGGCTGCGGAGATCAACGAGCACCAGCCGTAGTAGTACTCTTTGTTTTGTTTAATTAAGAGCTCTCGTCTTTAATTTGTTAGAGTAATGTTTAGGTCAGCTAGCTCTGTTTAATTGTTGAACTTACTTGATTAAGAAGTGTTGGTGTGATGTAGTCTTCTTTGTGTACCCAAATTATGCAATGACATGGATGACCACTGTAACCAGGGAAATTCGAACCAAAATTTTTGATGTTCAAACTCATCACACACGTGTTAAGCTATCTAAATCGTTTTTGATGTTCACATATCGTACACAGTTCTGAACAAGGGACCGTGTCTGATGACACTTTGCGCGCCAGTTTTTTCGCTGAAGCGATTCCAAATTTTCGGCTTCCGCGGAAATATCTACCTCCCAGCCCCCTCCCCCTTACCAAAAGCCACATTTCCCGTCTTTTCGCCCTACTTTCTAAGTTGAAACCTTCACTCCTTTCTTGAAGTGCCGCCTCCTCGCCGGCGACCCTCCTTCACGCTGCTCGGCCTCGTCTATCCCGGCAGGTAATCCACACCCGACCCCCATCCTCCTCCTCCTTCCACGTCCCACATGCCCCGACCGCCGATGCGACACCTTCCACCCAAATCACCGACCCCTCCACCAAATAAGCGCCGCCCTAAGCCATGGTGCACGCAGTATAGCCATGATCTCAAGGAGCATTTGGCAGCGGAGAAGCAAATTGCGGCCACACGCGTGGATGAGGTCGCGATGGCTGCCATTCATGCCGACCCCCAGATCTTGAAGGAGCACCTTTCCATTTGCTAGCTACGCCGATTAAGCATTCTCGGTTTACCCGTTGCGTGTGCTGCTCCTGCCTTTCCTTCACAAATTCTAGTGAATTGAGCTATCTAATATTACCATGCAATCTGTTGCTCTAGTGTATTTGTTCTATATGTCGTGCAGTGTGGTGCTCACTTATTAACTATTTTGTTAATTAGTTGTCGTCTTCAGTTAACTGTTTGGTTCAACTCTGCAAATGTGATGTTCAATTCTTCAGGCTGCAATTTTCTATAGTCTTCCATGTGAGAAATAAATCAAATTTATGTTTACAAAATACATGAGAAACGAATACAATTGCTATATTTCCAAGTTGTCAAGCATGCTTGGTTTGGTTATACATCGTGCAATGTGGTGCTAAGTTAACGTTTGTTCTGCAATGCGATGTTCAATAGTTGTGGATGCATTCTGTTATTGTATACCATGTGACGAATAAATTGAATTTGGCTGTAGTGAATACATGAGAAACAAATACAATTGCTATATTTCTAAGTTCTTAAGCATGCTTGGTTTGGTTAACTGTCTGATCTTCTATTTGGAGTACGTTATATTGTGCAATGTGGTGCTCAATTAATGTTTCCTTCATTTGTTGTGGTGTTTATTTAACTGCTTGGTTCAATTCTGCAATGCGATGTCCAATTGTCATGGGTATAATTTTATATTGTTGTGCATGTGAGGAATAAATCGAATTTGGCTGCACTTAATACATGAGAAACATATACAAGTGCTATATTTCCTAGTTCTTAATCATGCTTGGTTTGGATAAATCGGTTTTCCATGTGGCTTGAATTAATCTAATGAATCTGCAATGTGCTTATTTTTCATCAGCATATTTTACTGGTGGCATGCGAACCCTTACTTAACCTGATGACTAACTACCTTATATGTGTTGCAGGGAAACAATGGGAAACACTGAGGTTTACAGTCGAGGTTAGCACGTGCATGGTCCGTTGTCCAATAGCACATTATTGTGCACTTGTAGTAACCATTCTAATATTTAGGTTTTTAACAATTTGGTCTTGCACATGTAGGTCCTGCTGTCAGAGGTTTTGACCACTGTTCGACCCTTTTTGCATATGGGGCAATGAGTTGTCCATGAATATCAATCAAGTCAAGAAAGTCAGAAAGATTGTTAGTATAAAGAAATTAGCAACAAAAAACAACAAGATCTTTGTCTGCACAATGAAGAAGACATCAGTTCACTACCAGATGGTACTAACTATTATACCTTGCCTTGTTTTATTCCTTTGCCCCATTCCAATATAGAGAAGATATTTATGCACATCCTTGTTTTCAGGCCTTTCCAAAGCAGTTCACTGATGATTACCTCTCAAACCACCTCTATTGTCAGGAGGCGAGGAAGGTTTTCATACAACACCCATGGTTCAATATTGAATTGTTCCTGAAGTGGACGAAGGACGGATGGTCAATCATCCACAAGCACTGGCCTAAAGTTGCAAAGACCTTCAACATGAATGAAGGCTCAATATTCGCCTTCTGCTTCAGCAGTTTTCCAGATGAGATGCATCTGTTTATATACCATATATGATGCTAATGTCGAAAGGTTCTACATGTTGCATGTGAAACTTGCTACTGGTACAGTTGTGTAATGGGGTAGCTGAGTGCTGAATCTATATCATGTTGTACTCTCATGTATTTCAATTATGAAATCCTGCTTCCTTAATATGGAAATGAAATATATTATGTGCTTAATATGAATGTCAATTAGATTAACAAATGGATGATTAATAATAGGGCAATTAGCCTACTAATGGCGAATTAGCCTACTAATTCGGTTTTGCTATTGCAAACGGTTATTCAGAAAATACCGTGGGCGATGACCTCAGGCTACGCACACAGTTTCTAGGAATAAACTGTGTTGGATCAATGAACAATCACACACGACCTTCTCTTGAAAACTGTTTGCGTTAGGCCACCTTGCGCAAACGTTTACCACATAAAAACTGTGTGTGATGGACAACCTTTGCCACACGGTTTCATCTATGCACCATGTGTGATGCATTCAATAACGCAAACGATAAAATTGTTAATATTTGTGCAATGGCAACGCTATCATAAACGATTTAACGGGGAAAATTGTGTGTGATGTACCTGTGAGTGGAAACGTTTTCCTTGGAGCAACTGTGTGGGTCTTATATACGAACAAAAATGTTTAGCGAGGACTGACTTTGTGCGATGTACTTGCGACTTGAAACAATTTTGCATGTATAATTGTATTTTTTTAGCTCTACTATATGTATTTCCGTATTTGAGCGCTCGCCGCTCGCACACGAACTCATTTTGCCGAGCGTGTGTGCCAAGAGGGCATATCCCCGACGGTTTCTAGGTCGTGTGGGAAGGACCCCCCCTATCTCTATCACTCACTAGGCGATGGTTCCAAATGCCGCCGCGGAAAGGGGTTAAAAACCGTTTGTATAGCACCTACGCGTACCAGTGTATGTTTGATTTCATCATGATGACTATGCTACTGCTCTATTATGCTTGCACCTAAGTAATTACTCTGTTGCCTATAGTTCGTGACTTAGGAAATTCCTCAACTTGAATTTCCACAGAGACGAATTTGTAAAAATGGCCTATTCACCCTCCTCTAGTCGATATAACGCATTTTCAATTGGTATCAGAGCAAGGTACTCCATTTTTCTATGTGATTTTGGTTTAACCACCTAGACTTTTAGTTATGTTGACTGCAGGCATGATCAAGGTCTCGGCTAGGTGTCCTACCTTCGATGGGATGGACTACCCCTACTGGAAGAATAAGATGCATGTGCATCTGGAGGCAATTGGCAACGATCTCTGGTATGTTGTGGAACATGGCGTTCCCTCCATCACTCCATCCGTGAACGCTACTGACGTGAAGATATGGAAGCAACTCGCCTCTCAAGCAAAGAATATCATATGTGGCCATCTGAGCAAAGGACATTATGGCAGAGTGAGTGCTTTGGAGACTGCAAAGCTTATCTAGGATAGGCAGTCCAAGGTCATCGAAGGAGTCTCAACTCAACATGACTATCGAGTTCACGTTCTTCGCAATCTCTTCAACCGCTTCAAAAGACTCGACAATGAAAATATTTAGCAAACCTTCGATCGCCTCACTAACATCTCAAATGAGCTTCAAGCACTTGGTGCCACTGACATCACCAACCATGAGGTGGTGAAGACATTGCTGAGATCGCTTGATTCCTCATTTGACACACTTGCGCTGATGATTCAAGAACGTGGAGACTACAAGTCACTTGATCCTACTGATATCCTCGAGAGGCTAAATACTCATGAGTTCCAACTTGCTGAGAAGAGAGATCTCTACGGACCAAGCTATGGAAGACCACGCGCAGTGAAGGCCAAGGTAGTGTCTGAATATGAACAAGAGGATTCTGGTAGCAGTCTTGGTGATCCTGAAGAACTGAGCCAGGAGCTAGCAATGCTCGTGAGGAAATTCCAAAAGTTCTCAAGACGTGGTCGCTTTGGAAAATCTTCAAGAGGTGATGACATGAGATCAAATTTCTCATCCCGCAATTACAAGAAAAGGACTTGCCACAAATGCAAGAAACTTGGGCACTACATTACAGATTGTCCTCGGTGGGCAAAGGAATCAAAGACGAAGTACAAGGATGATAGTTCTGATGACTCGAAGAATAAGAAGAAATCTTCAAAGTCCTCATCGACCAAATCTTCAAAGTCTTCATCTCAAAAGAAGAAGAGTTCCAAAAAGGCTCGGGTATTCATTGGCGAGGAAATGGACTCTGAAGCTGAATCTGAGGAAAATGAGGAAGTGGAGGAATCTGAGGAGTCAGACTCTGGTGTGGTGAGCCTACCCCTCGCTACTGCTTTTGTTGGGGATATAACTATTAGGTATGACCCTCCCAGGAGGGGTCGGGTCATGTCGTTGGCGACTTAAAGAAGAAGAGGCCTAGTAAGCTCCAAGAAGACATGAAGATGACGGTTCATAGAGCAAGCCTATTGAAGGCCCAAGACCCGAAGGTGACTTGGGGCCCAAAGGGATGAGCCGCCATATGTTAACTTGTTTTGTAAAGCAAGCCTGATTAGAAATCGAGCCGGTCACATTTGTGTGAGCCGACCGGGACTCTGTAAGCCGCCGGGCATCAACCTATATATAAAGGGTGACCCGACAGCGGGTTAACTCAAGAAACGATCGATCGAGAACTAGGTCAAGCGTATTCGCTCCCTGGCAATCGGAACCCAAGAAATACAATCTAAAGCAGGAGTAGGCTTTTACCTCATTGAGAGGGGCCGAACCTGGGTAAACTCTCTATGTCCTTTGTCTCTTCAACCCCTTCAAGCTAACCTAGTTGCGATGGCTCCACACCTAAGTCCTTTTGCTAGGGCATCTGGCAGGTCTAAGTCCACGACAGTTGGCGCCCTCTGTGGGACCAGCGCACGGTGGTTTTGAGTTCTTGAAGGGGAGCTTCTCAGGGCTCAAGGGATACGCCGTCGGCCGGATGACCAAGAGCCGCCGCGGCAAGATCTACATCGCTCGACGCTGGCTGGGGCCCCGAGGCTGGCTCATTTGAGTACGGGTACCGGGTCCCCTTCGGCGGAATCCACGTCTCGGTCGGCAACATCGGCGAGTCAGAGCCTGAGCTGGACATCTGCACTGACATTATCGAGACGGCTCAGCGCGCACGACCCGCCAAGGTTCACACCGCTGTGAAGCACGCCTTCGTTGGTTTCATTCACGGGGCGGGTCTTGAGGAAGGATCTGTATCCGGTGGAGAGATGGCCATCTAATCTAATGATGAGTCCTCAACCGGTGAGACCAGTTCAATGTATCAACTACAAGACGGCGGGCTTGGGGGCTATTCCAATGGCAACAGTATTCCGGACCCCTATGAGCCCCCGAACAGAGTCAGGATCTTCATGGCCGGCACACAACCAGTGTTCAACTCATCAACTGCTGCGGCTATGACTTCCGGTTCAACGGCCGTGGCAACAGCCAGGGCAAGTGGCTCTGTGCGCCCGCCATCTCAAGTTCTATCCGAGCTCTTGGAGACTTTGGCGACCTTATTAGCTGCAGGGCTAACACCAGAGAATCAAGCACAACATAAGCTGGATGCCGTCAAACTATGAGATGAGATAGCTCAGGCCAAGGAGGAGTTTAATGCTGAGAATTCTAGGATGGCGACAGAACAAGCCGCCCTGGACGTTGCGTCACAACGGATTCAAGCAGAAAATTTCCGGTTAAGCTTGGATAAGAATGCATCTAATGTCGTTCTGCGAAGGAGGCACCAGAGTCATTTACCTTTGGAGTATGATGCGAGGAATCTTTTCAACACACCTGGGGCTGGATCAAGTTATCTGCGCGAGGTAAATTGGGCTGTCGAGTTGCCCGTGACCGGGGCGACGGTTCAGCCACATGTTGTATACCCGCCTCGTTTGACTTTAACCCTGCCTCAGCAGGTGCCAACACCGTCGGGTCATTATTCTATTGCTGCGGCGTCATGGCTAGCGGCTCTTCTCGTTGAAGGCGAGTCTCCTACTAAAGTGGAGATACGAAGGGCAGGGGAGCTTCTTCAGACAGTAGTAGCTAAGCAGGCGGCTTACTCATACAGTCGTGATCGGATTCATTCGACTCCACGCCCCAGACGGAGTTATAGATTGCATGCTAAGTCGCCGGCGGTTTCGTGGAGTGAGCGGTGCCGTAACCATCCCCATGAGCGTGACCAGCCACATGGTAATAACCATGCTCAGGTTTTGGTAGACCAGGCCAGGGCACGTCGGGAGGTTGAGCTGGCGGCTCAGTTAGCGGCTCATCAGCAACCTCAGCTTAACCCATCGGTGTTTGTGGATGCTGGGATGACTTCTAGAACCATTGGTGCCGTGCCTAGTGCTAGCTTTGCGTAACGAGGGCCTGCCCAAGGATTTTAAGGGCCCCTGCAAGGTGCCCAATTACAAAGTGGATCAACCCCCGCAGGCTTGGATTGAGAGCTATGAGCTAGCCATGGAGAAGTTGGATGTCAATGACGCTGTGTGCGCTAAATATTTCACCATGATGTTGGATCGGCTGACTCGCACCTGGCTAAAAGGGTTGCCCCCTAACTCCATCAGATCATGGGCTGAATTGTAGACGCGCTTTATTCAGAATTTCAAGGACACATGCAAGCAGCATCTATTGATTCTTTATTTAGCCACTTGTATACAGAACGAGGGCGAGTCAACCGCCCATTGGGTGCACCAGATTTCGGCTATTATCCACTCATCGGATAGCATCAACGCCGGCTCAGTCGTCCTGATTTTGGAGAAAAATTGCCGGTTCCTTCCCCTCAAACAGAAGCCGGGGCGGCTTAAGCGCCACTGCAATGATATGGGAGAGCTCATGATGCCTCTTATCAAATACGCCGACTCTAATAATACTAAGGGCCCTGAGACTGATGAGGAGAAGGCTAGCAAGAGGAAGAAGAATGGTAATGCAAAGGGACAGCAGCACAATACGGTGGGTCAAGGTAATAATGGTAAATGCAAGCAAATTGACGGCGGTTCAAACTTTGTGGCTAATACCAATACGCAGAATAACAATCAGCATTGTAAGAGGAAATCATCAATGCCCCGTTTTGGCGGGCCAAAGTTCATCCTTGAGGCGATAATAAATCGGCCTTGCCCGAAGCACGGTTCTCAAGACAAGCCGATCACTAATCTATGGAAAGATTGCTTCACCGTTAGGGAGTATAGAAATGCCGGCTTTTATCAGGACAATCATGGCCTGCATGGTGGGCCAGGATCCGGCTCTCACGGGCCCGGCTTTGGAGGTGGTGCCTCAAACTCTGGATTTCAAGGCCAGGGCAATCAAGGCGGTTTTAATCAGTAGCCCGGTCAAGGTAATCAGCAGCAGCAGTTCGGTTATCAGAGTAATCCAAAGCAGTCAAATAGTGGCCGGTATCATGTTTTTACCATGAGTTTATGCAAGCGAGGCCAGAAGATTCATAAACGAGCAGTAAGCGCAGTTGAGCCGGCGGTCCCTCGATACTTGCGATGGTCAGAGCAGCCCATTGTATGGAGCCGTGAGGATCACGCGCCCTGAGTTGACAACCCGGGTCAGCTGGCTTTGATGGTAACTGATACGTCCATTTTGCATCATGCTTTTATATCGATATTTATTGCATTATGGGCTGTTATTTCACATTATGTCACAATACTTATGCCTATTCTCTCTTATTTTATAAGGTTTACATGAAGAGGGAGAATGCCGGCAGCTGGGATTCTGGGATGGAAAAGGACCAAATATTACAGACCTATTCTGTGCAACTCCAAAAGTCCTGAAACTCCACGGAATATCTTAAAATAAATAAAGAAAAATCATCGCCAAAGATGAAGGCCAGGGGGCCCACACCCTGCTCAAGAGAGTGGGGGCGCCCCCTACCTCGTGGGCCCCCTGGTGGCTCTCCAATGCCTATCTTCTCCTATATGAAGTCTTTCTATGAGAAAAAAACATTAAGAAAACTTTCGGTACAAGACTCCACCGCCACGAGGCGGAACCTTGGCGGAACCAATCTAGGGCTCCGGCAGAGCTGTTCTGCCGGGGACACTTCCCTCCGGCAGGGGGTAATCATCGTCATCATCATCACCAACGCTCCTCTCATCGGGAGAGGGCAATCTCCATCAACACCTTCACCAGCACCGCCTCATCTCCAAACCCTAGTTCATCTCTTGTATCCAATTCTTGTCTCCAAGTCCAGGATTGGTGCTAGTAGGTTGCTAGTAGTGTTGATTACTCCTTGTAGTTGATGCTAGTTGGTTTATTTGGTGGAAGATCATATGTTCAGATCCTTTATGCATATTATTACCCCTCTGATTATGAACATGAATATGCTTTGTGAGTAGTTACGTTTGTTCCTGAGGACAAGGGAGAAGTCTTGCTATTACTAGTCATGTGAATTTGGTATTCGTTCGATATTTTGATGAGATGTATGTTGTCTAGCCTCTAGTGGTGTTATGTGAACATCGACTACATAACACTTCACCATTATTTGGGCCTAGAGGAAGGCACTGGGAAGTAATAAGTAGATGATGGGTTGCTAGAGTGACAGAAGCTTAAACCCTAGTTTATGCGTTGCTTCATAAGGGGCTGATTTGGATCCATATGTTTCATGCTATGGTTAGGTTTACCTTAATACTTTTGTTGTAGTTGCAGATGCTTGCAATCGAGGTTAATCATAAGTGGGATGCTTGTTCAATTAAGAACAGCACCCAAGCACCGGTCCACCCACATACCAAATTATCAAAGTACCGAACGCGAATCATATGAGCGTGATGAAAACTGGCTTGACGATATTCCCATGTGTCCTCGGGAGAGCTTTTCCTATTATAAGAGTTTGTCCAGGCTTGTCCTTTGCTACAAAAAGGATTGGGCCACCTTGCTGCACTTTATTTACTCTTGTTACTTGTTGCTTGTTACAATTTATCTTATCACAAAACTATCTGTTACCACTTATTTCAGTACTTGCAGAGAATACCTTGCTGAAAACCGCTTATCATTTCCTTCTGCTCCTTGTTCGGTTCGACACTCTTACTTATCGAAAGGACTATGATAGATCCCCTATACTTGTGGGTCATCAAGACTCTTTTCTGGCGCCGTTGCCGGGGAGTGTAACGCCTTTGGTAGGTGGAATTTGGTAAGGAAAAAATTATATAGTGTGCTGAAATTTTCTGTCACTTGTTACTATGGAAAGTAATTCTCTGAGTGGCTTGTTCGGGGTATCTTCACCCCGTCCAGTAGAGCAAAGAGTTTCTCCTCAACCTACTGAACCTACTGAAAATGAAACTCCTTTTCAAATTCCTTCGGGTATGATGGAAAAACTGCTAGCTAACACTTTTACAGGAGATGGAACAAAGCATCCTGATGAATATCTACTCTATGTGGATGAAGTTTGTGGACTATTTAAGCTTGCAGGTATACCCGATGATGTTGTTAAGAAGAAGGTCTTCCCTTTATCTTTGAAGGAAGACGCATTGACATGGTATAGGCTATGTGATGATACGAGATCATGGAACTATAAAAGATTGAAATTGGAATTTCATCAAAAGTATTACCCTATGCATCTTGTTCATCGTGATCGCAATTATATAAATAAGTTTTGGCCTCGCGAAGGAGAAAGCATCGCTCAAGCTTGGGGGAGGCTTAAATCAATGTTATATTCATGCCCCAATCATGAGCTCTCAAGAGTGACAATTCTTCAGAATTTTTATGCTCGGCTTTCTGATAACATCGCACCATGCTCGATACTTCTTGTGCTGGCTCTTTTATGATGAAGACTATTGAATTTAAATGGAATTTATTGGATAGAATTGAACGCAACTCTGAAGATTGGGACCTTGACGAGGGTAAGGAGTCAGGTATGACACCTAAGTTTGATTGTGTTAAATCGATATTTTCCGTAAGTTTAGCACTAAATATGGACTTGACTCAGAGATAGTAGCTTCTTTCTGTGAATCTTTTGCTACTTATGTTGATCTCCCTAAGGAGAAGTGGTTTAAATATCATCCTCCCATAGAAGTAAAAGTAGCTACACCTATTAAAGTTGAAGAGAAGACTGTCACTTATAATGATCCTATTGTTCCCACCTCTTATGTTGAGAAACCACCTTTCCCTATTAGAGTAAAGGATCATGCTAAAGCTTCAACTGTTGTTCGTAAAAGCAATATTAGAACTTATAAACCTCCTGAGCAAGTCAAAGTAGAACCTAATATTGCTATTGTTAAAGATCTCTTGTCTGATAATATTGATGGGCATGTTATTCAATTCTGTGGAGAATCTGCTAGAATTGCTAAACCTAGCGTTAAAGATAAACATAGACCTGTGGTAGGCGTGCCTGTTAGTTCTATTAAAATAGGAGATCATTATTATCACGGCTTATGTGATATGGGTGCTAGTGCTAGTGTTATACCTTATGACTTATATAAAGAAATTAAGCATGAAATTGCACCTTCTGAGTTAGAAGATATTGATGTTACGATTAAACTTGCCAATAGAGATACTATATCTGCAATGGGAATTGTTAGAGATGTTGAAGTCTTGTGTGGGAAAACCAAATACCCTGCTGATTTTCTTGTTCTTAGTTCCCCACAAGATAGCTTTTGTCCCATTATATTTGGTAGACCCTTCTTGAATACTGTTAATGCTAAGATAGACTGCAAAAAGGATGTTGTTAGTATTGGCTTGGATGATATGGTTAATGAGTTTAATTTCTCTAAATTTAGTAAACAACATCGTGAGGAAGAATTGCCTAGTAAGGATGAAATTATTGGTCTTGCTTCTATTGCCGTACCTCCTAGTGATCCTAACATTATTTGCTAGACCATGAAAATGATATGTTCATGAATGAAAGAAGGGAAGTAGGTGAAGTATTCTTTAAACAGGAACCTATTCTGCAACACAATTTGCTTGGTGAAATCCTAGGTGATCCTCCTCCACCCAAGGGTGATCCCGTGTTTGAGCTTAAACCATTGCCTGATAATCTTAAATATGCTTATCTTGATGAAAAGAAAATATATCCTGTTATTATTAGTGCTAACCTTTCAGAGCATGAAGAACAAAGATTATTGAAAACTCTGAAGAAGCACCGTGCCGCTATTGGATATACTCTTGATGATCTTAAGGGCATTAGTCCCACTCTATGTCAACATAAAATAAATTTGGAAGCAGATGCCAAACTAGTTCGTGATCCTCAACGACGTTTGAATACTAAAATGAAAGAAGTGGTAAGAAAAGAAATACTCAAGCTTCTGGAGGCATGTATAATTTATCCCGTTGCTGATAGTCAGTGGGTAAGTCTTGTCCATTGTGTCCCTAAGAAGGGAGGTATTACTGTTGTTCCTAATGATAAAGATGAATCGATCCCGCAAAGAATTATTACAGGTTATAGGATGGTAATTGATTTCCGCAAATTAAATAAAGCTACTAAGAAAGATCATTCCACATTATCTTTTATTGATCAAATGCTAGAAAGATTATGAAAACATACACATTACTGCTTTCTAGATGGTTATTCTGGTTTGTCTCAAATACATGTGTCGGCTAAAGATCAATCAAAGACTACTTTTACTTGCCCCTTTGGTACGTCTGCTTATAGATGTATGCCTTTTGGTTTATGTAATGCACCTGCTACCTTTCAAAGATGCATGATGGCTATATTCTCTGATTTTAGTGAAAAAGTTTGTGAGGTTTTCATGGATGATTTTTCCGTCTATGGTTCCTCTTTGATGATTGCTTGAGCAATCTTGATCGAGTTTTGCCGAGATGTGAAGAAACTAATCTTGTCTTGAATTGGGAAAAGTGCCACTTTATGGTTAATGAAGGTATTGTCTTGGGGCACAAAGTTTCTGAAAGAGGTATTGAAGTTGATAAAGCCAAGGTTGATGCTATTGAAAAGATGCCATGTCCCAAGGACATCAAAGGTATAAGAAGTTTCCTTGGTCACGCCGGATTTTATAGGAGGTTCATTAAGGACTTCTCAAAATTTCTCGCCTCGACTAATTTATTACAAAAAGATGTACCATTTGTCTTTGATGATGATTGTGTAGAAGCATTTGAAATACTTAAGAAAGCATTAGTCTCTGCACCTGTTGTTCAGCCACCGATTGAATTTACCCTTTGAAATTATGTGTGATGCAGTGATTATGTTGTAGGTGCTGTTCTAGGGCAAAGAGTTGATAAGAAATTAAATGTTATCCATTATGCTAGTAAGACTCTAGACAATGCTCAAAGAAACTATGCTACTACCGAAAAGGAACTTTTAGCAGTTGTATTTGCTTGTGATAAATTCAGACCCTATATTGTTGATTCTAAAGTAACTATTCACACTGATCATGCTGCTATTAAATATCTTATGGAAAAGAAAGATGCTAAACCTAGACTTATTAGATGGGTTCTCTTGCTGCAAGAATTTGATTTGGATATTGTTGATAGAAAAGGAGCTGAGAACCCCGTTGCAGACAACTTATCTAGGTTAGAGAATGTTCTTGATGACCCACTACCTATTGATGATAGCTTTCCTGATGAACAATTAAGTGTCATAAGCACTTCTCGTAGCACTCCATGGTATGCTGATTATGCTAGTTATATTGTTGCTAAATTTATACCGCCTAGTTTCACATACCAACAAAAGAAAAAAGTTCTTTTATGATTTGAGACATTACTTTTGGCATGACCCACATCTTTATAAAGAAGGAGTAGATGGTGTTATTAGACGTTGTGTACCTGAGCATGAACATGAACAGATCCTACGCAAGTGCCACTCCGAAGCTTATGGAGGGCACCACGCTGGAGATAGAACTGCACATAAGGTATTGCAATCCGGTTTTTATTGGCCCACTCTCTTCAAAGATGCCCGTAAGTTTGTTTTGTCTTGCGATGAATGTCAAAGAATTGGTAATATTAGCCGGCAATTTGAGCTAGTTTTCCAGGTATGTTCTTCATATTTGGATGAATATGCGAGGTTTGATAACCCGCCCTGGTTATAGACTATAAGTCACTAGAATATATTATATGGGACATCATGACCCGCCCTGGCGTAAACCGCCAGGGTACATGTTATTTACTTGTGTGCAGGGAACATGATAATATGACCTACATGATTGATAATATTTAAGAAGCAGATCTTCAATATCAGATCGGCGGTTTAAAGTATCCAGCAAATAAACATGCACGATGGCATGACAGAACATTGTTTTACACTAGCCTATTACAAGGCTTTCTGCAGCCCAATTGGTTCAATGTTTGTCAGAATAAAACACGTTGGGTTGCAGTCTGAGAGCCGCCCCATGGTTCAGTTGGCCTAGTCTTGGTGAGTTGAAGCTTCCGGGTTATCCAGCGCCGGTTCTTCTTCTTCCTCCACTTGCTGGAAATCAGTTGATGTCCAATTGATGCCAGTTATAGCTTTGAATACAGCTTCATCATCTATGAGGGTGCATGGATCAATATCAGGAGCAAAAGTGTGCTTACGTGTTGGTGGAATAAGATCCATAACTTCGTAAACCGGCGCCTTTACTTTTGCGTTTTCAACGGTATAAGCCGCCTGATACTTGGATAGATCGGTCTCCTCAGCCAGTTTGCTTGCCAAAGGATGCATTTCCCATACACATTTGGTAAAATCATCTGCATTAAAGGGTGACCCATCTTCTTTTAAGCTTGGACAGCCAGTGGTCAACTCCTCCGGGTCCAGCTCATCCTGCCATGCCTTGGCCTGGCTCAGGGCGGTGATGGCACCAGCTCTGGTAACTTACCACTTTATCTCATCCACCCTTTGGGGTATGACTGACAGCTTGTCTAGTGTTTCTCTGATAAGTGAAGGAGGCTATTTAGTATGGGAGATGGCAGCTATAGCCCGTTGAGCGCCGATGTATAACTTCTCCACAAGGGTGTATGCACCTTTTAGCTTCACGCGCATGTCTTGACCTAGGTTGAAACTTCTGGGGCCTGCATCAGCAAAGATATTAATAAACCGGGTGGTGGTTGTTATACATTGGCGGTGAAAGATTAAAGTACAAGATTACTTACCAAAGATGGTAGATGTCATGCTATTAATTTGAAGCTTTAAGCCGGATAACTCTTCAGTCACCCAGCTTAAGCACAGCCTCGGCGTCTTCAGCTCTTTTTAATGGAGTCGCCTTCTTAGTTTCCCGGCCGGTTCTCTCGGTGCTGAAATCCCTCTTCAATTTTTCTGTCCCTTCTAAGGCAGTTTTCAGCTCTGACTTGGCCTTTGAAGTTTCTAATTGTTGGACTAGATGTTTTACCGCAGATTGACAACTTGAGATTCTTTCATGTTTAATTCAGCCTGCAATAAACACATATAGGCATCATTATAATCATCATATTTGAAGTCCCAAGCATAATACAAGTATTTTACTTGGCACTTGGGGGCTAATCACTACTTCAGGATGGTCCAAACGCGACACTACGATTAGAGACCCTTCGACAATACTATGTGTGATGCCATATCGCAAACGGTGGTGTAAAAAAACGTCAAAAAAAGGTGGAAAACTTTTGCGATGACGGATGCATCAAACACGGTTCAGATTTTACTTGCGTGTGCGATGTAGGGCATACGGTTCAGTTCAATTAACTATTTGGGATGAGGAGGAACAAAATAAACGGGCAGCCAGATGAAGCTGTGTGTGATATACAACATACGGTTCACTAGGATGAACTGTGTGTGATTAGGCAGCACAATGGAAACGGTCCAACTGAACAAGATGTTTGTGATACGCGGCAAATAGGTCCATAATCAGAAATGTGAGAGAAGACTAATAATAACACACACGATTGCTGCTAATAAGCTGCGTGATTTGCTCTGTCTATAGAAGAATAACATGTATATTAACTAAAATTAACATCCAATTACATAAGTGACTATAAGATCATTCGCACACACCTCAATAAACAATTGCATGCATTCTAAAGTAGGAGAAATGATCGTCTAGTCATCTACTTCTGGTGACGCTCCCGCCACTGCTCTGTGGCTCGATCCCTCGTCTCGGGTAGGAAGAAGACACTTCCTCATGTCAATGATCCGCCTGTACATCTCGTAGCTTGCGTACGCGTCCTTGGCCGCGTACTTGACATGTTTTCATCCAGTCTCTCATGCCACACACTGTGCCAGGCATTCTTGTCCTTCTTGCTCTCATTCTTCATCTTCATGTAGTAGGGGTCGATGATGGCCGAGGCAAGGTCAACCAGGGAGTTCAGTTTGCTTTTGTCGCTGCCCCAGACCTTGTAGTGGTGCTGGATGTTGACAAGATTCGGGCATTTCAAGCCCGAAACCTTGAGCACTTTTCGATCGTTGGTGGTGTCCACCATAGCGAAACTGTAGTCAGAGCTGTTGATAAACCTGGAGAAATGTTCGCAAGGTGATGTAGGGCGGAGCCCTAGTCGGAGATCTTTCACGTTTGGAGGGGATCCTACGGGGAGAACACGACGAACGAGCGGAAGAACACAAGGAAAAACACACAAGAGAAACACTAAACCGACAAGTCTCGATCACACAAGGGCTAGATCACCGAACACATAAGGTAGCACAAGATTCAAAATCAACAAAGGAAAGATACACTTGCAGCCGTTCTTCTCCGTGAGGAGGTCTTCATGGGGGTCCACCCTAGAAGGGGGTCTTGAATCCTCTTGGAAGGAGCTTCTCCGAGGAGGGCGATCTCCGAGGAGAAGATAACCAAGTGGATGAGCAAAGCTCTCACACAAATATGAGCTAATCCTTTGCTAACCCTAACTAGGAGGAGGAGGAGGTCTATTTATAGTCTTAGTGCAAATGGGGGCGAAGTGAAGGGGTACAAGGGCTCCAACCCGCGGGCGCGATCACTCAGGGGCCGGACATCCGGAAGGCGTCGGACGTCCGGAGGCTCGTGACGGTCCGGACGTCCGGCAGGGCTCAGACGTCCGTAGATTCGGCTCAGACTCGGGTGCGTCGGTCGTCCGGAAAGGGCCGATCGTCCGGGGCTTCGAGAAGGCCCGGACATCCGTGGATCATCGGACGTCCGTGGATTCGGCTCTGGTATGGGTCGTCCGGTCGTCTGGTGGCTTCGGTCTTCCGTGAGTTTCCATTCGGGTGCCCAGCTGTCGGACGTCCGGAGGGCATCGGTCGTCCGTGGCCTGGGATTCGTCGGACGTCCGGACTTGGTCGGTCGTCCGACGCCTGTAGCTTCAGCAGCTTTTCTTCTCCATCACACTTGGGGTCCTTGTCGTCTTGGCTCTTGCAAGTAGTTGTTCCTTGGCTCGTTCCCAAGTACCTGATTACACATAGAGTTTCCGAATGAGGTAGTAGCCATGTTTCATGATTTGGAAGAGGGAGTTCAGAGAGGAGCGAGTTCACCTTATCTTCAATAGCCTTAGCTCGAGCTCGAGTCATGGGTCCACGTGGTGTTGAGGAAGATGTAGATGCGTCCATGGGGATGAGTGAGGGATGCTCCGCATCATCCCCCCCCCCCCTTTGAGAGAGATCCGACCTCGGATCAAAAGCTTCATCTCCATGGTATAGTGCAAGGTCCTTGACGTTGAAGATGTCGCTCACATTGTACTTGTCTCGAGGTAGGTCGATCTTGTAGGCGTTGTCGTTGTAGCGTGCTAGCACCTTGTAAGGTCCATCGGCTCGAGGAAGAAGCTTGGACTTGCGTTCTTTGGGGAAGCGGTCCTTGCGAAGGTGTAGCCACACTAGATCACCAATGTTGAAGACCATGGGTTGCTTGTTGACGTTGAGCTTGGTCGCTAGTCGTTGTACTTGGCGCTCGATGGTGTGTCTTGTATCTTCATGCATCTTTTTGATGTAGCTTGCCCGTGCACTCGCATCCATGTTGGTGCGCTCTTGTAGAGGAAGAGATAGAATGTCCAATGGGGACAACGGGTTGAAGCCGTAGACGACCTCGAAGGGGGACTTGCCGGTAGTCGAGTGTCTTGCACTGTTGTAGCCGTACTCGGCGATGGGTAGACATGCTTCCCACTCCTTGATGTTCTTCTTGATCAATACGTGAAGTAGAGTGGATAGTGTGCGGTTCGTCACCTCTGTTTGGCCGTCGGTTTGAGGATGGTATGCGGATGAGAACAAGAGCTTGATTCCGAGCTTGGCGCATAGCGTCTTCCAAAAGTAACTCAAGAACTTGACGTCACGGTCGGAGACGATTGTATTTAGTACTCCATGGAGTCGCAAGATTTCCCTACAAAAGAGATTTGCAATGTGTGAAGCATCGTCTATCTTGTTGCAAGAATGAAATGTGCCATCTTAGAAAATCTATCCACAACAACAAACACGGAATCCTTTCCATTTGGAGTTCTAGGAAAACCAAGTACAAAATCCATGCTAATGTCTTCCCAAGGTTGATAAGGAATAGGAAGAGGCATGTAAAGACCATGAGATTGAGCTTTAGACTTTGCTTTGCAACATGTAGAGCATCAGTTGGTGAAGCGTGAGACGTCGCGGAACATCTTGGGCCAAAAGTAGTTCTTGGAGAGCGTGGCGAATGTCTTGTCGCGTCCAAAGTGTCCCATGAATCCGCCTCCATGAGCCTTTCGCAAAAGGAGCAAACGAAGAGAAGACTCGGGAATGCATAGTTTGTTAGCTCTCATAAGATAACCATCCTTGATGTAATATTGTTCCCAAGAAGTATGCGTCAAACACTTAGCATAAGGAATAGCAAAAGATGGGTCGTTATCATACAAGTCTTTAATGTGCTCAAACCCAATAACATTCAACTCAAGTTTAGTGACAAGCGTGCATATGCGTGAAAGTGGATCAGCAACTACATTTTCTTTACCCTTAATGTACTTGATCACATAGGGAAAAATTCAATAAATTCACTCCATTTAGCATGACGC
Organism: Aegilops longissima; assembly: GCA_021605205.1. Classification (NCBI taxonomy): domain Eukaryota; kingdom Viridiplantae; phylum Streptophyta; class Magnoliopsida; order Poales; family Poaceae; genus Aegilops; species Aegilops longissima. Next base: position 271,717,660 of record CM038681.1, read on the forward strand.
TTGTTCAACTTAGTTTGACCTTTTAAATACTTAAGTGTTTCATGATCGGTATGGATGACAAACTCATGCGGTCTAAGGTAATGTTCCCAAACATGTAGCACACACACTAAAGCATACAATTCTTTGTCATAGATGGGATAGTTAAGTTGAGCACCGGATAATTTTTCACTAAAATATGCAATGGCTCGTTTTTCTTGCATCAAAACTCCACCAATTCTGGTACCACTTGCATCACAATGAACCTCAAAAGTTTTGTCAAAATTAGGCAAAGCAAGAATCGGAGCATGAGTAAGCAAAGACTTGAGCTCATCAAAAGCGGTGGATTGCAAAGTTCCCCAAACAAAAGGAGTATTCTTCTTACTCAAAGCATGCAAAGGAGCGGCAATTGTGCTAAAATCTTTCACAAAGCGACGATAAAAACCCGCAAGACCAAGAAAGCTACGCACATGTTGCAAATTGGTGGGTTGGGGCCAAGTTTTAATTGCTTCAATTTTAGATTCATCAACATGGACACCATTTGAGGATACAACAAAACCCAAGAAAACCACTTTGTCAACACCAAATGTTCATTTTTTCATGTTTGCATAAAGACTTTCGTTTCGAAGGGTTTGCAAAACAGTCCTAACATGATCAAGATGCTCTTTCATGGTTTTGCTAAACACAAGAATATCGTCGAAGTAAACCACAACAAAGATTCCAATATAAGGCCGAAGGACATAATGCATGAGACGCACAAAAGTACCGGGAGCTTACGATAAACCCATAGGCATGACTAACCACTCATACAAAACAATTTGGTTTTGAAAGCAGTTTTCCATTCATCACCCTCTTGTATGCGGATTTGACAATAGCCACTTTTAAGATCAATTTTTGAGAAAAAGTTGGCTCCACTAAGTTCATCAAGCATATCATCTAAGCGAGGAATGGTATGCCTATAGCAAACGGTAATAGCATTTATAGGTCTACAATTGGAACACAAGCGGAAACCTCCATCGGGCTTAGGCACAAGTATAACGGGAATGGCACACGGGCTTAGGCTTTCACGTACATGACCGTTCTCGATGAGTTGTTGTACTTGCCGTTGAATCTCCTTGGTTTCTTCGGGATTGACTTGGTATGGAGCTTTGTTTGGGAGAGGTGCTCCGAGGATGAGGTCGATTCGATGCTTAATGCCTCGAAGAGGAGGTAGACCCGTGCCGGTGTACAAAAAGAGGGGTACACTTTTTGTACCCCTATAACTGTGCACGGGCAGTCTGAGCCGCGGGCACCACCGCACTGAGCAAGGCAAGGGAGGTGAGCCAAGGTAAGGCCGAAGCTCGAAAAGAGCAGAACGACGCAAAGACCAAGACCACAAAGAGCAAAGGGGACGAAGCAGACTCCCCCAGCAAGATCCTTGCCGGGTGGGGGCGGTTTTAGCAAACCCGGCAAGACCCTTGCCGTGGCAGCTCACCCCACACCTACGGAGCGAATCACCCTTGAGTCCACTGCCCCCATGGGGCAAGGATTCGCGAGACATCCCCGTGGTGGTATGCAGATCTTTGTGAAGACATTCAAGATCAGATACACAATATAGAAGATGACGACCCTTGGCGGGATCCCAGCCAAGGAGGACCACAAGGCCCCCGGCAAGAGCCTTGCCGGGGATGACAGCAGGCGCCACGGCAAGCGTAGCCACGGCAAGGCCCTTGCCGGGGCCCCTTCAAGGCCCTTGCCGAGTCTACGGCGAGGCCCTCGCCAAGGACACCCGTAGGGCCACCATCAGGCCCACGCCAATCAAACCTCCACTCGCATGCAGCTGCCGACCCAACCAGTTGGGCAGGCACCTGCGTGGCAGCAAGCGGATCTTCGTGGAGACCCACCACTGCGCCACCTCAGCTGCCTGCCTGCCTACATGGCACCGCGGGCACCGTTGGCCAGGGCGCGTGTCGACACGAAAGGGAGCGGCGACGGATGAGACAGGGCTCTCCCCCGTCCCCGATAAAGCAAGGACACCTAAGCAAGACGCATTTAAGGCACCTTGTCATGTAATGCGAGGGATAAACTCGCATCACTGTACCCTTTCCACCTCCTGTGTGCCACTGTGGCAACCCCTTTCCCTATAAAAGGAGGCCCAAGGCGACCAGGAGGAGGATTCAGCTTTTTGGAGCTCCTCACGCGCCATAGCTACTTGAAGAACACAGATAAACAAACCACCAAAGCAGGAGTAGGGTTTTACGCATCCTCGCGGCCCGAACCTGGATAAAGAAACCGTGTGCTATCTGTTTCATCCGCTCTTCTCACGACCCGACACCCCGCAACCGTAGTAGGGATTCTTGTGATCCCATAGGTGTCGTCCCCGCACTGACATCTTTGGCGCGCCAGGTAGGGGGCGCAGTTGTGAGAATCAGCTCTAGCAGGTAGTTCGACGCTTCTTCATCGTCATGGCATCCAAGAAGAAGATGACGGTGGTGGTTGGCCCGTCGGAAGTCGGACATCTTGTCCCGACGCGGGCGAGCAGCGGACCGCTCGCAGAAAGGACCCGGGGCGCCGCTCGCGGACACCAACACCGTCCCAGCAGCCAAAGTTTGGGAGGCGGCGATGTTTGTGCGCCTGGTAACGGGTCGCACGCCTCCAAATCCAAAGACGGAGCCAGACCCTCCGCGGGTGGCGCGGGGCCTTCCAAGATCGCTGCCACCCCACTCGCAGGCGACGCGAGGGCTTCCAAGACTCCCACACCGGCGCCGACGGCGTGCTCTTCTCAAGTGGCGCGTGACGAACGGCGTAATCACGCCGAGGACCCCGGGCGTCGCCGCGGAAAGAGCCCCGAGCGCCACTCCCGGGATTTAGAAGACATGTCCGCTCGCCGAGGCGCTAGTGAGGGTGGCTTGCGACCGCGGGGTCGTGATAGAGCTCCTTCTGACATGGTTAGAAGTCAAAGCGCGTCGCGATCCATGCAGGTTTCGCTGCCACCAACACCAGCAGAAGCACTGGCGCGCGCGCAGTTGCTCCTCGATTTTCCTCCAACTACAGGGAAGCTTGACGAATGGAGAGCCACTATCCGAAGCCTTGTTGCGGTGGCCAACAAAGACGAACCGAGTCCGGTGGAGCCCCCAGGTCGACGCTCCGACGGAGTCCCACGCACCAGTGGCAGGAGAGCCGGCGGCGCCGCAACCATGGTGCACTCGCCTCCTCCTCGCCCGGTACCGCGGACGCCAGCCCGTCGCGACGTTACGGGTGACGAAATCTCCGTAGCATCGTCCGACCTGCGGGCCCGCTGTGACCAGCGCCAACTTCTTCGGGAACGAGAACATGAAGACGCTCGAACCATTATCGAGCGCCGGCGCAGAGCGCGCCACCAATCAGGCAAGCGAGCAGGGCCTGCTGTGAGCCACCCGGTATGTGGGGACCCCGACTCATATCTCGAGATCACCGAATGCACGTGTACAGTGATCCCAGAGATCAATGCTCACTGAACACACAGAAGCTGAATAACAAGATTCTTACATCCATACATACCGTTTTACCCAAGTAGGACCATTATGGTCAAGTCTTGAGTGTATCATTGCAGCGGAAATCTTCAATAACCACTTGGACCCATGCCATCTGCCTTAACCCTACAGGCATTCTGACTGGGAAGCGTCCTAGCTCGCATGTTCGTCACCAAGGTACTCTTCATTATATCCTGTTCTTTCATGCCTGGCCAATAAAATAACCAGTGGCAAGCCAATGAGTACTTTGAATGTACTCGCAAGCAACCCATGTTTTGGTTCAAGATACAACAATACATGATATAGGTAATTTTTTGCAGAAAGCTAGTTTTGAGTGCAATGACATGTTCAACAATTTGTAAGCCATGCATTAGGAGAATTCAAGTAACCATGAGGACAGGTTACAGATATCAACATAAATAGAGTAGGCACCAACCCAACTCAATCATGTCAAGTCCTTTGACTCGACCCAAGTAGATCTTCCCACTTATCCAAACACACACTCTGGTTTGTAAACATGTGGACGTAGCCCAAGAGCGGTTACCCAACTGTCCTTGACCGTGCACACGGCTATTCGGATAGTTTTACACTCTGCAGAGGTTGCACACTTTACCCACAAGATCCGGGGAACTTCCGTGTCATCCACGACCATGATACCTCAAGTACCGGGTAAGCACCGATCACTATTTTTCCCTAGACGACACTAACAAGGAGTCCACTCATTGTTCCGTATCCTCACGATGTACATCATACGAGACTCTCTCGAGATCGTAACATCTGAGAGGGGACACAACGGTGTATCCGGTGCCCTGTGAAAACAGTCATGGCCGCCCTACCTGGCACGACCCCGTCCCGAGAGAGAGCACCAACTCTCCCCCGTCACTTGTAATGCGGGCTCCAAGATAGTATCGGCCTAGGTAATCAATAGTGCCCTTTCCCATATAAGGGTAGAGTGGTTGCGCATGTAAGGTTGGAATAACGGTCGCAACTTAAACCAATCCGTTTGAAAACAACACATACACTTGCCTCGGTACACCACTTCATCATCAATTGGTTACCCATCTCATCATCTCCCTCGGGCATAAGTGGCACCCGACGGGGTTTTCGAAAAGTCCTTTGAAAATACTTTATCTCCTTCACCATGCATATACCCGACCCTTTTGCGTAGCACTACATTAGCATCCTATCTACTCCCACCGGCATAACCCTCATAAGAAGGTAGGGTCATGCACAATGCAAGTATCAATGAGGAAGTAACGGTGGCAAGCCACCCCATGTGGTCACCACAATATCATGTCTCCGATGCAAGCAATAGAAGTGCTATATGGCATGCATAAAAAGGGTTTCATAGACATGGTCAAAGGGCTGCTTGCCTAGCTCAACAAAGTCTTGTGGGTCTTCAAAGTCTTCTGGTCCTTCTGCAGGTACTCCGTCTAATTCGGCAACAAACGTCGGAAACAATCACAATAAGCAACACAACAAGGCAAGAATGAATGTGCTCTAAAAATAGGAAGTTGACTTTTATTGGATACCTCTGGTCATATGAGGAATGACCAAAGTGATTTCATTCGAAGTGGATCAATGGACATTTCGATATGATGGAATCAAGGGGTTTATGGATTTGCAAGAAGTGCACAGAAATATATTTTTGAAAAATGAGCAAAGGCGCCCATTTAACAAAGGATGATTTTAGAAGCATCTAGGAATTGGTTTCACTGGATTTGGAGTTGAGATGATTTTCCTATGAATTTGCAAAGTTGGCTATATATAAAGAAATAGACCATTATTTGAGGTGATACAGGAAGTATTAGTAAAAATGTTCAAAAACTAAGTTTTGAACTTATAGACATCTAGCATTTTGAATCATGGAATTTGGATCAAAAATGGGCTATCTGTGATTTTCTAATGTTTATCACAGAAATAGGAAAAATAGGATGTGATAAATATTTGTGAAGGAAATGCTTCTGTAAAAATGTGACAATAGCACCATGTGGTAGGTAATGATTTTAGAAACTACTAGAAATTTGAATCATCAAATTTGGAGTTAATTTGAATTATTTATGGATTTTAGAAACTCACTGGAAAAGAATAAAAAGAAATATAAGGCATTACCCTTATCCTGCGCACCGGCGAGAGATAGCCGTGGGCCGGCCCAGCGGCTCGGCCACGCGGACGACAGGCGACGCCGAAGGCGTATTTCGCCCGGCCCGTCTCCACTTTCCAGTGTGGCCCGGTGGCTGGGCCACTAACGAGCGGGGCCCGTCTGCAGGTCATCGTCTTCGTCTTCCTCCCGCGCGCTCGCCTAGCCGAGGGAGCAGAGAGCCCCGACGACGACTGCCGGTGCTACGGAGCACCTCTGGCGATGCTCTGGCTATGGATGAGCTCGGCGTCGAGCGCCGCATCCATTCGTGTATGCCACGGCTGCCGGGGATGGTCGAGGCAACGGCGGCTTGGATGCCGGCGGACGGTGGTGTCGGGCGAGATTGGGCACGGTTCTATGGTGCGTCCTCGGACGAGGGAAAGAGCGTGGGAGCTCCGCCTTGCTCAGAGGAGCCTGCTGGTGGAGAGAGGAGAGGGAGAAGAGCTCGGGCTTGGATGAATTTAGGTGGAGGCCGGCGGCGGCTCTCCAGCCATGGAGGGCTATGGAGGGCGCGGGAGAGGAGTGAGTTGGTCCAGGGGGTCTCTGGGAGGGAGAGAGAGGCAAAGGAGTAGAGAGGAGGCTCGGGGGTGGCCTTAAATAGAAGGGGGCGAGGTGCACAGCGGGGCCGTGCGCCGGCGAGGTCGTAGCCATCGCTGGAGGCCACGGGAGTGCTTGGCTACGAGTCGGGGTCATCCTGGGCGTGGTCTACGGCCATGGGAAGGGAGAGAAGGAGCGGGGGAGCGTCAGGGCAGCGCGCGTGTGAGCATGCCCATTGGAGCTCTCGGGCGGCCATGGTGCACGTGCAAGCAGGGGCAGGAGAGAGAGAGAGGAAGAAGGGAGCCGACAGTGTGCCGTGTACTGGACGTCGAGGCGACCTCGGGGAACACGAGGGGGAGGCCCTAGGTGGTCCGGTGGCTCGGGCAGAGAGCGGCGACAGTGCTAGGGCGTACTGTAGCACGCTCCAGAGCGCGTCTTTGGCCAGCATGGCCATTGTTTTGGCAAAGTGGTTGCGGCCACTAATGTCTGGTAGTGCTAGGGGGTAGTAAAGAAGTGTGGAGAGGCATTGGATGCCCTGGAGAGCCAGTAGGAGAGGAGAGAGGTTGAGGGAGAGAGGGAAATGGGCTGTCCAGAGAGAGAAAGTGGGGTTTTACCCCTCCAATAATTGAGCTATGGATTTGCCATTGCTACTGGAGGTGCAAGGGGACTAGGAGGGGCTGTGGTAAAAAGTTGAGCTCAAGGAGAATAGTGGAAGAGGTCAAAAATGGCATTTTGGTAAAGTGGCAGAAGGTGTTTGATATTGGTTTGGGCTAGTAGATGATCTCCATTTGTCATGAGGCTTGACAGGGTTCAATGGCATGAGATAATAATAGGTTCCACCAAGGTTGAGTCCATTTGGGCAAAGTTGCCAATGCAACTTTTGTAAACCCTAGAAATTAGCAGAAATGAACTTATGTAGATCTAGTTGAGTAAATCATTTCTCCTTGATGCACCACTTGGTATGGTGGCCTCATTTGGTCCTGTGAACATGCTCAAAAAAGTTGGGGTCAAGGAGAGAAAGTTGGTAGTACAAAGTTGTTCAAATTTGATTCTGGTCAGAGAGGGTTTTGGGGCACTTTGATCAATATAACTTTTTCTCCAACTTGTGCCATTTGGTCTAGATGAATGATTAGACCATTTGAGCATGTACACAATATTTGTGAGCATTTGGACATGTTTGGCAATGCAAAAATGTTCAAACTTGAAAAAGGACAGAAGTGGTTTTGAGAGGGTTTCATGGGGTTATACTATTGTCCATGACATGGTACTTGGCAACATCATCAAAAATTTCATATGTGACTTGTTAGAATTTTCTTCGATTTTTATAAAAATATTTCCTGTAGATATATTTCAAATCCTTGAAATGAGCAGAAATGGTTTTGGGAGGTTTTGTCCAATATTTTGATCATGACCATGTGTTGAAACTCATATATATGGAAAATATATGTCCATTGAGTCTCCCTAATGTTTCTCAAATATTTTTAAAGCTTTAAAATAATTTTAACCTATTAAAGACCATTTCTGGCCTTAAGAAAAAGCCTTTAAATAAAATAGAAAAATAACTTTTAAAATTATATTTTTGTGGTTTCTGGGTATCCTATATCTAATAGGAGTGAAATATATTTTTGGAAAGATTTTTACTGCCCTTAAATAAGTACTTGCAGTGCAAACCTCAATTCAGGGGTTTTTGAAAAACTAATTTTTGAAAATACTATTTGGCCAAATGATTTTTGCAAGAAATTATTTTTATGTCCTATACACATGGCATGATCATTGGTTCAAGAGTTTGGAGCAAGGAGATGAAGTATAGGAGTTGGAGGATATATTTGATTTTTAGAGGACTTGCAAATAGCAGACAAAAAAAATCAAGTCAAGCAAAGTCCAAAACACTCAAAAGTTTTTGTCAAACCACATTTTATCATGATTCATTAGCTTAAGTGTTGTGGCATGAAAATCAGGGTGTGACAGACCTACCCCCCTTACAAGAATCTCGTCCTCGAGATTCCCAGGATAGGCGCGGAAAGGAATACGGAAACTTGGATTCGGGGTAGTCTTCGCGTCCTCATACTACTTCTGCTTCTGTTTGGTGCTCCATTGAACTTGAAGTACTTGATGGTGTGGCTTCGTGTATGACGTTCTTCTTGATCCAGGTTTCTAATGGGTAACTCGTGGTAGGTCAGATTGGGCTGGGGGTCGATGGCTCGTGGTCGATGTCCTTGTAGAGACCGGGCTAGTTGGGAAGTTGGAAACGTTTCCGGAGTGGTGTCGTGTGGAAAAACATTGTGCACAGTAGGTAACTCAGGTGGTAACTCCAGCTGGTAGCCGTCTATTCTTCGTCTTGCGGTGATCTTGGAGAGGGCCGATAAATCTTGGTGTGAGCTTCCCTTTGACATGGAAATGCTTGGTTCCTTCGAGAGAAGTGGTTTGCAGATATGCCTGGTCTTTGATGCGGAGGTATAATTCTTGAAGATGGTGGTTGGCGTAGTTCTTCCTCCTAGGCATGACGATCTTCAGATGTTCCTTGACCAGCTCAATGATTCTTCTTCCGTCTTCGGGTAGACAAGTATGTCATCAAAGAAAGATGACAACTAACTTGTCCAAGCACTCCATGAAGTCTATGGGGTACGTAAAGTGGGCTGAGGCATTGGGGATGGTCACGGTTGAGCATTGCCAAGGTCTTATCGATCTAGAGCGAAAGCCCAAGGTCAGGATCCGACCATGTTGTGGCTTGGTAGGGCGTAAGGGTTTCAAGGATTTTAGTGTGCGAGCGAACGTTTGTCACCTTTATCCTTAAGCACGGTTCCTGAGATGCCAATTGCTCTATCTAGTCCTTTAAACAAATAACCTTATACCACCGAAAGCATCAACTCTTGTAGGTCAGCTCCAATCATCACTCATGCTATTATTATCCTCATGACTCCCAAGGGGAGGTCTAACAAAATCATACACGTGAACTATCCCCAAACTCATATGTATGGCTACCCCTAAAAATCCATGGGTAGAGCATACAAGCTTCCAAGCTGGAATAAAACACGACAATCCAAGTGCTCATCCTATTCTTCCAAGGTCCATGTTAGTGCATCTCTATCCTAAGGAAACACGTCGTATGCCACTCCAAGGTCTTGTTTACTTCTTATGAATCAACTTCAAAAGCCCATTAATTAACTTCCATCAATCACTACACAATTCATTAATTCTACAAATCCAATGTTTATGGTGTTCCACATGATCTTCTAATGTCCTATAATCCTCAAATACTTGAAAGGGCTACCTTGCTATAGTCAGTCCACCAATTTCCATTATCATGGTCATGTAAACTCCAAGGTCAAGCATATATAGATCCCTAAATAAACTCTGACAATTAATCCAATGTCCTAGTTTATGGTCCACCGAGAAACATGGTATCATGATCAAGATCATCAGTCTGAATCCAATTTACTCCGAACCATGTAGACTTACTCACCACCTATACTCAACTAGGATCACCTATTTAAATCCAAATATCATGTCCAACGAGAATTCCTACATGCTTCCCCAAAGTCATTATCATAATGTCAACTATCTCCTATCAATGTCCCCTGGCTAAGTCAATTCCTTATACTTCCAAGAATTTCAGCTTGCGATCATAATTGTCCTATTAAATCTAATTTACTCAGGGGTAATGAAAGCTATGCTACTCTATAATCATGATCCCACCAAGTTCATCTACCAACATCAAAGCCTCATAATCCACCAAATAGTCTCATATAATTCCTCAAGTCATTGATATAATCTCATCAAGTCATTTGTCCTTTATTCCTATATCCTCAAATTGGTCTCTCCTATGGCATCGTCAGCTTTTGTGCTATCTTAGGATGATAATGTGCTCGATTACTATGTCCACTAGTTCCATATGAACCCAGTGCTGTGCAAGGTTACGGAGGGTTAACCGGTTCTCCTGCAATTCTGTGGGTTAAGCACATGGTTAAGGACTCGAGCTGGGTATCTTATGATGTCTTGAAGGGTATAGGAATGGGTCTCTAATCTTGAGGGGAAACCCTAACTCTAAAGGGTTGCACTTGGTCGAGGAGGTTGTAGCAAAAGTCTTCAGTGCTAGTTGGTTGTCGAAGTAGAATCCTTGGTGTACCTTGTCTTGCTGGTCTTCAGTTGAGGAGAGAGAGTGAGATGGAAAAGTAGCATAGAGGAGGGGGATGCCTAAAAGGGGGTTCTATAGTGCAAGTGCAAACAACAAGTGCCGAAAGGGCCAAACATAGGCATTAAGATAAGTAGGGTGATATAGTCACGTACTTGTTGCCTAGGGCAAAAAGGGCGACTGATATCAAAACACAAACAAATAAAAACAAGCAACACACAATCATGGTTCTATTCGAACCATCATACGGATTTGACTGCGCATAGGGGGTACACGACTCATCCTACCCTAGGGGTTCTCGGACTAAGTAGTCGTGCTTTACTTCGTGCCTCGTGCAGTCTTGTGAGCTTTCCTCCGGTGTTGCTACGTCTCTTGTAGTTGTTCGATGAAACGATCCAGGTTGAGCCTGAAGATTCTTCAACAACTTTTTGCCTGTCGAAGTGATGGGGTGAAGGTGGCTCCTCGTAGCAGGCATTGACTCGGTCTTCTGTTGTCTTCTTAATCATGACGATCCCGTTTTGTCTTTTAAGGCGTCGATAGTACCAGGTAGGTAATCCTTTATGAAATGACAATATCAAAGCATAATAGAGGTCCATCATGTCGGTTAAGTTGGTGACAACATCGACACCAAGAGCGGGGGATGAAGAGAACCGTTTTCCTGCTCACTATAGTGAGGCGGACCAAATGGCTAGGTTCTCATCCACCAGTGGTTGCCGATACCACAACAGTAGTGACAGGGTTACCCTATTAGCAATGTATATCATGATCTTGCATATCCTATGCCCTGATCGTCGTAGGCTAAGGTTCCATCATCTTGGGGCAGCGCCAAGGATGTTACCATCTCTTGAGCCTTCATGCCCTCATTCCTCGAGGATGTATCTTCTGTTGGTATCGTCTTGTGGTGGTGTCGCCAATCTTGTGTTCAGAAGAGGTGGGTGAGTGTTTGGCAAGGCATCTTCCTTCTAGATTATCCACGAGGATTACAAGGAATCCCGTGGTCAGGGGCATAAGGGTTCTATCGACCAAAGGTTTTGAAGGGGAAGAGATCAGTAAGGAAGGTATACCTTAGTTTTCAAAAAACTGAGAACGGAAGAGAAGTATAGATAGTTTTGAAAACTAGTAGTAGTTTTGAAAATAGTTTTACCCTAACTAACGACCATGCTAACTAAGGCTTCTTCCTACAGTCAGGATGGCTCTGATACCAGCTGTGGGGACCCCGACTCATAAGTCGAGATCACCGAATGCACGTGTACAGTGATCCCAGAGATCAATGCTCACTGAACACACAGAAGCTGAATAACAAGAGTCTTACATCCATACATACCGTTTTACACAAGTAGGACCATTATGGTCAATTCTTGAGTGTATCATTGCAGCGGAAATCTTCAATAACCACTTGGACCCATGCCATCTGCCTTAACCCTACAGGCATTCTGACTGGGAAGCGTCCTAGCTCGCATGTTCGTCACCAAGGTACTCTTCATTATATCATGTTTCATTCATGCCTGGCCAATAAAATAACCAGTGGCATGCCAATGAGTACTTTGAATGTACTCGCAAGCAACCCATGTTTTGGTTCAAGATACAACAATACATGATATAGGTAAATTTTTGCAGAAAGCTAGTTTTGAGTGCAATGACATGTTCAACAATTTGTAAGCCATGCATCAGGAGAATTCAAGTAACCATGAGGGCAGGTTACATATATCAACATAAATAGAGTGGGCACCAACCCAACTCAATCATGTCAAGTCCTTTGACTCGACCCAAGTAGATCTTCCCACTTATCCAAACACACACTCTCGTTTGTAAACATGTGGACGTAGCCCAAGAGCGGTTACCCAACTGTCCTTGACCGTGGACACGGCTATTCGAATAGTTTTACACTCTGCAGTGGTTGCACACTTTACCCACAAGATCCGGGGAACTTCCGTGTCATCCACGACCCGCGATACCTCAAGTACCCAGGGTAAGCACCCGATCACTATCTTTCCCTAGACGACACTAACAAGGAGTCCACTCATTGTTCCGTATCCTCACGATGTACATCATACGAGACTCTCTCGAGATCGTAACATCCGAGAGGGGACACAACGGTGTATCCGGTGCCCTGTGAAAACATTCATGGCCGCCCTACCTGGCACGACCCCGTCCCGAGAGAGAGCACCAACTCTCCCCCGTCACTAGTAATGCGGGCTCCAAGCTAGTATTGGCCTAGGTAATCAATAGTGCCCTTTCCCATATAAGGGTAGAGTGGTTGCGCATGTAAGGTTAGAATAACGGTCGCAACTTAAACCAATCCGTTTGAAAACAACACATACACTTGCCTCGGTACACCACTTCGTCATCAAGTGGTTACCCATCTCATCATCTCCCTCGGGCATAAGTGGCACCCGACGGGGTTTTCGAAAAGTCCTTTGAAAATACTTTATCTCCTTCACCATGCATATACCTGACCCTTTTGTGTAGCACTACATTAGCATCCTATCTACTCCCACCGCATAACCCTCATAAGAAGGTAGGGTCATGCACAATGCAAGTATCAATGAGGAAGTAATGGTGGCAAGCCACCCCATGTGGTCACCACAATATCATGTCTCCGGTGCAAGCAATAGAAGTGCTATATGGCATGCATAAAAAGGGTTTCATAGACATGGTCAAAGGGCTCCTTGCCAGGCTCAACAAAGTCTTCTGGGTCTTCAAAGTCTTCTGGTCCTTCTCCAGGTACTCCGTCTACTTCGGCAACTAACGTCGGAAACAATCACAATAAGCAACACAACAAGGCAAGAATGAATGTGCTCTAAAAATAGGAAGTTGACTTTTATTGGATACCTCTGGTCATATGAGGAATGACCAAAGTGATTTCATTGGAAGTGGATCAATGGATATTTTGATATGATGGAATCAAGGGGTTTATGGATTTGCAAGAAGTGCACATAAATATATTTTTGAAAAATGAGCAAAGGCACCCATTTAACAAAGGATGATTTTAGAAGCATCAAGGAATTGGTTTCACTGGATTTGGAGTTGAGATGATTTTCCTATGAATTTGCAAAGTTGGCTATATATAAAGAAATAGACCATTATTTGAGGTGATACAGAAAGTATTAGTAAAAATGTTCATAAACTAAGTTTTGAACTTATAGACATCTAGGATTTTGAATCATGGAATTTGGATCAAAAATGGGCTCTGTGTGATTTTCTGAAGTTTATCACAAAAATAGGAAAAATAGGATGTGATAAATATTTGTGAAGGAAATGCTTCTGTAAAAATGTGACAATAGCACCATGTGGTAGGGAATGATTTTAGAAACTACTAGAAATTTGAATCATCAAATTTGGAGTTAATTTGAATTATTTATGGATTTTAGAAACTCACCGGAAAAGAATAAAAAGAAATATAAGGCATTACCCTTATCCTGCGCACCGGCGAGAGATAGCCGTGGGCCGGCCCAGCGGCTCGGCCACGCGGACGACAGGGGACGCCGAAGGCGTATTTCGCCCGGCCCGTCTCCACTTGCCAGCGTGGCCCGGTGTCTGGGCCACTAACGAGCGGGGACCGTCTGCAGGTCATCGTCTTCGTCTTCCTCCCGCGCGCTCGCCTAGCCGAGGGAGCAGAGAGCCCCGACGACGATCGCCGGCGCTCACGGAGCACCTCTGCAATGCTCGCTATTGATGAGCTTCGGGCCGAGCGCCGCATCCATTCGTGTATGCCACGGCTGCCGGGATGGTCGAGCCGACGGCGGCTTGATGCCATGACGGTGGCGTCGGCGAGATTGGGCACGGCGCTACGGTGCGTACTCGGACGAGGGAAAGAGCGTGGGAGCTTCGCCTTGCTCAGGGGAGCCTGCTGGTGGAGAGAGGAGAGGGAGAAGAGCTCGGGCTTGGATGAATTTAGGTGGAGGCCGGCGGCGGCTCTCTGGCCATGGAGGGCTATGGAGGGTGCGGGGAGAGGAGTGAGTTGGTCCAGGGGGTCTCTGGGAGGGAGAGAGAGGCAAAGGAGTAGAGAGGAGGCTCGGGGGTGGCCTTAAATAGAAGGGGGCGAGGTGCACAGCGGGGCCGTGCGCCGGCGAGGTCGTATCCATCGCTGGAGGCCACGGGAGTGCTTGGCTTCGAGTCGGGGTCTTCCTGGGTGTGGTCTACGGCCAGGGGAAGGGAGAGAAGGAGCGGGGGAGCGTCAGGGCAGCGCGCGTGTGAGCATGCCCATTGGAGCTCTCGGGCGGCCATGGTGCGCGTGCAAGGAGGGGCAGGAGAGAGAGAGAGGAAGAAGGGGGCCGACAGCGTGCCGTGTACTGGACGTCGAGGCGACCTTGGGGAACATGAGGGGGAGGCCCTAGGTGGTCCGGTGGCTCGGGCAGAGAGCGGCTACAGTGCTAGGGCGCACTGTAGCGTGCTCCAGAGCGCGTCTTTGGACGGCATGGCCATTGTTTTGGCAAAGTGGGCGCGGCCACTAATGTCTGGTAGTGCTAGGGGGTAGTAAAGAAGTGTGGAGAGGCATTGGATGCCGTGGAGAGCCAGTAGGAGAGGAGAGAGGTTGAGGGAGAGAGGGAAATGGGCTGTCCAGAGAGAGTAAGTGGGGTTTTACCCCTCCAATAATTGAGCTATGGATTTGCCATTGCTACTGGAGGTGCAAGGGGACTAGGAGGGGTTGTGGTAAAAAGTTGAGCTCAAGGAGAATAGTGGAAGAGGTCAAAAATGGCATTTTGGTAAAGTGGCAGAAGGTGTTTGATATTGGTTTGGGCTAGTAGATGATGTACATTTGTCATGAGGCTTGACAGGGTTCATTGGCATGAGATAATAATAGGTTCCACCAAGGTTGAGTCCATTTGGGCAAAGTTGCCAATGCAAAAGAGAGAGAAAGTGGGGTTTTACCCCTCCAATAATTGAGCTATGGATTTGCCATTGCTACTGGAGGTGCAAGGGGACTAGGAGGGGTTGTGGTAAAAAGTTGAGCTCAAGTAGAATAGTGGAAGAGGTCAAAAATGGCATTTTGGTAAAGTGGCAGAAGGTGTTTGATATTGGTTTGGGCTAGTAGATGATGTCCATTTGTCATGAGGCTTGACAGGGTTCATTGGCATGAGATAATAATAGGTTCCACCAAGTTTGAGTCCATTTGGGCAAAGTTGCCAATGCAACTTTTGTAAACCCTAGAAATTAGCAGAAATGAACTTGTGTAGATCTAGTTGATAAAATCATTTCTCCTTGATGCACCACTTGGTGTGGTGGCCTCATTTCGTTATGTGAACATGCTCACAAAAGTTGGGGTCAAGGAGAGAAAGTTGGTAGTACAAAGTTGTTCAAATTTGATTCTGCTCAGAGAGGGTTTTGGGGCACTTTGATCAATATAACTTTTTCTCCGACTTGTGCCATTTGGTCTAGATGAATGATTAGACCATTTGAGCATATACACAATATTTGAGAGCATTTGGACATGTTTGGCAATGCAAAAATGTTCAAACTTGAAAAAGGACAGAAGTGGTTTTGAGAGGGTTTCTTGGGGTTATACTATTCTCCATGACATGGTACTTGGCAAGATAATCCAAAATGTCATATGTGACTTATTAGAATTTTCTTGGATTTTTATAAAAATATTTCCTGTAGAAATATTTCAAATCCTTGAAATGAGCAGAAATGGTTTTGGGAGGTTTTGTCCAATATTTTGATCATGACCATGTGTTCAAACTCATATATATGGAAAATATATGTCCATTGAGTCTCCCTAATTTTTCTCAAATATTTTTAAAGCTTTAAAATAATTTTAACCTATTAAAGACCATTTCTAGCCTTAAGAAAAAGCCTTTAAATAAAATAGAAAAATAACTTCTAAAATTATATTTTGTGGTTTCGGGTATCCTATATCTAATAGGAGCCAAATATATTTTTGAAAGATTTTTACTGCCCTTAATTAAGTACTTGAAGTGCAAACCTCAATTCAGGGGTTTTTGAAAAACTAATTTTTGAAAATACTATTTGGCCAAATTATTTTTGCAAGAAATTATTTTTATGTCCTATAGACATGGCATGATCATTGGTTCAAGAGTTTGGAGCAAGGAGATGAAGTATAGGAGTTGGAGGATTTATTTGATTTTTAGAGCACTTGCAAACAGCACACAAAAAAATCAAGTCAAGCAAAGTCCAAAACACTCAAAAGTTTTTGTCAAACCACATTTTATCATGATTCATTAGCTTAAGTGTTGTGGCATGAAAATCAGGGTTTGACACGGCACCGTGGAGCCCTGGAGGCCTACCTTACGAGGTAGGTTGTCCGGCCTTTACCCGTGAGCTGCGGCAGTTCCAGTGGCCCACTCACTGCACCTTCAAAACCGACGTGGGCGAAAAGGAGAGTGGCAAGACCCACCCGTCCGAGTTCCTCAGCGTCTACACCATCGCCATGCAAGCTGCCGGAGTCCGCGATGATAAGGTGCTTGCGAATTACTTTCCGTTGGATCTTAAACCCAACGCCATGTCATGGTTGATGCACTTGCCGGTAGACTCTATCTCCTGCTGGCCAGATTTGTGCCATGAGTTCGTGGGCGCCTTTAGTGGAGGCCACCAAGCCCATGGCCAGGCAAGCAACCTGCACGTCATTCCCCAGAAGGGAGGCGAGAGTCTCCGCAAGTATATACAGAGGTTCAGCCGGTGCAAGATAATATCCCCGATGTTCACCCTGCCGCCATCATCATCGCGTTCCATCGAACGCGTGCGAATCATAAGATGCGCGAAGAGCTGGCAATGAACAAGGTGAGAGATGTAGCAGAACTCTATGTTCTTGCTGACAAATGTGCCCAAGCTAAAGAAGGAAGGAAGTACCCCGGCGAAGATGCCGGCGTGGAACCCGACTCCTCAGATGAGGATATTGCCGCCCCGGCGAAGAAAGGCCGGCGCCGCAACAGGAAGCGCAAGAAAACCAAGAAAACCAAGAAAACCAAGGCCGATGACCCCGGCAAGGAGGTTGCCAGATGTGTCGCCTGCCGGGCCTTGGCGGCTGCCGAGAAGCCAGGAAACTCCGACAAGCGATACTGCAAGATCCATCGCACCAAAGGCCATGCTCTCCAGGACTGCCGACAGGTTGAGCTCCTCGCTGAGAAGCAGAGGTCTGAGTATGAGAGGCGGGACAAGGAGAAGGGCCCACACGGTGCTGAGGGGTCTGGCAAGAAGCATGATGTCTAGGCGGGCCTTCGCGGCAAGGATAAGCAACAGGAGAGGCCCGCCCGGGGTCGTGACAGAAAGCCAGAAGACGACAATCATGAAGAGGACGACGAATCCGATGACCAAGAGTTTCAGAAAGCTACAGAGGCCATGTGCGTCGACGGCGGCGCCTCGCTGCATACTTCTCAGCGCGGGCTTAAACAGTGGGCGCGAGAGATTACAGCGGCAGAGCCGTCGTTTGATGCCCAAAGGCTGCTGAAGTGGTCCAGCACACCTATCATTTTTTACACCGAGGACCACCCTGATCGCACTACTGCGGTCGGGTGCTTGCCATTGTTGGTTTCACCAACAATACGCAACCTCAAGGTGACGAAGATGCTAGTCGATGGTGGGGCCGATCTGAACTTGATCTCGCCTGCCGTGGTCGAGAAACTACAGATTCCTGATGGAGACCTCGAAGAGACGGGCACGTTTCAGGGGGTCAACCCGGGAAGAAGCCAACCCAAGGGAAAGATCATGTTGCCCGTGACTTTTGGAAGCGACCTGAACTTCAGGACGGAGAGGATCGTGTTCGATGTTGCCAAGATCCCTTGCCCTACAACGGATCCTTGGCCCCAAATACCGCCAAGTTCATGGCGGCGCCACACTACGCCTACAACACCTCAAGATGCCAGGACCTGTGACGATCATCACCATCCCCTCCGATAAGAAAGATGCGCTGATTTGCGCTGACCAACTATACCAGCAAGCGGTTGCAGCAGCTGCCGCCACTAGGGCACTTGCTCCTGCGCCACCGGGCGCCGGAGGGAAGAAGAAGAAGACCGTGAGACCTCGGACACCCACTCCGCAAGCGCACCTCTTGAGTGTAGCGCTGCCGTCGAGGACGTGCTGAGAGCTCCATCGGCGAAACAAGAAGCCCAGGCCATACCGCCGGAACCAAGAAGGTTTCATCAATGAGGACGACGGGAGGAGCTTTCACCATAAGCTCCACCCTTGATGACAAATAGGAAGACGCGCTCGTCACCTTCCTGCGGGCGAATGTCGATGTGTTTTCATGGCAAGCTTCCGACATCCCCGGTGTTCCCAGGGAGGTGAGTGAGCACCACCTTGCTGTCTGCCCTCATGCGTGGCCCGTCAAGCAGAAGGTCAGAAAGCAAGCTTTGGAACGACAAGAGTTCATCACAGAAGAGATCCGGAAACTAGAAGCAGCAAGTTTGGTAAGAGGAGTGCTCCATCCAATGTGGTTGGCCAATCCGGTCGTGGTGCGCAAGGCAAATGGGAAGTGGAGACTATGTATTGATTACACAGATATCAATAAGGCTTGTACTAAAGACCCCTTCCCGTTGCCACGCATCGACCAGATTGTTGACTCCACGGCTGGGTGTGATCTGTTGTCATTCCTTGACGCCTACTCCGGCTACCACCAGATCTTCATGACAAGAGAATACGAAGAGAAAACAACATTCATCACCCCATGTGGTATGTATTGTTTCATGCGGATGCCTTTCAGGTTGAAGAGTGCTGGTTCGACGTTTGTAAGGGCAGTCCAGATTGGTTTTGAACCCCAGCTCCATAGAAATATGAAAGCTTATATGGACAACATAGTGGTCAAAACCAAGGACAGGGCAACCCTCATACCGGATTTGCAAGAAACATTGGCAAACCTGCGCAAGATCAATCTCAAGCTGAACCTTGAGAAGTGCGTCTTTGGCGTCCCGTCCGGCTAGCTTCTCGGGTTCTTGGTGTCACAGCGTGGGATAGAGGCCAATCCGGACAAGATCAAAGCTATAGAGCAGATTGAAGCACCCAAGCGAATTAAGGATGTGCGTCGGCTTGCTGGTTGCGTCGCCGCCATGGGCAGGTTCATTTCCAAGTCTGCCGAGCGCGCCCTTCCCTTTTTCAAGATCCTGAAAAAGGCGGGCCTGATGGAGTGGATGCCAGAAGCCGAAGCAGCATTGCAAGGTTTGAAGAAGTACCTCTCCTCCGCGCCAATACTAGTTGCGCCTAGGCCACATGAGCCGTTGCTGCTATACCTGGCGGCAACGGACCAGGTGGTCAGCGCCGCACTAGTAGCGCAGAGGGAGGTTGACGACGAGGTAATGGCAGCGGCAGAGCCCGACACCACCAATGCAGAGACGACACACCCAGTTGAAGTGCCACCGAAGAAGAAAATGATGCAGCGCCCGGTCTACTTTGTTAGTTCCCTCCTGCAGGGGGCTGGATCAAGGTACTCCGGTGTGCAGAAACTGCTCTTCGGCCTCCTTATGGCCTCGAGGAAGCTGCGTCACTACTTCCAGGCACACGAGATCACTGTTGTCACTCGCTTCCCTCTGCAACGGATATTGCACAATCTGGATGCAACGCGAAGAATTGTGGAATGGGCACTGGAGCTGTCCAGCTTTGGCCTCAAGTTTGAAAGTACTTCAACAATTCAGAGCCGAGTCCTACCGGAGTTCATTGCAGAATGGACCGCAACGCCTGACGAAGAAGTCCAACAGACTACTCTCCCCGGCAAGGAGGCAAGTTGTGATTGGATCATGTACTTTGATGGAGCTTTCTCCTTACAGGGAGCCGGGGCTGGCGTACTGCTTGTCGCGCCCACCGGAGAGCACCTCAAGTACGTGATCCAGATGCACTTCCCCAGGGAGGTGTCAATAAACAGTACGACAGAGTACGAGGGGCTGCTTGCCGGTCTTAGGATCCCGGCGGACCTCGGAATCAATAAACTCATCGTCAGGGGGGACTCGCAGCTTGTCGTCAAGCAAGTCAACAAGGATTACCAGAGCCCGTTGATGAAGTCCTACGTCGATGAAGTGAGAAAGCTGGAAGAATGTTTCGACGGTATACACGCTGAACACGTTCCCCGAGCGGAGATCGATATCGCCGATTACCTGTCAAAACGCGCTGCCCTCAAGCTACCTATGGAACCAGGTACCTTTGTGCTTCAGCTAACTCAGCCATCCGATGATCCATCGACAGAGCAGAATAAGAGGAGGAAATCAGGGCCCGGCAAGTACTTTCCCGCCGAGCTCCCCGGAGCCGCCGGCAAGGATGTTGCCGGGGATACTGAGCCCGCCACGGGACGACTGGCTCCGGCGGAGCGTCAAGCTCTTGCCGTCGAGACAGCCGCTCCTATAGCGGAGTAAATGCCTGTAGTCCTCGCCGTCGAGCCCCAGGCTCCGGCATGGGCACAGCATACCGTCTGATTCCTCCAAACAGGGGAACTTCCTGAGGAGCAGGAAGAAGCGGAAAAAGTAGCCCGCGCTCTACCATGTACCAGTTCGTCGATGACGTCCTCTACAGAAAGAGGCCGAACGGTGTGAAATTGAAGTGTATCCCTCGAGAGGAAGTACTGGAGCTCTTGGCAGAGATACACGGAGGCATATGTGGACCCCACATTGGGTCAAGGGCCCTTGCCGGCAAGGCATTCCGGCAAGGCTTCTTCTGGCCCACCGCCCTCCAGGATGCGACGACACTAGTCACCGGTGTGAAGCGTGTCGGCCCATTCAAAAACTTCATTAGCCAGCTCAAGCCCTTCAAACCATTCCTCTCTCCTGGCCCTTCTCGGTCAGGGGCTCGACATATCGGGCCCTTTCCCCGCTGTCGGGGATTTGAGTACTTGTGCGCTGCAATCGACAAGTTCACGAAGTGGCCGGAGGTGGAGGCAGTGAGGAAGGTCACAGCTCGATCAGCCGTCAAGTTCTTCAGGACTAGTGTGCCGCTTTGGTGTACCCAACAGGTTATCACCGAAACGGCACACAATTCACAAGCCGCACCTTCATGCAGTATACCCAAGACCTCGGCAGCAAAGTCTGTTTCGCTTCCGTTGCTCACCCGCGAAGCAATGGTCAAGCTGAGAGGGCAAATGCTGAAGTACTGCGAGGCTTAAGGACCAAGACTTTGACATGCTACACAAGAGTGGAAGGCGCTGGATTGATGAGCTGCCGGCGGTTCTTTGGTCGATCAGGACGACGCCGAATCGAGCCACCAACCAGACACCTTTTGCCCTGGTATACGGGGTAGAAGCAGTTCTCCCCACTGAACTCATATACGGGTCACCTCGAGTGCTCGCTTATGACGAGCTTGAGCAAGAGCAACTGCGGCAAGATGACACAGTGCTCCTTGAGGAAGATCGTCTTCGGGCGGCTGTGTGAGCAGCATGCTACCAGCAAGCCTTGCGTCGCTACCATAGCCGCAAGGTTCATGCCCGAAGCATTGAGGAAGGCGACCTTGCCCTTCGGCGCGTACAATCGGCCAAGAATTCCAACAAGTTGACGCCAAAGTGGGAAGGCCCTTATCGGGTAATACGAGTCACCAGGCCGGGCGCAGTCCGCTTGAGACCAAGATGCTGCCCGTGAGTAACTCCTGGAACATTGAGCATCTTCGCAAGTTTTACCAGAGGTGCGGCTTGCCGGGCCCCGACAAGCCACCTTTTGTACAAGCATTGCCGATGATGCATGTAACCCTTTGTACAGAGCCAGGCGCAGACCCTGAGCATAAATAAATGAAGCGCTAGCGCCCTAAGTTATAGCATGCATGCTATGTCGAGTCTCGTCCTTGGTTAGGGTTGATAGTGCTTAGCGGCGACTAACCCCTAGCTTAGAGGTCGAGTGTGCGTCTCTTTGCCGTTCTTTTGTCTTCTTTGGTTCGCAGGACTTCAGATATCCTTGCCTGATCACTTGAGGACGAAAAAGAGAAGAGGGGCAGACCGGCATCTAGACCCCGGCAAGCCAGTATTGCCGGGGGCTGCAAGTGCAAAGATTCACCCACGGCAAACCAGAGTTTCCGGGGGCTACAGCTTCAGATAAGTTCTTCATCCCTTATCATGCATTCCCCTATGGACTGAGGTATGTGAAACCTCGTTTTTTCCCGAAGCTACCTTGCTCCCCTAAAACTCTAGGCCCTAGGGCTCGTTCCTGGGGCCATATTTAGTCGCAGTCGTGGCATCAAAAGGATGAAACGAGGAGCCTGAACCCACCTCATCCCTGCCTCCGCCAAAAGCATGCGAAAGGTCGAGCGAAGTTGGAAGACGGCAGGGCCTGTTGCCGGGCAAGGAAATGTTTATCTTAGGGATATCAAGGATTTACTCCTTGTCATGGGTTCTACCCGCAAACAAATGACCCGGCAAGCATACCTTTTTCATTAAAAACATTCCACTCAGGAGGCAGGTCAAGAAGGCGAAAAGGGCAAAAGGAGCGCCTAGGCAAGCTACGGGTGGCAGGAGACACCAAGAGACCATCTCGGTGGCCGTCCGAAGGATGGATGGTTATGGCGGCGCCGGAAGCAGAGCTCGAAGACGAGGCGGCAGGACGTCAGCACACATCGAAGGCATTGGTGCCCGCGTACTCTGATTTGACGGTCTTGTCGCCCGCCCTCTTCCTCTACCGCAGCCTCCCAACGCCAGCCGCCCAAGGAGACGACCCCGAGAAGTTCAGGAAGCCGGCAACACGGATGATGGGATCGCCGGTGCCGCACGGAGCGGCGCCCGACACCTAGTCGGACCCGTCATCCTGCCGCCTGCTACCCTCGTCGTCGCTGCCGCTATCCTCCTCGCCACTCCCGCTCGAGGAGGAGTCTTCGCTATTAGAAGAGCTCTCCATGCAGCACCTTGCCCGAGTCCTGAAGCACCCGAAGACCTTGACGGAGAGGAGGCCGCCCTCCATCAGCTTGAAATGGAGAGTGAGCCCCGCCGTCAAGCGGTGGATATGAGCGAACGTCTTCCATCCTCGACAAAGATACATCACGTGAGGGGCTGGGAAGTCGACGCGAACTCGCGTACCGCTGATCCAACAGCCCCTCATGTGCAGCCGCAATGACTCCGGCGGATCCAGCTCCATCTCGCTCGCGAATGGAGTCGGGAGACGAAGGCGACGGCGAGGCGGCCGGCGCAGCCTGGCGAAGAACTCGCAATGGTCATCCCCAACATGGCCCTCCATGGGGGGAGGAACTACTGGCGGAGGCGAGACCAGCGCGCCACCCCATCCTCGTCTTCCCAGAGCGCCTCGGCCTCGCCCACGGCCTCGCCCCTCCCCCTTCCCCTCGTGGCTGGCTCTGCCACCGCAGTAGCAGGAGAAGGAAGGGCGCGTTGTCGAGCGGCGACCCTCGCCGCCACCGTTGAAGGGCCAGGATTCCCTCTCTCCATGGCGGATGGAGGGGGGGGAGCAGAAGCTGAAGAAAGGAGGAGATGGAAGAATGCGGGACGCCACCCCCCCTCCCACTCTTTATAAAGGAACGGGGTGGGGGCTCGGCCGCCCCGCTCAGCCAATCAAGACACAGAAGGCGCAGGGAACTGGGACCAACCCGCTGCCCCGGCCCGTGACGGCCCGGTTTCCCGCCTCCACCGTTCGCCACCCCAAGCGCATGAGAGCCACGTGGCGGACATGCGGGACCAAGGCGACGGGTGAGGCGACCTCTCCCCACCCCGTGATCATGGGCAGTGGACGCCTTGAGGACCACGCCTCGGCCCCGTTCAGTAAATGGGCCGCGCCTCCACGCCTCCCTCCGTTTATGGGGAAGGCGTGAAACCCCCCCCCCTTTTTTTACTACGACATGACGCATGCGCCGAGCTCAGCCCCACGCATGCCGCCCACGTCGCGCACGCCTCCCCACGCCGAGCCACACGCGGGAGGCATGGGAAGCGCAGCGCGCGAAGAGACTTACCGCGGTAAAAACCACCTTGCCTGCTCGCGCACCGTTTTTAGGCCTAGCCCAACGACGCGATTGCGCTTACGTGTGGCCCAGGCCCGGGGGCTCCTGTCGGTGTACAAAAAGAGGGGTACACTTTTTGTACCCCTATAACTGTGCACGGGCAGTCTGAGCCGCGGGCACCACCGCACTGAGCAAGGCAAGGGAGGTGAGCCAAGGTAAGGCCGAAGCTCGAAAGGAGCAGAACGACGCCAAGACCAAGACCACAAAGAGCAAAGGGGACGAAGCGGACTCCCCCGGCAAGATCCTTGCCGGGGGGGTGCGGTTTTAGCAAACCCGGCAAGACCCTTGCCATGGCAGCTCGCCCCACACCTACGGAGCGAATCACCCTTGAGTCCACTGCCAACATGGGGCAAGGATTCCGGAGACATCACCGTGGTGGTATGCAGATCTTTGTGAAGAAATTCAAGATCAGATACACACTATAGAAGATGACGACCCTTGGCGGGATCCCAGCCACGGAGGACCACAAGGCCCCCGGCAAGAGCCTTGTCGGGGATGACAGCAGGCGCCACGGCAAGGCCCTTGCCGGGGCCCCGGCAAGGCCCTTGCCGAGGCTACGGCGAGGCCCTCGCCAAGGACACCCGTAGGGCCACCATCAGGCCCACGCCAATCAAACCTCCACCACCGTTCGCATGCAGCTGCCGACCCAACCAGTTGGGCAGGCACCTGCGTGGCGGCAAGCGGATCTTCGTGGAGACCCACCATCGCGCCACCTCAGCTGCTCGCCTGCCTACATGGCACCGCTGGCACGGTTGGCGGTATGCGTGTCGACACGAAAGGGAGCAGCGACAGACGAGACAGGCTCTCCCGTCCCGATAAAGCAAGGACACCTAAGCAAGACGCATTTAAGGTGCCTTGTCATGTAATGCGAGGGATAAACTCGCATCATTGTACCCTTTCCACCTCCTGTGTGCCACTGTGGCAACCCCATTCCCTATAAAAGGAGGCCCAAGGCGACCAGGAGGAGGATTCGGCTTTTTGGAGCTCCTCACGCCCCATAGCTACTTGAAGAACACAGATAAACAAATCACCAAAGTAGGAGTAGGGTTTTACGCATCCTCGCGGCCCGAACCTGGATAAAGAAACCGTGTGCTATCTGTTTGACCCGCTCTTCTCACGACCCCGCGCCCCGTAACCGTAGTAGGGATTCTTGTGATCCCACAGGTGTCGTCCCCGCACCGACAACCCGGAGGTAGCTCATCGGGGAAAACATCTTGGAATTCCTGCAAAAGAGATTTAAACACTAAAGGTAGCTCATGAGAGGTGTTAGTTGTTGGCTCTCCATCCTTGCACACAAGGACAAAGTGCATCACAATAGATGGGTTCTCACACACTTCTATCATCTCACTTTTGGTGGCAAATAGGATGAGGTTTTTCTCTCTAGGCTAAGAGGCGCTCAAGTTTGGCTTTTGGCTGTCACTCACTTTTTGGTGGATCACTTTCTCACTCTTGTCTCTATGATAGGTGGCTTGCTTGTCGGCTATCACTTGACTAGGAGACATAGGTCGTAGCACATATTCCTTCCCTTTCATCCTGAAGCTATAGTGTTTGGTGCGCCCGTTGTGGAAGACACCACGGTCGAATTGCCATGGTCGACCAAGAAGGAGGTGGCAAACTGTCATTGGGACCACATCACATTCCAAAGTGTCCTCATATGCACCAATTTTGAAGGATACTTGGACCATATGTTCAACTCGTATAGTGCCGGAGTCACTTAGCCATTGAACCTTGTAAGGATTCGGGTGCTTCCTCTTGACCAATTGAAGCTTGGAGCATAGTTCTTCACTTGCCAAGTTGTGACAACTACCTCCATCAATGATGACCTTGACAGACCTTCCATTGATACCGGCCTTTGTGTGGAAGATGTTTCATCTTTGGTCGTCTTCTTGTTGATGTTGAAGAGTCAAGACCTTGGAGACAATGATAGCGGGGCTCGAATCCTCATCACAAAAGACTTGGTCATCTTCATCTTCGTTCACTTGCCGGTGCATGGCCACTTGCTCAAGAGCTTCCATCTCCTCATCACTCATTGAGTCATAGGTGCCGTCGTCGTTGAGGATCATGGTGTGCTTGTTGGTGCATTGGTAGGACTTGTGGCCTCAGCCGCCGCAAGTGAAACACTTGAAGGAGCTTGTCTTGATGGTCTCATCGGTCGGAGTAGATGACGAAGCACGCGGTTTGAAGTTGCTTGTAGTAGGAGGAGGATGACTTGAACTTGTCGAATTTTTCTTGTAACTCGACTTGTTGTCGTTGTTTGTAGAAGGTTTGGTTGATGTAGATGTTGGAGGAGATGTTGAAGCTTGGTTGTTGGAGAAGCCGTAGGTCTTGGACGAGTACATGGAGTACTTGAAGTCATCTTGCACTTGACGTTCCGCCTTTGTAACTTGATGCACGAGCTCAATGAGGGTGGAGTATGGTTGGAAGTGGGCGATCTTCTTGATGGGATGATTGAGTCCATTCAAGAAACGTGCCATAGTTTGCTCATCATCTTCCTTCACATTGGCTCGAATCATGGCTATCTCCATTTCATTTGAGCCCAAGTGGTGATTGGAGGTTCACCTCTTGCTTGTCGCCTCTCAAGGATTTGTTCCCACCATATGAGCACATAGTCTTGGAACTCAAGTGATGCCATAGCGATCTTCTTCTCTTCCTCATAGTTGTGCAAACGAAAGATTTTGTCGACCTTCAATGCCCATGAAAGATATTCTTCGGGGTCATTGCTTCCATTGAACTTGGGCATGGTGAATTTGAGCTTTCCATATCATTGCTCTTCATTTTCTTGTGGTCGAGGATGATGACGTCCATGTCGTTGAGGATTAACAATCTCATGTTGCTCTTGGCGAGGAGGGTCGTTTTCCTCATGTTGCTCTTGTCTTGGTGGATTTCCATTGTCTTCATGCGCTTGATGAACTTGAGGTTCTTGGAGAGCAAGTGGTGGAGCTTGTCGAGCTTGTTGTTGGGCTTGTCGATGCACACGTGCTTGGTAGATCCTTTCTTGGACTTCCTCGCGGAGCGCTTCTTGATATTCACGAGCTTGGTGTCCCCGTCGGCAACGGCTCGACTTGAGTCGCGAAGCACGCCAGCCTCAAGTGCCTGAGCTTCTGTAGTTGTTGTTCTCGATGTTGCGCATCGGTGTCTTGTGCATCTTGATGTTGTCGCGCTCGCTCTTCTTGTTCTTGTTGTCGTTGGCATTGCCGTGCTTGTGCTTGCGCAAATGTAGCTTGGTTTTGACGATGTCGATGCTCTTGAGAGTTGGTGTTGTGTAGAGGATTGCGGTTTGCTTGACGGTCTTGACGTGCGGCACGACGAAGAGTGTTCGAAGTAGGTTTACTTGAGTCGTAGAAGGTGTCGTCAGAGTGTCGACTCGATCCGCTCCGTCTTGAGGATGAAGAAGTGGAATGATGCCGGTTCCTCATCAAAGCGTGGATCTCGTCCATTCTTGCATCATTCTGTTGCTTGTGAGCGTCGAACTTGTTGTCGAAGCAGTCTCTTGTACGTTGCTCGGAGAGTCGCAAGTCGGTGGCGAGGTTGTCGATGCGGTCGCTCATTGCTTGTTGCTCTTGGTGCAACGCTCGTTGTGCACCAAAGAGGTGGCTCTTGGTGACGTATGAGGACATGTCGTCGTCTTGCTCGATGAAGAGTGGGTTTGTAGAAGTACTTGGCCTATCCATCATTCCAAGCAAAAATATGTGAGTGGTAGTAGGAGAAGAACTTATACCAATGTACCTTTGACCGATGTTGATGATGAATCAAGATCACTCAAATGCGGACAATGAAATAGCACTATTGGTACCGATCCTTGTCGGTTCTCACACCTACACAAATAATAGCTTATGGTGGAGCTTGGTGAGGATGGTGGCACAAAATTTGATGCAATTGTAAGTGAGCGTCAATAATGTTTGAAAAGGTTCACAAATTTGCAAATGCAACAAGTAGACCAAGCAAATAATGGTACACGGAAACACACACGCAAATAGATAAGTGGGATTGTGCAAACCAAAAGTGAGCCAAAATGTGGAATCCACGAAAATGCTCTTGTTGCACAATACTAGAGAGACGCTAGCATGATTAAACAATAGGCGGATATGATACTTGTGCACAACCTATTAGGAAAAATGGAACTATCTCTATCCCACGTATGCTATATGTATGGTATTTCGGTGCTATGATCCAAGATGATCCAATATGACAATCTTAATGTGGTATGATGCTATGGTTCTTGCTCATAAGCTCTTTGCTTATCTTTCCTCGTTGCTTAAAAGCTTGGGCGGCTCTTTCACTTTTGAGCTCTTTTCTCATGCAAAACTTCATGAACCAAGATAGCAATTGTGTATGCTATGACAACTTTGTGACACACAAATGGATCCCAAGATATGCACCATGGTGGTATGGTATGTATGCTATGGAGTATGATCACTAATGTGCACAAGTCACGTTGCCGGCAATACTCAATGGCTAGTCTCGATGGGTAAGCTACGTAAAAGTAAGGCCATGTGGGTATCAATGCAATTGCAAGGTATGATAAAGATGTCGATGATGTTACCGTCCTTGGCGATGATGTGACCCTTGCGAAGATGAGCCGAGGTGATGATGAAGTCGAACCGTACCTAGATAGCCGAAACACAATAGGACACGGGAACCACAACTCAAAATCTCAAGGACCAAAATGTGGCAAAATCATCATAGGATGTATTGGGGAGGATGGTGGTGTATGTGGTTTTGGATGATGTGGTGGAAGGTGGCTACACTGAACAATTTCAGTTTCGTCAGGGTTTCACGGATGTCCGGTTTTTCCAGTCGTCCGGCCGACGGAAGTCTGGCAGGGTCCGGTCGTCCGTAAATTTGAATCGGGACAAGGGTTCCGGTCGTCCGGAAAGGTCGGACGTCCGGTGGTCGGGGTCAACGCAGGTTGGGCCGGGGCGATTTTGAGGTGGAAGAAGATGGTGAGGTCAAAATTGAGTGGATTGATGGATGGAAAAGGGTGGGGAGGATGGGAAAAGCTAGATCCACACGTAGCAACTCAAATCCAAGGACCAAATCCAACAAAATCTCAACTCACCAACAAATCACAAAAAAAAATTTGGGGCTATTTTTGGTGGGGAATTTTCGGATTTAGGACAAAAACAACAAAATCAAGCTAGAAAAACATGGGGTAGGGGCTCCAAAAACGTGATCAACGTGGCTCATGATACCAAGATGATGTAGGGAGGATCCCTAGTCGGAGATCTTTCACATTTGGAAAGAACACGACGAACAAGCGGAAGAACACAAGGAAAAACACACAGAGAAACACTAAATCGACAAGTCTCGATCACACAAGGGCTAGATCACTGAACACATAAGGTAGCACAAGATTCAAAATCAACAAAGGAAAGATACACAAGCAGCCGTTCTTCTCTATGAGGAGGTCTTGATGGGGGTCCACCCTAGAAGGGGGTCTTGAATCCTCTTGGAAGGATCTTCACCGAGGAGGCGCGATCTCCAAGGAGAAGGTAACCAAGTGGATGAGCAAAGCTCTCACACAAATATGAGCTAATCCTTTGCTAACCCTAACTAGGAGGAGGAGGAGGTCTATTTATAGTCTTAGTGAAAATGGGGGCGAAGTGAAGGGGTACAAGGGCTCCAGCCCTCGGGCGCGATCACTCAGGGGCCGGACGTCCGAGGTTTCAGGACGGCACGGACGCTCGGCAGGGCTCGGACGTCCGTAGATTCGCTCAGATTGGTGCGCCGGTCGTCCGGAGAGGGCCGGTCGTCCGGGCTTGAAGGCCCGGACGTCCGTGGATCGCTTGGACGTCCGTAGATTCGCTCTGTACGGGTCGTCCGGTCGTCCGGTGGCTTCGGTCTTCCGTGAGTTTCCATTCGAGTGCCCAGCTGCCGGACGTCTGGAGGGCGTCGGTCGTCCATGGCCTGGGAGTTGTCGGACGTCCGGACTTGGTCGGTCATCCGACGCCTATAGCTTCAGCAGCTTTTCTTCTCCATCACGCTTGGGTTCCTCGTCGTCTTGGCTCTTGCAAGTAGTTGTTCCTTGGCTCGTTCCCAAGTACCTGATTACACATAGAGTTTCCGAATGAGGTAGTAGCCATGTTTCATGATTAGGAAGAGGGAGTTTGGAGAGGAGCGAGTTCACCTTATCTTCAATAGCTTTAGCTCGAGCTCAAGTCATGGGTCCACGTGGTGTTGAGGAAGATGTAGGTGCGTCCATGGGGATGAGTGAGGGATGCTCTGCATCACAAGGCCTTGTGGCAAGGTGGTAGTGGTAGACGAGGACGTCATGTCGCACGCACAGCTGGGCGACGGCAACCTTCTAATCGTGCCCGGCATGACCGATGGTGTACTCTGGTCAAAGCCGACCACTCGGTACTTGTCCTCGGCAAGGAACTGCTCCACAGTTTCAATGGAGCTCTCCACCGAGACCGGATTGTTCCTGTACACCACTGTCAGGGCCGGAATGTTGGGATATCAATTTCCCAGAAAATGGTCCTTGTGCTCATCAGCCCCAGGATTACCGTTAGCTGATGAGGCACCAACTTGATACAGAAATTCCAAGCGAAATACAAAATATGTAGTACAATACCATTCTGGCCTAAGAGTACAACAAATGGTTTCTAGTGGCTGATGGTGGAAGCGGTTTGTGGTCCTTCAGC
This sequence comes from Aegilops longissima, assembly GCA_021605205.1. NCBI lineage: Eukaryota > Viridiplantae > Streptophyta > Magnoliopsida > Poales > Poaceae > Aegilops > Aegilops longissima. The sequence continues at coordinate 271,748,437 of CM038681.1, forward strand.
GTCTATGGGACTCCATTACCCACAGGAACAGCTGACCAGGGTAAATCCTATCTTCGCGAGGCTGTTGTCACCATTGCGTGGGTTCCGGGGCTGTCATCGCAACTGTAAGTGCATCTAGTGCCACCCCTAGTTGGTTTTGGAGTATTGACGACAAATTTGGTTGACGGACTAATGTGTTTGTGAGAATTGCAGGATAACACAGGTAGTGTCCCTCATTGATTCGGTTTACCTACCGGAGATGACCCCTAAAAATGTATGAAGACATTGACGACAATGGTGGTATGTGAAGATATTCATATTGAAGACTACGACATGAGAAGACATTGAGTGAAGACTATGGAGCGCGAAGACTGTGTCGTTTCGTTGTTTCCTTTTTTCTTCTTTGTTGAGTCATAGGAACCACCGTACAGTTAAGTGGGGTCCAAGTGAACAAAGTCGAATGATCAAGTGATGCTCAACCTAAATCCTATGTCTTCGAAATAAGACAATGAGAGCAAATCTTATCCAGAGTGGATGAGTCAGCTTTGCTTGTAGCCCAAGTAAAGTTGTCGTGTGTGTTTGAAATCTGACCGTTGGAACACGTGTCGGTTCCTTAGTGACCAGGTCATTTCGGACATATCAGGTCGGGTTGCCTAGTGGCTATAAATAGCCCACCCCTACACCATAAATTGGTGGCTGCTCAGAATTATTGCACGGCTTTTGTCGCTTGAGAGCAACCCACCTCAAGCTTTTGAGAGAGAGAAATTCTTTCGAGGACAAAGCCCAAACACCCGAGCCAAAGAGTGTTAGGCATCATCAAGTCTTTCTCGTCTGCGTGACTCAAGACTTATTACACTTGAGGACTGTGAATCCTCCACCTGGTTAGGCGCCGCGTTCGAGCATCCAAGAGTCATTGTGGATCGCCGTGAACGAAGTATGTGAAGGTTCGGAATTCTACCTTGAAGACTTACCAGAGTGATTGGGCGAGGACTGTGTCCTTAGCTCAAGGGGAATAAGGTGAAGACGCGGTCTTCGTGTTGAATCTCAGCCTCCCTAACTGACGTCACAGCTTGTCACAAAGAATCGAACTGGTCCAACAAATCCCATGTCTTCAACAAGTGACTGGTTCTATCCTCTCCCTCCCTTTACTTAGAGTTTGTCTTCGTGAAGTCATTGCCTATTTGTCGTACCTGTTTGACTTCATTGCTTGACTACTATCTTTGGTTGGCTTCATACTATCTTCCATCCTGATCCTTACTACTAAGCTGCTATTAGTCTTTGTACTTTCACATTACTGCATACTGGACTATGGTTTGCTTGTTGTAGTTTATCTTCCGCTGCATATCAATTAGGTCATTTCTATTATTTGTCTTCAAAACTTCCATGTTTTGAAGACTTTCATAAAAATCGCCTATTCACCCCCCACCTCTAGTCGATAACTAGCACTGTCAATTGGTATCAGAGCAAGGTACTCCCTTGTTCCGTGTGATTCGCTTTAACCACCGGAGTTTTAGCTATGTCGATCGCAGGATAATCAAAGTCTCCGCTGCTTGCCCGTGTTCGATGGAACTGAATATCCCTATCGAAGAATAAGATGCGCATGCATCTTGAAGCCATTGATGTCGACCTCGGTATGTCGTCAAGAACGACGCTCCCAAAACTGGTGAAGGTGTCACCCTGCCGATGTCAAGAAGTTCATTCAATCGGACTCTCTGCAAAGAACATCATCTGTGGTCATCGACCAAAGGACAGATGGCCGTGTGAGTGCTCTGAAACGCCGGCTAGTCTCGGATGCTATCCAAGGTCAACGAAGCGCGTCAACCCGAGAGATCAAAGGATCGGTGTTCTTTGCAACCTCTTCAACCGCTTCAAGAGAAACGACAATGAAAATGTCCAGCTCACGTTTGATCGCCTCACCGACATCACAAATGAGCTTCATTCTCTCGGCGCCACTGAGATTACCAAGAATGAAATCGTCAAGTCTCTACTGAGATCACTTGACAGCTCCTTTGACACCCTTGCCCTCATGATACAAGAACGCCCTGACTTCAAGACACTCGATCCGTCTGATATACTTGAGAGGCTCAACACACATGAGTTCCAGCTTTCTGAGAAAAGAGATATCTATGGTCCCAACTATGGCCGAACTCGCGCTTTGAAGGCAAAAGTTGTTTCCTCATCCAAGAAGAATCATTGCAGTTCGATGATCCTGAAGACATTGGAAAGGAACTTGCTATGCTTGTGAAGAAGTTCCAGAAGTTCACTAAGAAGAAGGGCTTCAGAAAGTCTTCACGATCTAGCTCAATAAATGATGAAGCTTCCACTCATGACTACAAGAAGAGAACATGTCACAAGTGCAAGAAACCTGGACACTATATCTCTGAGTGTCCATAGTGTGACAATGAGAAGAAGAAGAAGAAGAAGAGCAAGGAATATGATTCTGATGACAAGAAGAAGAAGAAATCTTCAAAGTCTTCTTCCAAGTCCTCATCAAAGTCTTCATCTCATAAGAAGAGCTCATCTGGCAAGGCTCGTTCTTTTGTTGGCAAGGAAATGGATTCAGAGGAGGAGTCTGCTTCTGAGGAGGTGGAGGTGGAGTCTGAAGAGGAGTCCGACCCTGGTGTTGCAAGTCTGGCTCTAGCCACAGCCTATGCTGCCAAGTCCATCTTCAACACTGAAGACAATGACTTCCACACCAACGCTGAAGCTGATGACAAGGACGACCCTGCTCCCACCTACTGCTTCATGGCACGTGGTGCCAAGGTAAAATCACGTGATGCTTACTTTCAAACATCAAGCGAAGATGACTCTGATTGTGAATCCAAGCCCAGCTACAAAACACTTGCTAAAATTGCAACTGAACAAGAAAAAGCTATGGAACATACTCAAAATTGTTAGACAAAAGCGATGACCTGTTGGACGCGAAATGACACGCTCACAGTCCTTAGTTGAAGAAATAAAAATCTTCATGCTAAGTACCAAGAACTTGAAAGTCGCCATGAAACACTCTCAACCACTCATGAAAAGCTCTCCTATGATTATCTTCAAAGGAAGCAAGAGCTTGAGAAATTGAGAGCGGCTCATGAAGATCTTCAAAAGAGAATGAGTCACTTCGCTCAATGATCAGTCCCGCCAGGATGGATTTGAACCACCATGTATAAAATGCCTTGAGCGTGATAACGCTACCTCTGTTCTCGAATGTTCCATCTTTGCTCGTTGCATTGTCTTCAACTACTGATGTGGTAACTAACTCCTCTGCGGAGGATACCACTACTATTGCCGATGAAAATGCTAGGTTGAAGACATTGCTTGAAACAGGATGTATAAAAGTCCGAAAGGACATCGACACTTTATGATGCCCTCAAAAGCAGATTCTCAACCAAACCCTAGGAAAGAGGGTGTTGGGTTCGAGAGGAAATGAATGTTGATGGTTCCTCTTTGAAGCCCGAGCAAGATCCCAAAACCACATGGGTTGTCTGCAAAGGGACCTTCAATGGATCCATCCACCTTATCTGGCTTGACCTGTGCTAATCCTATTATCATTGATGAATCCCTTGATGCAAACTATAAGCTGTTCAAGAATCAAAATGGTGAAGTGTTTGCCAAGTATATTGGTACTAACTGCAGGAATGGACCACCTATGAAGAAGATCTGGGTTCCCAAAAGTTGTCTTGAGAATCTTCCAGTGAATGTGATCATGACACCACCTGGGATGAAGACAAACCCCAGACCTAAGGCGTCATATGGTCCAAAGGCTTCAAACAGACAGAGGACTCACCTGAGTCACCCTAGCGCCAATGTTTTGCAAGGAAACCGTACTCAAACTTATGAATATGAGCGTGTGTCTTAAAACTGCTATGTTCATAGAACTAAGAACTTTTCTGCTTATTCATATGAGTATCATTCATCTCCTGCAAGGCTATTTGCTAGGGCTCCAAAGCTGAAGTTCTCAGATGCTGCACTTAGACTCATTGCTTCTAAGCCACCCCTGAAGATGTGGGTGGTTAAGAAGAATTAACTTTCTTTTGCAAGGAAGGGTCTCCAGCCGAAAATCAAAGGCATCTGATGCTATTGCTGGGGACTTAAAACATCTTGTAGGACGCAAGATGAAATGCCCAAATGGTCTCACTATGTATTTTGTTCCTGAATTGTTTGCCATCCATCCTATCTGTCCTAATCTTGATCTGAGCTTCAATAATCCTCTTGCCCGTCAAATGTTTATGCTTCACAATACTCTTGGTGAAGCCTATCCCCCTAACTGTACTGTATGGTATGACAACTCATGCTTCAGAATGGATTATGGACAGCAGATGCACTAATCAAATGACCGGTGATCAAGTCTTCTCATGGACTCAACCTTCGCCCATCGACAAGAGTCACATCACATTTGGTTGACCTTTGGTAAAAGCAAGGTATTGGGTCTAGGTAGAGTAGCAATCTCAAAGGATCAACACATGGATAAAGTGATGCTTGTTGAATCCCTTGGTTCCAACTTAATGTCTGTCTCGATGCTTTGTGACTTGAACATGATTGTGCTATTCGGAAAATATCGTTGCCTTGTACTAATGGAATCTGACAAGTCTCTAGTCTCTGAAGGGTATCGGAAAGATGTTCTATACATGGTAGATTTCTCAGCAGGTCCACAGCTTTTCGTATGTCTTCTTGCAAAAGCTTTAGAATGTTGGCTCTGGCATCGGAGGCTGGGGCATGCTGGCATGAGGAACTTACACACACTCGCCAAGAAGAAGCATGTCATAGGCATCTAGGGTGTCAAGTTCAAGAAGGATCATTTGTGTGGTGCCTGCGAAGCTGGAAAGATGACTAGGGCAAAGCACCCCTCGAAGACAATCATAACGACATCTCAACCCTTCGAGCTGTTACACATGGACTTATTTGGCCCTACCCACTACTCTACCCTCACAACAACTGCTTGTCTCTATGGATTCGTCATTGTTGATGACTACTCAAGATATACATGGGTGCACATAATTCTCTACAAGACTGAAGTGCAAGATGTCTTCAGACGCTTCGCCAATCGAGCCATGAACAATTATGGCGTCAAGATCAAGCTTATCGGTGACAACGCACCGAAGTTCAAGAACACCGGACTTGATCTTTATCTCGGATACAATGGGAATCACTCATGAGTTCTCTGCTCCATACACACCTCAAAAAAATGGCATCGAGAGCGCAAGAACAGAACCCTCATTGAGATGGCTCGAACAATGCTCGACGAGTACAAGAAACCAAGAAATTTCTGGCCTGAAGCTATTGATACAGCATGTCACGTCATCAACCGCGTTTACATCCATAAGCTTCTGAACAAAACATCCTATGAGCTCCTTACTAGCAAGAAGCCAAATGTCAGCTACTTCAGGGTATTTGGAGCTAGGTGCTGGATCAAGGATCCCCATCACAAGTCAAAATTTGCACCTAAAGCTCACGAAGGCTTCATGCTCGGTTACAGAAAGGACTCGTACTCTTACAGAGTCTTCAACCTCTATCTCTACAAAATCGTCGAAACTGTGGACGTGCGATTTGATGAAACCAATGGTTCACAAAGAGAGCTCCTGCCAAGTACACTAGACGAAACTCCGCCCAGCAAATCTATCAAGCTGATGGGAACTGGTGAAATCATGCCTTCTGAAGCACAGCCTGAAGAGGAACTTATCATTTCTGCACCTAACCAACCAGAAGACAATGTTCAGACTGAAGACAATCCTCCCAACGATGACAATGATCAGCAAGAGCAAGGTATTCGTCCAGTTAATCCTCGAGTTGCAAATGAAGTACAAATTGAGAACATAATTGATAGCATCAAAGCACCTAGTCCACTCACTCGCTCAAGAGCAACACAGTTAACAAATTTCTGTGGGCACTTCTCTTTTGTGTCAATATCAGAACCCAAGAAAGTAGTTGAAGCCTTTATGGAACCTGAATGGATACAAGCTATGCAAGAAGAATTTCAACAGTTCAAGCTGAACAATGTTTGGGAACTTGTCAAGCGTCCTGACCCTCGCAAGCATAACATTATTGGCACAAAATGGATATATCGAAACAAGCAAGATGAGCATGGTCAAGTCGTCAGAAACAAAGCATGTCTTGTGGCTCAAGGATATACTCAAGTTGAAGGAATTGACTTCGATGAAACATTTGCTCCTGTGGCTAGGCTTCAAGCTATTCGCATACTGCTAGCCTATGCTAACCACCACAACATCTTGCTATATCAAATGGATGTGAAGAGTGCATTTCTCAACGGCAAGATTGAAGAAGAAGTATACGTCGCTCAACCACCTGGCTTTGAAGATCCAAAACATCCAGATATGGTGTACAAGCTAAACAAAGCACTGCATGTCCTCAAACAAGCTCCTCGCTCTTGGTATGATACGATCAAAGACTTCCTGAAGAGCAAAGGCTTCAAACTTGGATCCCTCGATCCCACACTCTTCACGAAGACATATGGTGGTGAACTGTTTGTGTGCCAAATATATGTGGATGACATTATCTTCGGCTGCACCAACCAGAAGTATAGTGATGAGTTTGGATACATGATGCAAGAGCTGAAGTTCTTCCTTGGTCTTCAAATTCGTCAGCAAAGGAATGGCATCTTCATATCTCAAGAAAAATACCTCAAAGATTGTCTGAAGAAGTTTGGAATGCAAGATTGCAAAGGTTACACGACGCCAATGCCAGCCAAACACCATCTGGGTCCCGACGACAATGGTAAAGAATTTGATCAAAAGGTATACCGCTCCATGATTGGTTCCTTACTTTACCTATGTGCATCTAGGCCAGATATTATGCTTAGTGTTTGCATGTGTGCTCGATTCCAAGCGGCACCAAAGGAATCGCATCACTTAGCTGTGAAGCGAATTCTTCTATATTTGGCTCACACCCCAACACTCGGATTATGGTATCCAAAGGGCTCAGAATTTGATCTGGTTGGATTCTCGGATGCTGATTATGTTGGTGACAAGGTGGATCACAAGTCTACATCAGGCACATGTCACTTTCTGGCACGATCACTTGTTTGTTGGTCTTCAAAGAAGTAGAACTGTGTATCACTCTCAACTGCTGAATCTGAATACATTGTTGTTGGATCTTGCTGCGCTCAGCTTCTATGGATGAAGCAAACTCTCAAGGACTATGGCATCAATCTGAAACAAGTACCTCTCTTCATGACAACGAAAGCGCCATCAAGATTGCCAACAATCCAGTCCAGCACTCAAGACAAAGCACATTGAAATTCGCCATCACTTTCTAAGATATCATGTCATGAAGAAAGATATTGACATCATTCACGCCAACACCAAGAGCAATCGCAGATATCTGCACAAAGCCCTTGGATGAGAAAAGGTTTTGCAAGTTACGGTGTGAGCTAAATATCTTGGAATCCTCAAATGTCCTGTGATAAGGCACACATCCTAACACTTATGCATGTTGATGACTTAGATGTGCAACACACGAAGTAAAGTATATCTTCAATCAATGAAGACTTACATTCTGAGTGTGAATACATTAACGTGGAATTTGACTTTGGAGCGCCACGATAATTGTGCGCCGTGTCTGGGTCTAATATTTCCTATACGGTGGTAACGCCACCACCAAATTTCTCTGTTTGAAGTGTTTCACTCATGGCGTTATTTTTTCTATGTCTTCGCATTTGGCTTGTCTTCAAATTTCAACTTATCTTCATGATTTTCTTCACTATGTTGATTTGATTGCTTTCTGATATATATACTAGTGTTCTGTCCTCTACAACGTTCACTTGTTGCTATGTCTTCCTAGTTGAATCTTTTGATCTCTATCTCTCTATGCTTTCTATCTCAAACTTATTGTGATCGGACCCTAATCTCTCTATGCTTTCTATCTCAAACTCTATCTGTCCAAATCATATGCATTCTATTGAAATTGCCGAATGTCTTCTCTGCGTCCTTGTCAGCAGAAGACACAGAGACAAACATTAATTCTGTTTTCAATGATTCCTCCTTATTGTTTGAAATCCGGAGAAGCCGAAACGATCATCCGACAAACCTGGCGGGCATGGGAACGTGGGACAACTCTGAGTATGTTGCATGCTTGCCACGTGCCCCTTAGATGTGAACCGCCAGGGGCACCTACCGCACACTTCCTTATAAATACATGTCCCCTGCGGTAAAGAAAACCTTCGTCCACCTCTCCACCTCGTCAAAACCCTAGCGCTACCGCTAGCTCTCGTCGACGCCGGCGACGAAGCCCTTAGCTGCCGCGACTTCTCCGACGCCGTCCTCACGCCGCCATGGACATCGCCTTCTGCTGCCGCCGAGGTGTCCTCCGTCGCCAAGTTAGGGCATGGTGGATTGAACTGCTCGGTCTCCTACTTATCCCATCTAGCAGTTCTTCGTGTGGTAAATACAACTCTATTTTTACCATCTTTTTGATCCTCAAGATTCATCCTATTTACCAAAATTGGTTTCTGCCTATATAATGTTAGATCTATTCGCATCAGATCTCATACTGCCTAGTATATTCACTTAAGCTTCATATCTAGTTAGATTCCTCACTTGTACTTATTCACGGATTCGCATAAATGTGGAACCAACTCTCAATATATAAGTGAATGTCTTCGCATCATGAGGTCAATGTCTTCAAACTGATTTATCTTCAAAATCTTCTCAGAATGCATATGACCTCTTCCCCTTCCCTCGCATCTCTAATGTTGTCACACGTACATGTCCGTGGGAGAATCTCTTGGTTCTCATAGTCCGCATTCGCTTGCAGAATTCTTACAAAGATCACATTAACTCTCCCGGCCGTTCCTGTTTGTCCAGAAGTTTAAAGACTTTGAAGCCTTCGAACATGTTGAAGCCATTTAGTTTGAAGTTCATGGCTACAGAGAAATCAGTAAGGAAGGGTGGCAGACAGCGTCGTGGGGGAACATCAAGAGATTTTCCTGATGACCTCTCAGAGCTTTACAAGACAGATCCTGAAGAGGATTATAATCAGCGCAAGACACGAATCCAATGGATTCGACGATATTGGGCTGAACAATGGTTGAAATACAAGTTCGTGACCTAGGAGTACGCTGAGAAGAATGCTATCAAAAGTCCTTGGGGTGATATTCTCTTTCGAGGCCTTCCACCCAAGAACAGAGCTGAAGTTATTGCACAGGGTTTCTATCCTTGTATGGTCCGTGGACCTCAGCTGAAAATGCCGACCCATCGTCATTGCTCGTGTCGTGGACGATAATCTCTTCAAGCGCAACTTCCAAAGATGCAAAGGCATCGCCAAGGAAAACAAGAAGTCATTGGGATTAGACTTCAACCCTGGTCCCTCTCGCTTCCCGTCCGACGGCTCACGTGATGCGTAACCCAATGTCATCGGTCCCTTCTACAACCTTGATGGCCTCATCACTCACATCTCAGTCCAAGGTGCCAAAGTGGATCATTCTCGATGATAATATCGACATCGATGAAGCCCCAGACCTACTCCAAAGCCGCAGAAGCCAAAGAAGGCTAAGGCTTCAAGATCACCTGCTCCTCCAAAAGCTTCACGCATGGTTACTAGCCATCGCACCTCCTCAAAACAAAGTGCGTCCAAGATCTATCACGATCTCCAAGAAGATGGAGAAGAAAAGGAAATCGCCAAAATACCGACGACATTGACTCCTGCGCCATTCTCGAGAAGAGCACATTGATCTATCCAGCGATGAAGATCTTGCAGATGATGCTCTTGAGCAACCGATCAAGAGCAAGGAAGAAGCGAGATCTTCAATGACTTGCCTCTCTTTGATGTAGAAATCATCCATAACTTCATTGATGAGTGGTTCGACACCCCAAATCTCAGCTTTGAAGATCTGCAACTTCCTGCTGGCCTCGGCCTCTCCTTCAATGGCGCCTAATACTTGAGCTAGTTTTTGCTCACGCATCATTGAACTCAAGCACAAGATCGACTATGAGAAAGCTCAGCCAAGAAGCATGTGGCAGAGCTCAGCGTGCAAGATGTCAAAAACTTCAAGATCATGCTGCACGAGCTCAAAGAAGCCTTTCTCAAGAAGCGCGACGAAGCTAAAGGCTCTCATGTGCGCATGAAGAGTCTGGCTGACAAGTGTGTGCAAGCCTACAATGAGGCTGAGAAGCGCAAGGCTCTTGGTCGTCCTGGCATTGACCCCAGAATGGCTGCAAAGAAGAAGAAGAAGCAATCAACTGACCAATCTGCACCTTCAAGGCAGGAAGAACCTCGCATAGTCTTCCCAAGCAGCATGACTGGCTCGAAGCCAAAGGTCAGGTCAACCGCTTCAGAACTAAAGAAGACGAGGATTGCCGAGGCTAAAGCCAGAAAAAGGAAAAATCCTGAAGCCTCTGATGTTACTCCCTCCAAGAAGAAGCGCAAAACCAAGAAGGATCGGGCTGCTCCCACAGAGCCCTTAGTTGTTGAACCTATCTCAATGGTTCGCCTCAGATCTCAACACCAAGAACGACGGATGATAGTTCATGAGCTTGCTTCCACAGAGGCTCATGAAGTCAAGACATTCCGTTTGATCCCACCGCTGTCAAGACATTGGTCACAATGACAATGTTGAAGATGATGTAGTTCTTCCTCGATCGAACACAACTTGGTATCATCGCCGTTCTCACGAACATCGAACTCATCAGATTGGTCGCTCTTCCGACGCCAATTGCTCAGGATGCATCATGGGCTGATCACCCACAAAAACAAGACTCCCCGAGTACTCCCTGACAACAACAAGTCACACCACCTGTGCAAGAAGAAAAGGCTGACTTTGAGGCCCAGCCAACTCCATCTCCAAAGGCGCCGCTAGCATTACGCAGCTTCGCAGAGGACCAAGGCCTCAAGTCCTCTTTCGAAGCTGCTCCAGAAGGAGAAGTGCACCACCAACTGATGCACGCTGGCAGCTTCTGGCCACTCCGACCGTGAATGTCTCCGTGTCCGGCCAAAGGTGCTGAAGACAATCCGCCGCATCACCGATGACAACCAAGAAGAAGAACGGTCCCTACCCCCCATTATCAAGAAGTTGTTCCTCAAGTGAACGTGCAAAGGTTCGACCCTCCACTCATCAAGTGGAGGTTGAAAATCTTGTGGCTGCCACCACTAACACAAATGAAGCCAACGACGTAGTCATGGCTGAAGGAAATGTGGAGCCTACACCAACCAATGTGCCGTGGCCAATGATGCAACTGCCCAAGCATCTGCAGTGCCTGACGCCTGTTGTTGCGATCGCTCTGCTCCGCCACCAAGGCCCCATACAATTGAGCAAGCATACAACTATGGTCAGCTCATCACCACAAATGGTTCGCTCGTCCCTCCGCCTAATGCCTCTGGTCCTCGCTTGATTATCATGTTGAGCATAGGCCTCGTCCGTAAACCAAAGCCAAGACTGCCAAGGTTCCTAGGTAATCGCCACCTCTGTGGTCCTTCAACGCAAATGGCTTCAAAGCCCACAACACCTTCTTTGACAGAGCAAATAACCCCTACTCAAGGCCAAGAATATCATCAGATCATTTCTGGAGCCATTGCTGGACTGCCATGCTTAGAAGAAGCACTTGACTACTTTCGATGCAGTGTCTGCTCAGCTTTGTGATGCATAAAGAACATTGGAATGAGGAACTTTTGCTTCAATTCTATGCTACCTCCACATTCACGGCTACTACAGGGATACAAAGACATGGGTTCTCGAGTGGATGACAGGAAATGTTCATCATGAAGCCAAAGCTCTTGACGTCATTGAGCTTATAGGCCTACCTACTCCTGGCGAGCTGTTCGAACCTGATTGTCAACTCCACCGCAATGCACTGGAGAGCATCTTCCATAAGCCAGAGCCCAACATGAGCCAGATGTTGAGCATGATGAAGCCTCTGCCACCTAACGCTGAATACCCAAAGGAGTTCTTTGTTGATGACCTTGAGTGTAACATCCCAAATTTTCAATTTGGAATGTTATACATTAGGTCATCATGCATATCATATTTTTCTCGCATTTTCCGATCCTAGAAAATTTCACGCAACTCAAGGACCCTCGGAGAGAGTTGGAAGTTTCATTATTTTCATATTTGGGATTTCTCAAATTTTGAAAATAGGATCATTGGATTTATTTAATTATCTTCATAAAGTTTTTCCTATACAAAATTTTGGAGAGGGAATAATATGACTTTCCCAACATTTAGGAAAATGAAGATTTTATAAATAAATCAAATTTGGCTTTTGAAAGATTTATTTGTTTTAGGTAAAATGAGCATTTTAAAAAATATGCATATTTGCCTGCTTTTAAAGTTCATTTTGTTCGACTCATTTTTAGAAGTCGGGAAAATTATTTTATTAAAACCGAGTTCGCTTTGGTATTTTTTAATTCGCTTGGTTTAATTTTTTTAAAAAACGCTTCTGGGCCGAGGCCCAGCTGCCCAAAGACTCCGCCCGCCTCCTCCTCCTCACAAGACGCCTCGAAGGGCGCCCCACAAGACGCCGCCACCGGCCGCCCGAGTCCGCCTCCGCCCCGCCGCCTGCCCCTCCCCAAGGCGCCACCCCCTTCCATAAATACCGACCCCCCTCTCTCTCTCATCCCCGCCCTCCCCGAGCCCGACCGAGCCCCGCCACCGAGGAAGCCGCCGATCCCCCGCCCGCCGCCGCCGCCCTCGCCCGCCCGATCGACCCTCGAGTTCGAGCTCGCTGAGCGCACTGCGAAGACCACCGAAGGTAGCCGCCGCCGCCCCGCCCGATCCGGTTTTCTTAGAAAAACCCGATCCGGTTTTTTTTTTTTGAGATGTTCGGTTTTTTTCAAAAACCTAGGTTTTATTTTTTTCCGGTTTTCTTAATTAACGAACGTTCACCGAACCGTTCGTTTCAATGAACGTGTTCGTTGGATTAGTTCTGTTAACGAACGTCCGTTATATAATCCGTTCGTCGTTTTCTTTTAATCAGAATTTAATCCGTTATTTTTCAAATTCGATTTCCGATCCGATTTTCAAATCTGTTTTATTTCTCGCCGCTTATCGGAATCAGTGATTCAAGCGCCTGAGTTTCATATTAAACCGCCGTTCCGACTAACCTACTTACACAGAGTTTTGCGACTGTAAAATTTTGACCTAGTTTCAGATTGCTAAACCGAGTCGTTTCTCTCGAGTTTCGACTTTCGATGCTTTATTTGACTCGATTCTTTTGCAACCAGGGTTCTTAAGTTGAACTCTCTGGTTAGATCTTTTATTCGAGATTTCCCGTGCATTAGATGAGTACTTATTGTATGCTTGTTGTTTGTCTACATTAGATCACCCGAGTGCGCCGCTTGTTACTTCAATCTCTAGGTCTCATGGATCATCGCAAGGCAAGTAACACTTGATCATACCTTTTCTACTACCCAGTTTTTATGCATTAGATCAAACCTCAAACACTTGCATGGTTAGGATCTAATTAAATTGTGGGTTGGGAAGTAGATTGAGGTAGTACCTATTACTGTTTTACTTATGAAACCTTGGGAGTTACTTCTACGCTTGCTTATGCCATGCTATGCTAGTAGACGTTGATTGGGTGAGTGAATATCCATGACAGATGTGAGATTGTTAATTAATGGTTTATCTAAGGTGGCAACCTAAACACACATCCGGGTGGATTGAGGCACCTGGTTTCCATCAGACTTGCCTGTATTTCTTCGGACCGCCACCCAAGCTCTAAGGGATCATAAGATTTTTCAAACTGAAACTTCCGTGTGCAGCCACAAGCCAATTATGGGCTCGCATAGTTGAGTAAGTTGTGCGAACTCACGGGTAGGCTAGCTGATGTAGGGGATGTAGGTTGGTACGGTCTACCCACATGTAAGGTGCTAGCGCTTCGAAAGAATATGTCTCTGCCATCCGCTTCTCAAACACCATGTAGTGCGAGAACCAAGCGGAGGCGATCGAGTCTTGTGGGGAAAAGTGCGCAAACCTCTCAGAGAGTGTATAAGCTAATCATGATTAGCCGTGTCCCCGTTATGGACGTTTTGAGTATCCGTAATTGAATATCATGTGAATCTCAACATGTTACTTCTAATAAAAGTTATTGGGTTTTGATGAGTACCTTTTAATTGGGATTGAGGATGCTGTCAACCATTCTCAATGTTTAACAACCACCATGATAGTTAAACAAATTTATTCCTTTGCATGAGGGAAAATTGGCTTTTCACAAAAATCAGAATCAGAGAGCCTTACCACCAGCCATATATGCATGTAGTATAGGCTTATTCCTTCATTGCTCTTATGTGTTACATTGCCAAGATATTCCATGTGTCAATTGCTGGCTGCAACTTTTCACGTTGCAGACTTTTCGCATTTACAGTAAGGTGTTAGGTCGTGGTTCTATACTCAAGGATGCCGATGGAGTTGATGGACTCACTTATCTTCCAAGCCTTCCATTGTTATTGTTAGATGGCCTTAAGCCATATTATTGTAATAAGTTCCCTTGTGGACAACGATGTAATAAGTGTGTGATTGCTACTCGCTATAAATCCTTCAAGGCATCGTGGTGTCGCAATATCGATCCAGGGATGACACCGAGCACAGAGACTTGATCCATTCGGTCTGGTCGCTCAGAGAATGGTATCGAGCACACGCCGATGTGAGGACACGACCACTAAGTTAAAGCCATAGATCACTACTCTCTTCCTATTTTCTAACTCCTCATCTTTTCTACTCTCTTTAGGATGATTTGACGCGAAGATCAAGTACACCCAACCGGATGAAGGCACACCTTTTGGATTTCACTTGAAGGAAGTTACCAAGCACCTGAACATTGACTACCAAGCTTCACCGGGACTTTCAACGCCACTCTGTCAAGAGGAGCGCTGAAGATTCACGCCACGCTCCAGAAGGACATTCGCCCCAATTACCAAGCCTATAGATAGTGTTTTCAGGCACCAACTTGAGTCCGGGAAAGAGCATGGCAGCTCACATCACCATGGGACGATTGGAGAAGTTTATCAAGAAGACCTCAAGGACACCATCTACCAGATTTGCGGACGCCGAGATGACAACTGGGACGTCGTCAAGACCAAGAAGGATAGATCCATTGCAGCTTTCATCCAGAGTTAAATCAGCACATTCGACGCCAGAGAACCAAATGTGCAACGACATGTTGGAGTTGCGTAAGACAAAGGAAGGATCATCGAATCGAAGAAGAACTAAAGACTACACGCAAGGACTACATGGACGAGATCGTAGCTCGCAAGACACAATAACGATCTTAAGTACGAGATCAAGAACTCAAGAAGAAGTTGGCGCCAGAATGAAGACCAAGATGTCGAATACCCAAGCGACTACATCAACATCGACGACACCGATTCGGATCCAAGTGAACCCGACTTTGAAGACGGTCGAGCAGTACATCATGGAGTCTTCCACCGTTCAAATTAGTAGAAGTCCCCACATATTAGTAGTATTCCTCCATGTAAACATTATAGTACACGCACTTTTGCGATAGTTAGATCGCTAGAAGCCCTTGTTTGATTGAATGAAGTGATTTTGTGTGCATTTGCTCATGTGCATTTGGGTAGTGATTCCCTTAGACCTTATTCTATTCTACATTTCTTCTTTTCTAAACCCATCGATGCCTCCGAGACGCGACCTCGGATTCGCTTTCCGCCAGAGATCACCCAATTGATCCAAAGCAGTATACCCTCGATTCAAACATTGGTGCGTAACCAGGCAACAACAACAACAACAACAACAACCCACCGCCACCACCCCCACCGGATCACCCGACTCGCTTCTTAGACTGAATCCGCGGTGTATTCCAAAGAGCACCGAGCCGATTGTGGCAGATGATTGGCTCCGAAGATAGGAAGGAGTTGACCACCGCAGGATGCATGATGGTGAAAGAGTGAAGTTTGCAGACATCAGCTTGAAGGACCCGCAGAAGATGTTGGGAGAATTTTACACCACTTATCCCGTAGACACCGCCACATGGGACCAGTTTCAAGAAGCTTTTCAGACCGCTCATGTTTTAGCAGGAGCTATGGCTATGAAGAAACGTGAGTTTCGAACTTACGCCAAGGAGGAAGGACTGTTGGCAAGATGTGGATGACTTTAGCAAACTAGCACGTTATGCCCTGGATGACGCTACTACGATGCAGCTAAACAGAGAAGTTTCTAGAAGGACTGAATGATGAGTTCAAGATGCCGCTGATGGTAGCCAGTTTCAACAACTACCAGGAGTTGGTAGACCGAGCCTCATGATTGAAGGAAAGCAGCAGAATTGAGAACTGCAAGCGAAGTATGGACAAGGGAAGTATAACTCGATCCCAGCAGGCCTCGTTATACCCCTAAATCAGGAATTCAGTTTCAGATACCCATGGAGGAGGTAATTCGCACAACCATAATGGCACCAAGAATGGGAACGGGAATGGAGGAAGCAATGGACAGAACCGCACCAACCCGTCAACACCATCCAATGTAGACCTGAGTCACATTACTTGCTTTAAGTGCCGCAAGACTGGTCATTATGCAAATGACTGTCCAGAAGGCCAGAATGGAAATGGCAATGGAAGCTCGAAAGAAGCCCAACCCTTTCAACAGGGGATGTGAACCACATTGATGTGGAGGAGGTTGAAGATCAGCCCGATGCAAGAATCGGTAAGTTTTTGTTGTCATTTATCGCAGCTTGTTCTTTTCGACATCGGTGCATCGATTCATACATATCAAGGGATTTGTGGATAAGTACAAATTACCACCCAAGCCCTTAGGTCACCCATGCTAGTAACCTCACCCGAGCAGAATACATGGCTAGTATATGGTGTGATCGACCGCCATTAAGGATTGGACACTATGTTTTCCCTCGCACCTAATAGTTCGGAATCCCAAGGATTGATGTGATATTAGGTATGGATTGGTTATCAAAGTATGGAGGAAACATTGATTGCTCCACTAGATCAATTTTGCTCACCACACCGTAAGGAAGGAGGATTATATGTATCACGGCACGAGCCGAGGAGAGCACAACTTAATTGCTTATCGAGTGGTGCAGGAAGAAGTACCAGGTGAAGGATTTTCCTGATGTATTTCCTAAGAGTTGCCGTGAATGCCACCGATAGAGACATTGAGTTTTGATCGAGCTGTTGCCGTGAACAGTCCCGATATCGAAGCGACCGTCAGACAGATGCCCGCAAAGGATTTGGCGGAAATCAAGAAACAGATTAAGGAACTATTGGATAAAGGTTTTATTCGCCCAAGTTCATCACCTTGGGGATCACCCGTATTGTTAGTGGAGAAGAACGATGGATCTTTGAGAATGGTTGTTGATTATCATGGATTGAATGAAGTAACAATCAAGAACAAGTACCCACTACCCATGATAAATGATTTGTTTGATCGCTTGTAAGGAGCTAAAGTGTTTTCCAAGATCGACTTGCGATCAGGGTACCATCAGTTGAAGATTCGGGAGCAAGACATACCCAAGACCGCATTTACCACGAGATATGGACTGTACGAGTATACCGTTATGTCATTTGGACTGACTAACGCACCAGCCTATTTCATGAACCTGATGAACAAAGTGTTTATGGAATTTTTGGATAAGTTCGTCGTGGTGTTCATTGATGATATTTTGATTTTCTCGAAGAATGAAGAGGAACACAAGGAACATTTATGATTGGTTTTGGAGAAACCGAGGAACACCAGTTGTATGCCAAGTTCAGCAAATGTGAGTTTTGGTTAAAGGAAGTTGGATTTCTGACATGTTATATCCGGAGAAGGAATAGCAGTTGACCCCACAAAGGTTGAAACGAACCAAATGGGAAGCACCAACGACAGCTTGAGAGATTCGAGTTTCCTTGGACTCGCAGGATACTACCAAGATTCATTGAGAATTTCTCAAGAATTGCAAAGCCTATGACAGAATTGTTGAAGAAGGAAAACAAATTCATATGGACCGAGGACTGTGAGGCAAGTTTTCAGGAGTTGAAGAAAATATTGGTTACCTCACCAGTTTTGACATTGCCGATCGACTAAGGATTATGAGGTGTATTACACGCTCACGCCGAGGACTTGGAGCCGATTTATGCAGGAAGGAAGAGTTGTTTCAGATGCTTCACAACAACTTAAGCCCCATGAGTTGAATTATGCCACTCATGATTTGGAGTTAGCAGCCGCAGCACGCCTTAAAGACTTGGAGACATTTTCTCATTGGAAATCATTGTGAAGTATACACGGATCACAAGAGTTTGAAGTACATCTTCACACGTATGAATTGAATCTCGATAAAGGAGATGGTTAGAGCTTATCAAGGATTATGATATGAGATTGCATTATCACCTCGAAAGGCTAATGTCGAGTCGACGATTGAGCCGTAAGAGCCACGCCAATACCCTAATGATGGGAGGAATACCCAATGAGTTAACCGAGGACCTTCGAGAGCTATGTTTGGAAATAGTTCCAGAGGCTATGTAGCAGCATTGGAGATTCAATGACACTAATGGACAAAATCGAGAAGCCCAAAAGGCAGATAAGGAAGTTGCCTCCATAAAGGAGAAAATGGGCAAAGGAAAAGCTAAAGGTTTTCGTGAGGATGAGCATTATACCCTATGGTTTGAAGACCGTGTTTATGTGCCCTATGACCCAGAGATCAGGAAGTTGATTTTACAAGAAGCCCATGATTCACCTTATTCGATTCACCCGGGAAATACCAAGATGTATTTGGATTTGAAGAATACTTTCTGGTAGACCGTAATGAAGAAGGATATTGCGGAGTATGTGGCAGTCTGCGACGTATGTCAGAAAGTAAAGGCAGAGCATCAGAAGCCAGCAGGATTGTTACAACCATTACCGATACCCGAATGGAAGTGGGATAAACTAGGCATGGATTTCATCACAGGTTTGCCAAAGACTCGTTCAGATATGACTCGATTTGGGTCATAGTCGATCGCTTGACAAAGGTAGCTCATTT
This sequence comes from Aegilops longissima, assembly GCA_021605205.1. Classification (NCBI taxonomy): domain Eukaryota; kingdom Viridiplantae; phylum Streptophyta; class Magnoliopsida; order Poales; family Poaceae; genus Aegilops; species Aegilops longissima. The sequence continues at coordinate 271,767,318 of CM038681.1, forward strand.
CATTCCAAATCAAGACTATCTATAGCAGTGCTAAGTTGGCAAAGATATACATGACCAGAATTGTGTGTTTACACGAGTTCCGAGGAGCATCAGATCGGATAGAGGAACCCAGTTTACCTCGAAATTTTGGAACCGCTTACACTAAACATTGGGAACCAGATCGAATTCAAGACAGCTTTCCACCCACGCAACCGATGGACAGACCGAGAGAGTCAATCAGATTTTGGAGGACATGCCGAGAGCTTGTGCACTAGATTATGGATCTAGCTGGGATGATAATTTTCCGTATGCAGAATTTTCCTACAACAACAGCTACCAAACCAGCTTGAAGATGGCACCTTCGAGGCTCAGATGGAAGAAGGTGCAGGACACCGTTGTCATGGGACTAAACCGAGATCGCCGCTTGTTTGGACCAGATTTGATTAAGGAATCGAATGTAAGGTTGTTGATTCGAGACAGCTCAAGGTAGCCCACCCGCATGTAAGAGTTATGCCGATTCAAAGCGCAGCGATTGAGTATGAAGTTGGAGACAGAGTATATCTTAGAGTATCCCCGCTCGAGGAGTTAAGCGTTTTGGAGTTAAAGGAAAGTTAGCACCCGCTTGCTGGACCGTATAAGATTTTGCAACGCATGGGAGAAGTTGCTTATAAGTTGGAATTGCTGTAAGGACTGTCAGAGTTCATGATGTATTCCATGTTTCTCGCTTGAAGAAATGTCACCCGAAATAGCAGAGGTACCGTTAAGAGACACAGTGCCACCGAAGCAATTCAGTTGAAGGATGACTTAACATATGAGGAAAACCGTTAAGATTCTCGATTATGCCAGCAGAGTTACCCGCAGCAAAGTTATCAAGTTTTGCAAAGTTCAGTGGAGCCACCACACCGAGGATGAAGCCACCGGGAAAGAGAGGAAGTTTTGCTCAGGACCACCTCACCTATTTTCTAGTTAACCCAATCTCGAGGGCTAGATTCATCTTAAGGTTTGTAACATCCCAAATTTTCAATTTGGAATGTTATACATTAGGTCATCATGCATATCATATTTTTCTCGCATTTTCCGATCCTAGAAAATTTCACGCAACTCAAGGACCCTCGGAGAGAGTTGGAAGTTTCATTATTTTCATATTTGGGATTTCTCAAATTTTGAAAATAGGATCATTGGATTTATTTAATTATCTTCATAAAGTTTTTCCTATACAAAATTTTGGAGAGGGAATAATATGACTTTCCCAACATTTAGGAAAAATGAAGATTTTATAAATAAATCAAATTTGGCTTTTGAAAGATTTATTTGTTTTAGGTAAAAATGAGCATTTTAAAAAAATATGCATATTTGCCCGTTTTTAAAGTTCATTTTGTTCGACTCATTTTAGGAGTCGGGAAAATTATTTTATTAAAACCGAGTTCGCTTTGGTATTTTTTTAATTCGCTTGGTTTAATTTAAAAAAACGCTTCCGGGCCGAGGCCCACTGCCCAAAGACCCTGCCCGCCTCCTCCTCTCCTCACAAGACGCCTCGAAGGGCGTCCCCCAAGACGTCGCCTCACCGCCTGAGTCCGCCTCCGCCCGGCCGCCTTGCCCTCCCCAAGGCGCCACCCCCCCCTTCCATAAATACCGACCCCCCCTCTCTCTCATCCCCCCGCCTCCCGAGCCCGACCGAGCCCAGCCGAGGAAGCCGCCGATCCCGCCGCCGCCTCGCCGCCGAGCACCTCCGCCTCGCCGCCTCGCCACCTCCCGCCGCCGCCCGACCCCGAGCCTCGCTGAGCGCTGCCGCCGAAGACCACCGGAGGTAGCCGCCGCCGCCCGCCCGATCCGTTTTCTTAGAAAACCTGATCCGTTTTTTTAGATGTTCGGTTTTTTCAAAAACCTAGATTGGTTTTATTTTTTCCGTTTTCTTAATTAACGAACGCTCACCGAACCGCTCGCTTCAATGAACGTGTTCGTTGAATAGTTCTGTTAACGAACGTCCGCTATATAATCCGCTCGTCGTTTTCTTTTAATCGAATTTAATCCGCTATTTTTCGATTCGATTTCGATCCGATTTTCAAATCTGTTTTATTTCTCGCCGCTTATCGGAATCGTGATTCAAGCGCTGGAGTTTCGTATTTAAACCGCCGTTCCGACTAACCTACTTACACAGAGTTTTGCTACTATAAAATTTTGACCTAGTTTCAGATTGCTAAACCGAGTCGTTTCTCGAAGTTTCGACTTTCGATGCTTTATTTGACTCGATTCTTTTGCAACCAGGGTTCTTAAGTTGAACTCTCTGGTTAGATCTTTTATTCGAGATTTCCCGCATTAGATGAGTACTTATTGTATGCTTGTTGTTTGTCTGCTAGATCACCCGGAGTGCGCCGCTTGTTACTTGAATCTCTAGGTCTCATGGATCATCGCAAGGCAGGTAACACTTGATCATACCTTTTCTACTACCCAGTTTTTATGCATTTGATCAAACCTCAAACACTTGCATGGTTAGGATCTAATTAAATTGTGGGTTGGGAAGTAGATTGAGGTAGTACCTATTACCTGTTTTACTTATGAAACCTTGGGAGTTACTTCTACGCTTGCTTATGCCATGCTATGCTAGTAGACGTGGATTGGGTGAGTGAATATCCATGACAGATGTGAGATTGTTAATTAATGGTTTATCTAAGGTGGCAACCTAAACACACATCCTGGGTGGATTGAGGCACCTGGTTTCCATCAGACTTGCCTGATTTCTTCGGACCGCCACCCGTGCTCTAAGGGATCATAAGATTTTTCAAACTGAAACTTCCGTGTGCAGCCACAAGCCAATTATGGGCTCGCATAGCTGAGTAAGTTGTGCGAACTCTACGGGTAGGCTAGCTGATGTAGGGGATGTAGGTTGGTACGGTCTACCCACATGTAAGGTGCTAGCGCTTCGAAGACTATGTCTCGGCCATCCGCTTCTCAAACACCATGTAGTGCGAGAACCAGGAGGTGATCGAGTCTTGTGGGGAAAAGTGCAAACCTCTGCAGAGTGTATAAACTAATCATGATTAGCCGTGTCCCCGGTTATGGACGCTTTTGAGTATCCGTAATTGAATATCATGTGAATCTCAACATGTTACTTCTAATAAAAGTTATTGGGTTTTGATGAGTACCTTTTAATTGGGATTGAGGATGCTGTCAACCATTCTCAATGTTTAACAACCACCATGATAGTTAAACAAATTTATTCCTTTGCGAGGGGAAAAATTGATTTTCGCAAAATCAGAATCAGAGAGCCTTACCACCAGCCATATATGCATGTAGTATAGGCTTATTCCTTCATTGTTTTATGTGTTACATTGCCAGATATTCCATGTGTCACCCGTTGGCTGCAACTTTTCACGCTGCGCACTTTTCGACGCACGAGTAAGGTGTTAGGTCGTGGTTCTATACTCGATGATGCCGATGGAGTTGATGGACTCACTTATCTTCCAAGCCTTCCATTGTTATTGTTAGATGGCCTTAAGCCATATTATTGTAATAAGTTCCCTTGTGGACAACGATGTAATAAGTGTGTGATTGCTACTCGCTATAAATCCTTCAAGCATCGTGGTGTCAAGATTATCGATCCAGGATGACACTGAGCACAGAGACTTGATCCATTCGGGTCTGGTCGCTACATTGAGTATCTGCCTCGCACAATCTATCACATCATCAGGCAAACTCTATGGCCTATCAAAGGGCATTCATCATCTGCAAAACTTGAAGGAGCCATGAAGACATTGGTCTTTTACATCCTCAATGGCATCAGCTTCAATACACAAGAATTCTTCATCCGGCAACTGGCTGCGTTTGGATCTGACCTTTTTGGCCTGAAATTCTATGCTCCGTGGGTCATGCGCCTCATCAAGCTACACTCTGCTATCAACTATCAGTCCTCTGCTCGCAATCATCTGATCTTTCTACAAGAGGTTGATATGTCAGTTGAAGCCATATACCCTGAGCCTGCCAAGAAGCCTCTTTGTCTTCAAAATGTTGATCACCAAAGCTTCACTCAACCCATGGAAGGAGTCCAAGTAGTAACTCGTGTCTATCCAATGGATGGGAACACTCATCTACCTCACCGTGCGCAAACTGAAGCTACTGAGAGCACAATTGCCCAAAGGCCTAAGAAGCGCTCTCGCATCCTAAATGACCGAGAACTTCTTGTGGCATCGCATCGTAAACAAGAGAACCACCACTTCGCTCTGCGACGATGCAAAGCCTCTTGGTGGATGTCAATCGATTCAAATCTTGCCACCAAGAATGCTTTTGTCACTCACGAGACCCGTCGGCGATCCCGGAAGAGTTTGACGCTGCTCAAGGTCAAGCAGATCTTCAAGACGATGGCTTCACTGAAAGATTCAAGTTTGACTCCACTCCTCCACGGAATGCTGTCCTACGTCGAACTCCATCCCTTGAAGACTCTGACTATTCTTCCTCCGCGGCAACGGTGAATGCCAAAGTGATCGATGATGAAGACGATGCTACTTCACCGCCCCCTACTTCTGCATGCATCGACACTGCACCAAGTTCGTCTGCGCCGCCAAACAACAACGACAACCCTGCTGCTTCACCTACTCCTCATGGGAACGAGTAGATGCTCTATGTCTTCAAACCTTTTTGGTCCTTACTGACAAAAGGGGGAGAAGCATATGAGTTTGATAGTCTTCAAGCGGGTTCATATGGGCGGTTGCTTTATATTTTGCCTAGTGTTTACAACTCTCGCTTTTGATACATTTGGTTCTTTGAGTTGTAACGCTTAAACTCAATGGTCGTCTGCTACTTATTTGCTTTTCTGTGATGCGATGATAAATTCCGCATGTGCGATGATAACTTCCGCACTTAGATCATTCTGCAGACGTCAATTTTTCATTATGCATATCATTCTCTTAGTTATATCATTTCATGCATGATGAATTATCTTCATAATTTGAAGAGGATCTCCACAAGTACAACCTGCCATGTGCAGTTGCATTCCAAAAGCAAATTACTTATATGCACATCTTCAGGGGGAGCCTTTGCCACTTATGAAGACAATACCCTATCCTTTAGAATTTCACATACTTTATCCCCGTTGAAAACTTCAACCAGTTTGTCATCAATCACCAAAAGGGGGAGATTGTAAGTTCATCTAGTGCCACCCATAGTTGGTTTTGGAGTATTGACGACAATTTTGGTTGAGGGACTAATCTGTTTGTGAGAATTGCAGGATAACACAGGTAGTGTCCCTCACTAATTCGGTTTACCTACCAGAGATGACCCCTAAAAATGTATGAAGACATTGACGACAATGGTGGTATGTGAAGATATTCATATTGAAGACTATGATATGAGAAGACATTGAGTGAAGACTATGGAGCGAGAAGACTGTGTCGTTTCGTTCTTTCCTTTTTTTCTTCTTTGTTGAGTCATAGGAACCACCGTACTGTTAAGTGGGGTCCAAGTGAACAAAGTCAGAATGACTGAAGTGATGCTCAACCCAAATCCTATGTCTTCGAGCAAAGACAATGAGAGCAAATCTTATCCAGAGCTGGATGAGTCAGCTTTGCTTGTAGCCCAAGTAAAGTTGTCGTGTGTGTTTGAAATCTGACCGTTGGAACACGTGTCAGTTCCTTAGTGACCCAGGGTCATTTTGGACATATCAGGTCGGGTTGCCTAGTGGCTATAAATAGCCCACCCCCTACACCATAAATTGGTGGCTGCTCAGAGTTATTGCACGACTTTTGTCGTTTGAGAGCAACCCACCTCGAAGCTTTTGAGAGAGAAATCCTTTCGAGGACAAAGCCCAAACACCCAGAGCCAAAGAGTGTTAGGCATCACTGAATTCTTTCTCGTCTCATGTGACTCAAGACTTATTACACTTGTGGACTGTGAATCCTCCACCGATTAGGCGTCGCGTTCTGAGCATCCAAGAGTCATTGTGGATCGCCGGTGAACGAAGTCTATGAAGGTTCGGAAGTCTACCTTGAAGACTTACCAGAGTGATTGGGCGAGGACTGTGTGTCCTTAGCTCAAGGGGAATAAGGTGAAGACGCGGTCTTCTGAGTTGAATCTCAGCCTCCCTAACCAGACGTATAGTTGTCATAGCAACTGGAATTGGTCCAACAAATCCTATGTCTTCAACAAGTGACTGGTTCTATCCTCTCCCTCCCTTTACTTAGAGTTTGTCTTCGTGAAGTCATTGCCTATTTGTCGTACCTGTTTGACTTCATTGCTTTTGACTACTATCTTTGGTTGGCTTCATACTATCTTCCATCCTGATCTTTACTACTAAGATGCTATTAGTCTTTGTACTTTCACATTACTGCATACTTGACTATGGTTTGCTTGTTGTAGTTTATCTTCCGCTGCATATCAATTAGGTCATTTCTATTGTTTGTCTTCGAAACTTCCACGTTTTGAAGACTTTCATAAAAATCGCCTATTCGCCCCCCCCTCTAGTCGATAACTAGCACTTTCAGCAATGCTCCTCTCCATGCAAGAAATCTGGCCAAGACAATAGCCAGGGACAAGCTAGTGAGTACTTTTGAATGTACTCGCAAACATTATGAACACAGGTATAATATAACAAATGATAATCATGCTCAAAATAGTCTATGTTCACAACGCTACCATGAAATAATAATCCATGATGCACGCAAGCAGGGTTATTTATATATAACATGAATATGCAATAAGGGAGTAGAAATAGAATGCACTGATCGAGTGTCTGAAGCGATGCCTCGAAAGGATAATAATATAAAGCATGCCTCAGTCGGGCGTCTGAGCGACGCCACATAAAGGGCTTATAAATAAAAGAAATAACAAGTGTGCCACAGTCAGGCGTCTGTGCGACGCCACATAAAGGGCTTATAAATTAAAGAAATAACAAGCATGCCACAGTCGGGCGTCTGAGCGACGCCACATAAAGGGCTTATAAATAAAAGGAATAACAAGCGTGCCATAGTCAGGCATCTCTGCGACACCACATAAAGGGCTTATAAAGTAATCTAAACGACAAGCATGCCATAGTAGGGCGTCTCCGCGACACCACATAAAGGGCTTATATGAGAGTAATCACAGTGAATATCCAGGAGGTAGAACCGTCCCAGGGATACTCAATAATTCAAATAATGTAAATGGTTAGTCCATGATAATAGCAATCATAATCATCATGAGTCACAAGTCATGATGCATGCTTTGGTTTAGCAATCTTCCCACCGAAGACCGACACTAAGACCGACACTTGCCCCATCCCAGACTGTAGTCCTTACCCATGGACACGGCTATTCGAATAGATATAACCTCCGCAGAGGGTGTACTCTTTACCCACGAGTAACGGATTCCTTTAGTCCATCGGGACTAATTCCATTTACGGTCTTTTAATTGAAAACACACCTGACCCGCACACACCAGCGTAACTTAGCGGTGTCTGGAATCACCCACGACACCTGTTAAGCAAAACTCTAAGTGGGGAGGCTACAACCTCGATTAGCATGGGATCAAATTTATACTGCGCACTACTAAGGGGTGCCCCCCTCTCGGTCCCAACCGGAAACACCCATGCCCCTGGACCAGGTGGCATGCCTACCGGATGCAGCCGGTATCTTCCACCATGGCCTCTCTGTATGGTGTGTGCCAAGAAAGGGGTTGACAACTTATTGAATTGTACCCTACCTGTGGTAGGGACAAGTGGTAGTATGAAAAAAGTATGGGGGTTACTGGAAGAAGACTCAATCTATGGTTGAATCAAGAGGTTTAAATATTCCCTGCATGATTAGCATAACAAGTATATTTCAACCAACAGACATAATCACCACTCATCATACCTCATCATGCCATACCGGACACAACCGTCTCGACGAGGAACTAGAGACAAGCTCGTGTCTACCCAAGACAGAGACTTTCCCGGCTTCCTTCCGGTAGGCATGGAAGGCATACGAGGGTGATTACTATCACAAGCATATCCATTTCCAACAGCAAAGAATCTTCATTATGCACTCATGCGTATGACCATATCATCACATAAAATAACGAATGCTCCATGTCAAGGTGGTGTTGTAACCGTATCAAACAACACACAAAAATATTATGCCAGGGTTCAGAATGCTTGCCTTCAAGATTATGCAAGTGGGAGTGCACCTTTTGGAAGTTGCTTCCTTCTTCAAAAATCATATTTTGAGAAAATTCAAATTAACACATAGTTTCAAAACAGTATAAAAAAAGTTGTTTGGAAAATTTTCAAATAAATATGAAAATAAACTAGACAGAATTTGAGAAAAAGAATCAAGTCAATTGGACTTATATTTAAAAAGTTATAGCCAGTCAAAGATTAGTCAAAATTCTGTTTTTTAAAATAAACTGAAAAAGAAAAACATTTCGAATAAAAATACGGAGGAGGCATACTTCTGGGTTTACGCTTTCACTTAAACCACGCGGGCCGGCGCGGGGTCACTGATAGTGGGTCCCTTGGGTCCACCAGTCCGGTTTGACCAGTCGCCCGCGCCTCCTTCCTCCTCTGTCCGAGCGGTGGCGGGGCTCCGGCGATCGCCGTCGATGAACCACGGCTCCCCACGGGGTTCCGAGGGAAGGGATGGATCCGCCAGTCCCAGGCGGTCCTCCTAGTGGTTGCTAGGTTGGCAGGGTGGAGGGAGTCGTCGGCGGCGAGCTCCGCTGTGGAGGTGGCTTCGGGAGGATTTGGGGGTTTGGGCTACGGTGGTTCCCGGTCGAGGCTGAGGCGTTGGGTGGCTCCGCACGGTCGAGGGGAGTCGGACGATGGCGTTGGAAGGGGCAGGGGAGGCTCTACTTGCGACGCACGACACCGGAGTGTGGCGGCGGCCGAACTGACAGGAGATGGGGAAGACGGCCTTCCTCTGTCGATTGCCGGCTAAGGGAGCACTAGGGGGATGGCATGAGGTGGCCTGAGGGTCTGGACGAGCTCGGGGGCTCCTTTTATTGGCGACCGAGTTCGGTTCCCGCAGGCGTGGATAAGAACACCGGTGAACCGCCGTTCTATAGCCAGGGGGCGCGTGGCGATGGATGGCGGGGTTTGGCAGGGCGAGTGGATGAGCTCGGGCTGTTCCAGGGGCAGCTGGCGGGCGAGGGTGGCTCAGGCGGCGCCGTCCATGGCAGGGGCCTGCTGTGGATGCCGGCGTGCTGCCAAGGGCTCTGACGGCGGCGCTGTAGGGCGCCAGGGGTGGCTTGGCGGGTTCTGGCGAGTGGGTGAGGACGAGGCGTAGCCCTGCGGGTGAGCAAAGGCCGGGGCGACGCTGGCGACTTCGGGCACACGCTACAGTAAAAAGCAGCTCTGCCATGCCGCAGCACGCACGCCAGGTGCTCGACGTAATGCCATCGTGTGCTAGAGTGCTTGAGCGATGCTGGTAGTTAACAGGTCTGGGTTAGGGGTAGCTAGGAGCTTAGTGGACAAGTTTGTTGGGTCAGAGGATCAAGTTCACAATGCAAACTAAAAATCATGCCAAATCTGGCTATGCACACAAAGTGCTCGATAGAATGTCATGGGCATCTAGGCATCTCTTGGGGTGGCCAAAAACTCCAGATCCTAGTCTCTTTGGATGATAAAGAGGGTGGCAAGGTTAGTTGGGCAAAACCAGAAACTTGTTAGTGCATGTTTTGCAAATCTTCAGTTCTTGACAGAAAATAAAAGGCATTAATTCATGTACCAAAAATACTCCAATGGGTCCAATCTCCTGGACGTATGGATTTGGTAGAGTGTACTTCAAGCAAGACAAATCCCATGGCAAAAAGAGCAAGATAAAATATGGTTGCAGTACAATTCACCAAGCTGGACCAGAATGAAGATGAGGATGATTTGCTCAAAATTTTCAAAGAACACCAACGGGTTTTTGCATAAAGTTGAATAATGTACTCCTACTAACATCCCCTAATTTTGGTGGAAACTTTAAAGAAATATTTAAATAGGTTGTAGTGCAATTCACAATCTGAACCAGATTTGAAAACTTGGGGTAAAGCTCAAAATTTCCAAATGACTAAAAGAGGTTTTTGCACAAAAGTGATGTGGGATCATCACATGACATCCCGAAATTTTGGTGGGGATTTTAAAGAAGTACTTTTTTTTGACCAGGAACAGTAGGAAAGGCTCCTATTGTGTTACTATATTATAATAAATAAACAAACAGTACAATGGATGTTTACATAGTGGGGGGGTGGTGGAGATACAACTTGCCAACTTTGTGGCAAGTAAACTAAGAAGACTATGAAACAGACAGAAACAACTAAAGGGAGTGTACAAGGTTCAGTACAAGGAGCCTATGCTCCTCTTTGACTCTATGTTGAAGAAGCCCAAAGTCCCTCTTGAATCTGTCCAGCCAGGAGTTGAGGGAAGGTGTTATTTCTCTGAAATGTTTATTATTCCTCTCTTTCCAAATGCTCCAGGCTGCCACAATGAATTTCTCTATGAAAAGTGGGGTGGGATGATTGTTTCTGTGAGCTTCAACAGCTTGAATTCGGCCAAGGAAAGGTTCCCAAATAATCCCAAGTCCTGCCCAAAGAAAGCTTCTCGAAAGAGCATGTGAAGATCATGTGTTCCACTGTTTCCTCAATGTTCAATCCACATAAGAGGCAATTGTGGTCATCTCCTCTTTTATAGTGCCTCCTTTTCAACATGTTCCTCGTATTGAGCCTGTCGTGGAAGAGCAGCCAGGCAAAGACCTTCAACTTCATCGTGCACTTTGATTTCCAAATCCAGCAGAATATCTGTTGCACTTGAACGTCTCTGAAGAAGAACTGATAGTAGTCCATGGATTTGTAGATGGTCTTACCCCACGTATAGCGCCAAATTCCGTGGGTGATGTGGATGGTTGAATCTGAGCCGCAATTGTTTGCTAGTCTCTAACCTCCAGAAGGGCTTGAGGGGTCAAGGGCAGGTGGAACGTTTCTCCCAGCGATGTGATCCCTAGGAAGTTTTTGACCAAGATATCTTCATCCAGAGCATGAGAGAAAGCCCGAGTATGGGAGTCTTGAAGTATTTGCCCTGACCACAAATCTTTCCAAAATAAAGCCGTGGAGCCACACACGATATTGACTTGAGAAATCCCGCGAAACTTAGGTGTGAGCTTGACTACGTCTTTCCACCAGAATGAGCCGACTGGATCATAGGCATGTGGAATTTTTTGGGTGTAATAGGAGTCCCATGTGAGCTGCACCCAAGGTGTATCCAACTTGTTATAAAACTTGTGCAGGAAATTCAGAAGCAATGCTTCATTCTGTGTACGAAGATTAAGCACACCAAGTCCTCCCTTATTTTTTGGTTTACATACCATGTCCCAGGCCGCCAGAGAGTTACACTTATCACCTTGTTCAGTCTTTTTGATCCATAGGCATCGACGCCTAATTTTGTCTAGGAGTTCAATGAGCTTTGGTGGAAAGTGTAACGTGCACATGGCATAGATGAGTAATGAGGTAACTGTGGAGTTGAGTAGAGTCAACTTGCCAGCATGGGACATGAGGGACAATGTTGACGACAAGCTTCTTTCAACCGTGCTTACTAGGGGCATAAAGTCATGAAGGGTAGGCCGAGACATGCCCAGAGGCAGTCCTAGGTAGGTGAAGGGCATGGAACCAATTGTGCACTCAAAGATAGCAGCAAGTTGTGCAGCTAGATCTGCTTCCAAGTTAATGGGAATAAGTGTGGACTTGTGAAAATTGATTTTGAGGCCGATGGACTGTGCATATCTGGTAAGGATGTCTTTAATGATCAAGGCTTGCTGAGGGCATGCAGGCATAAGTAAGATTGTATCATCGGCGTATTGGACGATAGGATAATCCATTTGTCCCGTGGCTGGAAAAGGAAGTTGTATTCTGCCCTCTCTATAAGCTTCATTAATGGCTGACTAAAGGAGGTCGGCCGCCAGCACAAAGATAAGTGGAGATAATGGGTCGCCCTGTCTGACCCCACTCTTGCAATGGAATTGTCTTCCCGGAACACCATTTAAGATAACTGAGGATCGGCCCGAGGAAAAAATAGCCTTTTTCCAGGACAGCCATCTGTTATTGAAGCCCATATGTTTCATAATGTTGATCATGGGACCATGCTCGATCATGTCGAAAGCTTTGGCGAAATCCAACTTAAGCAGAACGATCGGTCTCTTGGAGGCTTGGCATTGGTGAATGTATTGAAACGTCCATGCAAGACAATCTTGTATAGATCTCACACGAATGAATCCATATTGGTTACGATGGATAATTTTCAGAATGACCTTTTGAAGACGGTTAGCCAGGAGCTTGGTAATGAGCTTAAGGCAGCAGTTGAGTAGGGTGATTGGCCTAAAGTCATTAACTGTGGATGGGGATCCATTCTTCGGGATAAGAGTAGTCAACCCCTCATTAATGCTCTGGAGATTAAGAGTTCCTGCATGGAATTGATCACACAGCGAGTAGAAATCATTTTTGATGATTGGACAACAAGCTTTAAGGAAGAGACCACTAAATTCGTCGGGACCAGGCGCCCTATCGCCTGGCATCTCTTTAACTACCAAGTAAATTTCCTCATGCGTGAAAGGAAGGGTGAGGTGATCCAAGTTTGCATTGGGCCGGATTAGAGACGGAAGATCAAAATGCATCTGAGTTGGGCTAGAGGTGCCTAGTCTGTCTGAATATGCATGAAAAGCAGGGCCTCCTTTCCATTGTGAACTTCCACGACTAGCCCATCCGTAGTTTGCAGATTAGCAATGTTGTTTTTATGATATCTATCAGTGGCCATTGCTTGAAAAAACTTGGTATTTTCATCACCAAATTTAACCCATCGGACAGTACATCTTTCCTTCCAATACTGTTTCTGATATTCCAAAAGCCGAAGGAGATGGTTCCTGATAATCTTGCGAAAATTGCTCTCTGGTAATGTGAGAGACCGCTGATTTTCCAGCCCATCCAACTCTTCCAAAGTTTTGTTTGTGTTCTCAATAGCCACCGAGAGCCGCGAGATACCTTTGCTCCATGCTTTGAGCTCCTGTCGGAGACGTTTGAATTTACGGCAGAGCACAGTGGCAGCATTATGCACCGCAATGGGTTTATCCCAAACTCGGTTAACCATGTCCATGAAGCCCGGGTGCATAAGCCAATAGTATTCAAACCTGAATAGCTTGGCGCGAGGGATTTTTGTCTCAATGGTGACAACACATGGTGTGTGATCAGATGTGGGCTTACAGAGAGGTTTAACCATGGTATTTGGGTAAATACTTGTCCAGTGCATGGACGTGAAGAACCAGTCTAGTTGCTCGAGGAGTGGATCATGTTGCATGTTGCTCCAGGTGTATAGTCTACCCTTAATAGGTAATTCGACTAGGTTTAGTTTGCGAATAATATCGTTGAAAGTGGACATATCGTTGACATCACCACCTGGCTTGTTATGATTTTTAGGCCCTCTGATATAATTAAAGTCTCCCAGAAATAAGCAATCCTCATTAGCCTGAATATCCCTGTCATAGAGCCATTGAGTAAAAATGGCCCAAGCAGGCCCAGTACAAGGACCATAGATGTTATAGAGTGTCCATGCTTGGGCAGAGATGGTGCTAGTGAATTGAATTCCCAGAGCAAAATCTTCCTAGAGAACAACCGAGCCAGAGAACATGGAGCTATTCCAAACTGTAAGTAAACCACCCGAAGCCCCATGAGAAGGAATATAAGCAAATTTATCGAAACGCTTAGGGCAGCAAGTTTTAATAAACGCTAGATCGATAACAGGTTTTTTAGTCTCCTGCAAACAAACGATAGCACAGCCACTAACAGAGATCGCGTTCGACAACGCTAATAACTTTTTGTATGAATTTAACCCGCGCACATTCCAACATAGCACGTTCCAGCTACGCAAAAGTGGCATAAGAGACCGCGAAGTTAAGCTGAAGACGAAGAGGAGCCTTCCTGGCTATTGTGGCTGGTAGCCACATCTTCAGAAGCAAGCAGAGCAGCTTCAGAAAGCTCTTGGGGAGGGACAGCACAACGAAAGATTCCGATATCCTGCATGGTGCGGAGAGGTGTTGGTGGCGGTGCCTGATCCATGACAACGGTGCTGGAGCTCGGAGCAGCAGAAGGTATCACCCTGGGCTTCACTTTGGATACAGTAGGGCGCACATCATATACTTGTGGCACACGGAAGCCATCAAAGCGCGTCGATCTTGTGCTGCGTCTAACTTCCGTAGTGATCATAGGAGATTTGAGCTTAGAGCGGCGAGGAAGGGGTGCAGAGGGGCCCGGCTCGTCAGACAGGACTTGAGCAAGGCCCAAGTCAGAAACATTTTCAAGTGGGCTATGAGAGACCATAGGAGGCCCAATTCTGGGGACAGCAGGTGGCGCCAAGCTAGGAGAAGCACCCATAGGAGACGTTTCTGATGGCAGCAAGCTCAGAGCAGTGTGATCTGTATCCAGGGCAGTGGTATCATTTGAGGCCATCAGGATCATATCAGTCCTATCAGCAGTGTCAATTGGGGGAGCACCAAGATGTTCAGAGGGCAGATCTGCAGGAGGCTCATCATCTGGTGTCATTTCACTGATATGCACCGAGGGTGGTGTGGCCTGCAGGATGCGCAGAGAGAAGCACAGCATGTGAGTGGACGACTGATCAGTCACCTGAAGGATAGAGCGAGAAGGAGCTGTCTGAAACTCAAGTGGAGGCAACCCATAGCCAGAGCTCCAGGGCCAAAAAGCAGCAACCATAGACAAGATGGCCCTTGAGAGATATGCAGTGAAAACATTCCTCGGGATCAAGTCTGAAGTTAGCACTGTAGCCAGCTCCATGCCCTCAACAGAGATACTGACATTCATGGTTGCAGCCGAAATTGCAACATCCACATTGATGACATTTAAAATCTCAGGAGGAGCCACAAGAAGAGTGCTGATTTGACCGTTGGAACCAAGAGAGGAGTCCTAAGTGCTTGCCGAAGAGGCAGTTTCATACCAAACCGAATTCAAACTGTCAGTAACATTATCTTCAGGAAGAATCCCATATTGAACACGGAGACCCTGAGCAGCCAGCCAAGATTGGAAGTTCACCAGAGCAGCTGGCATTTGAGGAACAGGAGGTTGCGGCCATGGGTCCCACTGGGCATCTTGTGGCCCATCCTGCTGAGGAGCCAGGTGAGGCGCCTGATCATTACCGATCCCATTTTGAAGAAACCAATTCTGAAGCTGTTGTTGGTAAAGTTGCTCCGCCGTGAGGCCCTCTCCAAACATAGGATGCGGAACACCATTAGCCGGAGGTGGTTCTTCATCAACTGTTGGAACCTCAGAATCATGGGCATTCCAATCAGTTCCACGGAGAATGAAAACAGCAGCGGTCCAGCAAGCTCTATCGCCACCTAACTGACGGATGACAATACTCTTGGGTATGAGGCGCATGTGATTGACCCTGAACTTAATAAGCACCATAGAGCGATCAGCATTAGGGCTATTCCAAGAAACTAGCCTGCCGTAATCATCAACCGAACGCTGAAGATAGAAATCAGTCTGATAATCATCCGGAAAGCCGATGTACATAAGCCAAAGTTCAGGACCATAGGTGGTGTTGCGCATGTTAAGAGCGGCATTGTGACGCACAAAAGAAATCACTAGATCCTCATCATCAAGCTGGAAAGCGGTGTTTACTACAGTGTCGCGGATGAAAGAATTGGCAAAGGCAAACATACCAACTCCCAGCGGATGATCAGAGGTCTCGGTAGTGTACAGTCCAGCCTCATGCAGCATGCCCTCAATCGTGTTGCGAAGATCTTCCCGGAGATGCAGGGGCACGAACCAGCTGGCCTCGGCAATGGCGAGGAAGTTGTTGTTCAGGGGCGGGATGGGACTGACAGCCATGTCCGCCCTAACCTTGCGATCTGCTGGCCCTGGCTCAACGGACCAGCCAGGCGGAAGGAAAGGAAGGGGGTTGACAGGGTAGTTGGCCATGGTGGTGGGCGGGGCGTTGGTGTCGACGGCGGCGGCGGAGGTGGTGGTTTGCAGGGGTGGAGGTGGTGCTAGAGCAGAGCGCTCTGCTGCATTGGGAAGCGGGGCGGGCAAAGGGGGAGAATGCGGGGCGTCAAAGGTGGACGGGGGGGGGGGGTGTCACAGCCCTAGAATTGCTTGACATTAGTTGCATTAAGGCATTCATGTCATCATGTTAATTTCCATGAAAATTGAAATGGGGATTGTTGAAACCCTAGCACCAATTGAATTCTAATAGGTTCAAATAAAATCATTTTCAATAATCCCAAAATGCCCTGTGAAAATGTTCATGATTAATGGATAAAGGTGAAAGCCTCTTCCAAAAATGATGAACATATCTTATAGGTCATTCCTGGATTTTTGAATTAAATCTTAAACCATTTGACTTTGGGCATTTAAACACTATAAATAATTTAAATGCTCAATTAATGTTGGAAGTATTTAGGCCATAGAAATAATTCAGAAAGTGCCCGTGAATATTTTCAGGATTTATAAAATTGATTTGGTTTTAAAACTGGATCAAAAACAAACCGCAAAATAGAAAAGAAACAATATTAAAGAGAGAGAAGAGGCCCTGTGCCATTTACCTCGCCCACCTGTCTAGCCCACCCACTGCCCTCCCTCGCCTCGCCCGACGTGTCCATGGCCTCCGCCAGGACGCCTGTGCCCTCCTCACCGAAGTCTCCCGACGCCGGGCGCCCGAGGCACCGCCCCACCGCTTTCCCTCTTGGACCCGCGGGCGCCCGCCGCCCAATTCGCTGCTCGGTGCCCACCCGAGCTCACCGACGGCCCCATCGCACTCACGGTGAGCCCCAATCGATTTTCCCTTTTCTCCGACTCATTCTCCCCCTCTAGCTACCACTCCCACTGTGATCAACCCCGCCGCCGCCGTTTTGGTCGCCGCTGGTGGTTCTCAGCCACCATAGCTCGGCCACCACCACTAGTCGACGAGCTCGCTCCCAGAGTCGAACGCGCCCCCGCCTTCTTCCGTCAGGCTCGCAGCCCTGCTCCGCTCAAGGTCAGTAGCTCCGCTGCCGCCAAAGCTCGGCGCCGGCGGGATTCCGCCGCCCCACACCTCCCGTTGGTCCCCTAGATGCGCGGGATCACGGGCTCCCTCCTCGGTGCCCTCCGCGCGCTTTTAGCCACCGGAGGAGCAATCCCAAGCGCTCCGCCCGCGTTCGACGTCGCCGGCGCTCAAGCCGCCGATGGCGATGACCTTTGACCGGGGTTTGACCACCCCGGTCGATCGACATCATGGGCCCGCCCGCTAACTAATTTAGTTAGGTTTAAACTAATTTAACTAAACTAGGTTAGTGCTAATTAACTAGGTTAGTTTAGTTAGTCATCGACGTGTGGCCCCACACGTCAGTTTGACCCGGCGCCCTGTTGACCGGCGACGTCACATTGACGTCAGTCGACGTAATATATATTTTCTAGATTTAATTTAACTCAAGAAATTCGAGAAAATACTCTAAACTTCTAAAAATCATATAAATTCAACCGTAACTCGGATGGAAATAATTTATATATGAAAATGATCAGAAAAATATGAAGAATCTGTTTATGCCATGATCATGCATGTTTGAACAAGTTAACATCACTGAATAGGAGGAATCATGATTAGGGTAAATTATGAAATAGCATTTGGGGTTGAGTTCAACCTTGTTTGAATTCCACTTCAACTAACTTGGAGTATTGTTGCATTAGGTAAATTCAGTACATTAATATGACATGTCATTCATGTGAATGTGCATTGCATTGATTGTGTTCTCTCTTGTTTGCCGGTGTTTGTTCCCTCCCGGTAGACGATGTACCGACGATGATTATTCGATGACACCGATGAAGAACTATTATCTTCAGAAGTGCCAAGCAAGCAAAACCCCCTTGTTCATTCCGATATAATCCCACTCTCTCGCTCCTGCTCTATTTTATTGCATTAGGACAACAACGACTCATGTGTTACTTGCTGCGGTAGCTGAACCCCTTGATCCTTTGCATGACCTGTCATTCCACAGTAATTAGATGAAACCCACTAGCATGAGTAGGAATTGTTTGAGCCATGATGTGCCTACTCATTTATGCTTGTTTGTCATGCCTGCTACTGCTTAGAGTTGAGTCGGGTCTGATTCATCGGGAATGAATTGGAATTGTTATGAACATGTCCTATTGTGTGTGAGCTAAGGTGTGAACACGATTTGGTAAAGGTAGCGGTGAGAGGCCATGTAGGAGTACATGGTGGGTTGTCTCATTGCAGCCGTCCTCGTGAACTGAGTTCGTGTTTGTGATCCATGAAACAGTTACTACCACGCATTGGGATCCTTAATTGACCCTCTCGGCTTCTTAACCACCCTTGTCCTCGGTCCGGGAGTTGCAAGTAGTTTCGTGTTTGTAGCATGTTTGGGGCATTAGCGCTGACCTTAGGGGTGGGTTGTGTTGCGGTAGGCACCGTGGCCTGTGTACCGAGTGCCCGCTTGGTATCTCGGGAACCCTGCACACATCGTTCGGGCTGTATGGGAAACCTCGGCGGACTCCCTGCGGATGGAACCCGAATAGGCGATAAACCTGGACTAGGGATTTGAGTGTTTAGGTAGGCCGTGGCCGACACCCACGTTGGGCTTCCGCTTGAAGGTTGCCGAGTACATGTCGTGTAAACGGCGGTAAGTGGTGAGAGCGTGTGTGAAGAAGTACACCCCTGCAGGGTTTAATATGATCTATTCGAATAGCCGTGTCCACGGAGAAGGACTTCTGGGTTGCCTATATCAGTTCATAGACAAGTGAAAGTGGATACTCTAAAATGCGCAAGATAAGCGTGAGTGCTATGGATGGTGTTCTCGTAGGGAGACGGGAGCGGGTCCATAGTGGTGTATTGCCATGGTGAATATGTGGACTCGTGTGCCACCTCAAAAGAGTTACTTGCGATCGTAGTTCAGGATAGCCACCGAGTCAAAGCTGGCTTGCTGCGGTCAAACTCCACCACCCCTTTTGATAATGATGCATATGTAGTTAGATCTGATGTAAGTCTTGCTGAGTACAATTGTACTCACGCTTGCTTATTTTATGTTTTGCGAGAGACGTCGGTCTCGCTAGTAGTTCCACGTGGACTTGACGCTTAGCTTGTTACCTCAGCTACGATCTTGTGCCTCGGCAGGATCTGGTAGATAGTCGCTCCTCACCTTTTTCATTTATAGTTGTGCTGTACTCGGACATGATTAGCTTCCGCTTGTGCTTTGACTTGTATGCTTCGAGTGTTGGGTCATGAGACCCATGTTTGTAATATCTCACCCTCGGAGCCTAATGAATAATATCTGAGTCGTAGAGTTATGTTTTGATGCCACGTCGTATTTACAAATATTGAGCATATTGTGTGTATGTTTGAAATGCTTGGTATGTGTGGGATCCGACAAACTAGTTGTTTATCCTTGGCAGCCTCTCATATGGGGAAATGTAGTCTCGTGCCTCCGGCGATAGTAGTCCGCTTCTGCCCGGTTCACCGGAGTCCTGCTAGCCCAAAGACTACTGCTTGGACACTTGATCGGCGGCATGTGTTTCACTTCGTTCCTATGTCCATCCTTCGGGAAATGTCACGCGGTGTTATTCGAGTCCTGCCTAGCCTGCTACAGCCGGGATACCGGAGTCCTGTTAGCCCAGTGCTACAGCCCGAATATATCGTTGATGACCGACATGCTCGATGTGATTCATGTATGCCTGTCCCCATGGGTTAGTGCCGCTTTGGGTTCACGACTAGCCATGTCGGCCCGGTTCTTTGTCATATGGATGCTAGCGACACTATCATATACGTGAGCCAAAAGACGCAAACGGTCCGGGCCATGGTAAGGCGACACCGTGGGAATACCGTGCGTGAGGCCGCAAAGTGATATGATGTGTTACATGCTAGATCGGTGTGACTTGGGATCGGGTCCCGACAGCGTTGGTATCGAGCTTTGATGCTCAGAGGATTACCAAGCCAAACTGGTCGAAGTTGTGTCTAGAAATGCTTTAGTTATGTAAGGGAATTGATTGTGGAGGGAACGTAAGGCTCTTTTTACTCCTTATACCTCATGGCCTTCGATCCGAGTCATCCTCTTCTCTTCTACGGGTTTAAGAACTAGGCTTCTCATCTATCTATCGGGATGACGTGTTACTAATCCATAGACCTTTAAGATTGTTGGATTTAATCCCGCTCAGTTCCTACTATTTCGAATGATAACTGTTGATCTCGTAATCTTGTTATGATGTTGTTGAGTGCTTATGCCACCCTTCTCGCAGGATGTCTCAAATCATTTTGAGCATTTACAGCCGTTATCTTGTCCGAGTCATCCTGTGTCTCTAAATA
This sequence comes from Aegilops longissima, assembly GCA_021605205.1. Lineage (NCBI taxonomy): Eukaryota > Viridiplantae > Streptophyta > Magnoliopsida > Poales > Poaceae > Aegilops > Aegilops longissima. The sequence continues at coordinate 271,787,572 of CM038681.1, forward strand.
GTCCGATGCATTTGCAAATCCTTTCCTTCCGATTCGATGTCCTTCGGTCGAATAAGCACACTAACCAGTCGGTCGAGGTGCTCTGTTGCCTCGACATATATGTTGGAACTATTATTATGACCTTAGGTGTCTAGGAAGTCACCTAGCAATTTAGCTATGCTTTTGTATCCCCAGTGTGATGATTCTGGCCATCACTTTCGAAAGCATCCCGTGATGCCATTTAGTAGTAGGTATTCTACTCCTGGGTTGCTGAACCCGAGATTCATCCTACTTCATGTTGTTAGTATTTGCTAGTGCCTTTAGGATATTAGTAACCTTGCGATAGTCCTCAAGGTCCGTGGTATTTCCTTCTTCCAAATACTACGAACCGCTTATGGCAGAAGTTCTTTTGAGCCAAAAGATCACAATAAGAGTGCTCTTAAGGAGTTCTCCATTCATAATTGTGAATCTGCCAATTCTACCTTTCTACATGGGTTATCCGGAAGAAATGTTGAACTTGCTCGACATACTAATCTGTGCATCCACAACTCAGAAAATTATATGTTCCTTTGAGTTGTTCTCTTAGATGCCTTCTGACCTTCATCTATCAATTGATAGCCAAGGGTATGTGTGCATTTGTGTTCATCGATGCATTTTATCCTTGTGGTCCGTCAAGCCATTCTATTCCGGAATGACTAGGAGAAACAAACTCCAGTACCTCATCCATTTCTAGGATTGGGTCAAAGTAGTTGTATCCCGCAGATCAAAATGCCAATTCAGCTTTTGATTCTGTTCCACCTGGAGTGTTACCATCTTTATGTCAAGAATGTCATGGAAATTGCACCTCCTCTTATGCATTCTTGATGCAGTGATACTTCTCACCATCATCATTCATTCCTCGGTCTTCGTGTTGTTGTAACCGGAATGCCGACAAGTGAATTGTGATGTGTGAAATCAATACTCCGAGCAACTTGTTGCTTGGCAGCTAATGGACATTATCCTCATTCTTGGCATGTTGGTTATTAAAACATCATCCTGAGATTGATCGTGCTACCTAGTCCTTAGTCTCTGGTGCATCCTTCGATCTATGAGTTAGGATTCTGTCAAGTCCTCACTCGTTCGATCATATCGTCTTGCCCTCAAAAGCAAGATTGTTCTCGAGCTTAGTAACATACCGGTGGTTCGTGACTTTCCAAATATCTTCTTGGAAGTGTTACCGGGTTGTTCCCTGACTGTTATGTTGAGCCCGTGATCAAGTCGGTTTCTTGTGAACCACCCTTTCTCCAAGAATCTGTGTTGGACACCCCTGAGCTAGTTGGTTAAGCCAAACAACAACTTGGAGAGTTGGAAGATAAAAGCTTGCCTAACTTAGTTCGATCCAAAGGGATATTCTTGTGTAGTGTGTGTTGAAGAAGGATGATATCTTCATCGATTGGTCCCTGTGATCAGTTGTTGGATCTATTGTCCTACCAATTCTTTGACTTGAGTATGGGCCATTGTCAAGTCAAATCAGAACCAACGATATTCGTAATGTTGTCTTACTCGTGGTTGATCCTTCGAGCATACACCATTACCTCTTTTGGTCTGACCAATACTATCACGTGTTCACATGATGGTGGAAGTCCAGTGATATGGAAATTCCGATGAGTTGCTGTTGAGCCCATCAGTAGCATTTTGTCTCCCCCATGAGTCATGTTGAGCATCAACCTAGTATTGGAAACTTGTGTAAGCAATTCTTCGTGTTTCGTTCATGAAGCATATGTTTGGATGAAAGTAGTGACTTCCTCTAATTCATGTGCATCTGGTGTAAGTTGCCGCCATGAATTTGAGAAAGGTTTGTTTTGTTCCTTTGGAATCATCCCAAGTCACCATGCACGCATAAGTATTCTATGGCATGATAGACTGATCATCTTCATTTCATATGAATTCCATAGCACACCAAGCCACTGATTGACTTGTTCAAGGAAAAGACGTCTATGCTTGGGATCTAATCCATGGACTTGTGTAAAGACTTCGATACCCTCGATGATGGCTCCCCACCCGAACTCGGTAGTGTTTTATTATAAGACTACCATGTGGTCATGCTTGTCTAGGACAACGTGTTCACATGTTTGTAGCAAAACCAGCTCACGTTTTGGAGCTTGCTATCGTAGTTCATATCCCGAGAATCTCGCAACGTCTTCTCGTCGATTTGTGTTGCAACTTTTCCTGTTCAGACATGCTGAGTCTGAAGTATCCTATTCCCAATCGGATCTGAATCTCAGGCAGATATGATGGTTGGAACATTCCAACAGTTGCATTTCGTTCCCAGCTTGCACCGTCCTTGTGTTATCTCGCTATAGACGGTCTTCTTAGCAATTCTTGTCCAGGGTTATCTTCAAAGTGGATTTACCTAGGCCCCCTCCACCTCCGATGATAAGCAAAAATCATCCATTGCGTTGTCTTCAATAAGGTAGTCCACATCATCCATTCTAGTCTGGGTGTACCATTCCTTTGCCTTCCACCACCTGATCGCTTGCGATTGCCAAAGGCTGGTATAAAGAGTTCCAATGATCTTGTATCAAAAGTAATTCTTTTTGCCACTTAAGGGAATAGTTCTTGCGTCACCTTTCTCGAGGAGTCCTGCTACGGGATCATGGTAAATATTTTTTTCGCCACCTTGACACCATCCACCATCTTCCTAAAGCGTGGAATTGTTGCCACTAATCAAACCTCGTTGTTGTTCCCCCATCCCTCTCGATGCATTTTATGTCTCAACTCAAGATGTGTCACCGTCTCAGTCCGTGAGTCGATCCTATTTGCTTGATCTTCGTGAAGATCGAATCATGTAGGGTTTCCCCTTCTTTCTGTTGTCGTGTCGGGTGAAGATCTCGAAGACGTCAAGACCAAGTGAACCAACATCTTCGAGAAGGCAATTGGATCATGGAGATTGTAATAGTTTGTGACCTCCCTTTTTCCTCTTACCTCATGTCTTGAATCTCGGGGCGAGATTCTTGTTAGTGGGGGTGAGTTGTCACAGCCCTAGAATTGCTTGACATTAGTTGCATTAAGGCATTCATGTCATCATGTTAACTTCCATGAAAATTGAAATGGGGATTGTTGAAACCCTAGCACCAATTGAATTCTAATAGGTTCAAATAAAATCATTTTCAATAATCCCAAAATGCCCTGTGAAAATGTTCATGATTAATGGATAAAGGTGAAAGCCTCTTCCAAAATGATGAACATATCTTATAGGTCATTCTGGATTTTGAATTAAATCTTAAACCATTTGACTTTGGGCATTTAAACACTATAAATAATTTAAATGCTCAATTAATGTTGGAAGTATTTGTGGGCCATAGAAATAATTCAGAAAGTGCCCGTGAATATTTTCAGGATTTATAAAATTGATTTGGTTTTTAAAACTGGATCAAAAACAAACTGCAAAATAGAAAACAGAAACAATATTAAAGAGAGAGAGAAGAGGCCCCAGGCCATTTACCTCGCCCACCTGTCTAGCCCACCCACCGGCCCTCCCTCGCCTCGCCGACGTGTCCATGGCCTCCGCCGTGACGCCCCCGTCCTCCTCACCGAGTCTCCCGACGCCGGAGCGCCCCGAGGCACCGCCCCACCGTTTTCCCCTCTTCGGACCCGCCGGTCGCCGTCGCCCAATTCGCCGGCTCCGGTGCCCACCCGAGCTCACCGACGGCCCCATCGCACTCACGGTGAGCCCCGAATCGATTTTCCCTTTTCTCCGACTCATTCTCCCCCTCTAGCTACCACTCCCACCGTGACCGAACCCCGGCCGCCGCCGTTTTGGTCGCCGCCGTTGGTTCTGGCCACCATAGCTCCGGCCACCACCACTAGTCGACGCAGCTCGCTCCCAGGAGTCGAACGCGCTCCCCCGCCCCTTCTGTCGTGCTCCGCAGCCCCGTTCCGCTCAAGGCCGTAGCTCCGGCTGCCGCCAAAGCTCGACGCCGGCGGGATTCCGGCCGCCCCCACACCTCCCGTTGGTCCCCCTAGATGCGCGGGATCACGGGCTCCCTCCTGGTGCCCTCCGCCGCGCCTTTAGCCACCGGAGGAGCAATCCCGCGGCGCTCCGCCGCGTTCGACGTCGCCGGCGTCAAGCCGCCGGTGGCGATGACCCTTTTGACCGGGGGTTTGACCACCCCGGGTCGACTGACATGCGGGCCCCGCCCGGCTAACTAATTTAGTTAGGTTTAAACTAATTTAACTAAACTAGGTTAGTGCTAATTAACTAGGTTAGTTTAGTTAGTCACTGACGTGTGGCCCCCACACGTCAGGTTTGACCCGGGGCGCCCTGTTGACCCGCTGACGTCACATTGACGTCAGGCTGACGCAATATATATTTTCTAGATTTAATTTAACTCAGTAAATTCCAGAAAATACTCTAAACTTCTAAAAATCATATAAATTCAACCGTAACTCGGATGGAAATAATTTATATATGAAAAATGATCAGAAAAATATGAAGAATCTGTTTATGCCATGATCATGCATGTTTGAACAAGTTAACATCACTGAATAGGAGGAATCATGATTAGGGTAAATTATGAAATAGCATTTGGGGTTGGAGTTCAACCTTGTTTGAATTCCACTTCAACTAACTTGGAGTATTGTTGCATTAGGTAAATTCAGTACATTAATATGACATGTCATTCATGTGAATGTGCATTGCATTGATTGTGTTCTCTCTTGTTTGCGGTGTTTGTTCCTCCGGTGAGCGATGTACCGACGATGATTATTCGATGACACCGATGAAGAACTATTATCTTCGAAGTGCCGGCAAAGCAAAACCCCTTGTTCATTCCGATATAATCCCACTCTCTCGCTCCTGCTCTATTTTATTGCATTAGGACAACAACGACTCATGTGTTACTTGCTGCGTAGCTGAACCCCTTGATCCTTTGCATGACCTGTCATTCCACAAGAATTAGATGAAACCCACTAGCATGAGTAGGAATTGTTTGAGCCATGATGTGCCTACTCATTTATGCTTGTTTGTCATGCCTGCTATCGCTTAGAGTTGAGTCGGGTCTGATTCATCGGGAATGAATTGGAATTGTTATGAACATGTCCTATTGTGTGTGAGCTAAGGTGTGAACACGATTTGGTAAAGGTAGCGGTGAGAGGCCATGTAGGAGTACATGGTGGGTTGTCTCATTGCAGCCGTCCTCGAGAACTGAGTTACGTGTTTGTGATCCATGAAACAGTTACTACCACGCATTGGGATCCTTAATTGACCCTCTCGGCTTCTTAACCACCCTTGTCCTCATCCGGGAGTTGCAAGTAGTTTCGTGTTTGTAGCATCTTTGGGGCACGCATAGCGCTGACCTTAGGGGTGGGTTGTGTTGCGGTAGGCACTGCGGGTCTGTGTACCGAAAGTGCCCGTTTGGTATCTCGGGAACCTTGCACACATCGTTCGGGGCTGTATGGGAAACCTCGGCGGACTCCTGCGGATGGAACCCGAATAGGCGATAAACCTGGACTAGGGATTTGAGTGTTTAGGTAGGCCGTGGCCGACACCCACGCTGGGCTTCCGCTTGAAGGTTGCCGAGTACATGTCGTGTACGGCGGTAAGTGGTGAGCGTGTGTGAAGAAGTACACCCTGCAGGTTTAATATGATCTATTCGAATAGCCGTGTCCACGGAGAAGGACTTCTGGGTTGCCTATATCGGTTCATAGACAAGTGAAAGTGGATACTCTAAAATGCGCAAGATAAGCGTGAGTGCTATGGATGGCGTTCTCGTGGGAGGCGGGGCGGGTCCATAGTGGTGTATTGCCATGGTGAATATGTGGACTCGTGTGCGCCACCTCAAAAGAGTTACTTGCGATCGTAGTTCAGATAGCCACCGAGTCAAAGCTGGCTTGCTGCAGTCAAACTCCACCACCCCTTTTGATAATGATGCATATGTAGTTAGATCGATGTAAGTCTTGCTGAGTACAATTGTACTCACGTTTGCTTATTTTATGTTTTGCGAGAGACGTCGGTCTCGCTAGTAGTTCCACGTGGACTTGACGTTTAGCTTGTTACCTCAGCTACGATCTTGTGCCTCGGCAGGATCTGGTAGATAGTCGCTCCTCAGCCTTTTTCATTTATAGTTGTCTACTCGGACATGATTAGCTTCCGCTTGTGCTTTGACTTGTATGCTCGAGTGTTGGGTCATGAGACCCATGTTTGTAATATCTCACTCCTCGGGCCTAATGAATAATATCTGAGTCGTAGAGTTATGTTGTGATGCCACGTCGTATTTACACATATTGAGCATATTGTGTGTATGTTTGAAATGCTTGGTATGTGTGGGATCCGACAAACTAGTTGTTTATCCTTGGCAGCCTCTCATATGGGGAAATGTAGTCTCGTGCCTCCGAGCGATAGTAGTCCGCTGACCCGGTTCACGGAGTCCTGCTAGCCCAAAGACTACTGCTTGGACACTTGACTGGCGGCATGTGTTTCACTTCGTTCCTATGTCTGTCCCTTGAAATGTCACGCGGTGTTATTCGAGTCCTGCCTAGCCTGCTACAGCCGGGATACCGGAGTCCTGTTAGCCCAGTGCTACAGCCCGAATATATCGTTGATGACCGACATGCTCGATGTGATTCATGTATGCCTGTCCCCATGGGTTAGTGCCGCTTTGGGTTCACGACTAGCCATGTCGGCCCGGGTTCTTTGTCATATGGATGCTAGCGACACTATCATATACGTAAGCCAAAAGACGCAAACGGTCCCGGGCCATGGTAAGGCGACACCCGTGGGAATACCGTGCGTGAGGCCGCAAAGTGATATGATGTGTTACATGCTAGATCGGTGTGACTTGGGATCGGGGTCCTGACAGGGGGTTGGTCTCCATTGCCAACGTTTGGCCCATCGACGCCGCTAGCAAGATTGCGCCAGGTGTTCGTAGTGCACGCATGCAGTACATCGCACGGTAGAGGGAGGTTGGCTCCTGGGTGTCGTAGACGGGTAAGTTTGCTCCGTAGTTGGATAATTGATTTGCTGCCCAGAGTGAGATGATTTGAGTGAAAGATCCGAATCTGCACCCATAAAAGCCCTGCCATTTAAAGAAGCCCGAGGCCGAGACGGACAATTAATCCCTTTGTGCCCTGGGGCCGAACAATGCAGGCAAATAATTCGGGCGTGACAGTTAAATTTGTCATGCCCCCATTGTAAACATTTAGCACAGAGAAGGCCCCAAGCAGGGACCAAATCATTCACTTCCCTGGAGTTATATCCTGCCCGCAATAAATCCGTGATATGAGCCTGGGAGAGCAAAGGCGGCCAGGAAGTATTTGGATGAGCATATATGAGCGCCGGCACAAGGAAACTTTGCGGCAATTTCGGGTAAATGATATTGCATGGAAACTGGAAAGCGCCAATCTGAAGTAAAGGCTCCGAAGATTCTTCGGGGCATTGAATGCTCGTGTCTGCTGATTCCGAAAGCACCATGGAACGTACGTCGTGCTCATGGGATGGTGGTGCTTCAAAAGAACATGAGGCTTCATGACTGTTCTTACCAGGGAAATCCATTGAAACGATAGGCACGAGTCCAAATTTGCACAACTCATTTGAGGTTGAAGGATCAAGTCCTGAGGGTTGTGTGAAAACCGTAGGAGCAATGCGTACAGCCACAGGACTACGATGAGCAATAGATTCTAGTCTCTCATCCGCATGGCAACGAGAATCCAAGTGCTTGAAACCATTGAAACGACCATTGAACAGGTGGAAATGGCAGATGAAATCGGGCCAGATACGGTCCTTGAGGCCATGAATAAAATGTCCAACCTTGTTCCCAGCCACAGAAAAACGAAAGGACCTCTCAAAAATCTTAGAGACCTTAAAACCAAGATGATGACCACCAATGCAGCACTGTAATGCCACCCCCACAGATTCCTCATTTAGGGGGAATGAAGCTGAAGAAAAGGATACAACCAAGAAAAATTCCTTGGTCTTGCGCGAAGGAGAGAAGTGCACCGTCTCGCCAAACCGACGACGTACCTGATCGGCCACTGCAAGGCCAGGGTTGAAATCCCAATGCAGGAGCTCTTCCATGACGTGGATCCTTGGCTAGATCCATGAGGAGAGGTGGAGCAGGTGGGAGGAGAGGAGAGGAGGAGAGGAGTAGGTGGAGGAGATCATTGCCTTGTATGAGGACTGGTTGCGCGAGGAGAAGTACAAATTTGTTGGTGGATGGTGTGGTGGCTAGAGCCGAGCGCTTCCAACGAATTCACATGTATGTTGTCTTTTTTAAAGAAGTATTTGAAAGGGTTGTAGTGCAAAAGAGGCTCTAAGGCTTATGAGAAATCATTTTTAAAAGAATTAAAGCTCAGGAAAATTAATTATAGAAATAATTCCACTGATAAAAGAAATGTTTCAAGAGAGGGTATACAAGTCCAAGAACATCTGAAAAGTTTTTACTTGGGGTGGAAACTCCACAACTCAGAAGAAAGAGTGGTTCTGAATCAAAGAAAAATCCAGAAAATAAAAATTTAATTTACCAAGGCAAAATTTTAATCAATAAATCATCGTTAAATGTTTGGGGTGTTACAACACTACCCCCCTTAAGAAAAATCTCGTCCTCGAGATTTGCTAAGGGTTGTTTTGAAAATATTACTCCTATTAGCTGAAACCAAATAGTTTACTCATAGCACAAACTTAGAGTACAATGCATGAGCTGCAATACATAAATAAATGCTGGGACAATGAACATAGTAGTGATGTCTATAATGAAAACGGTAAATGGACAGGGTCCTGAGAAAAAGTCTCTGGTATTGGGGCACACTCCTCTTCTATCGGGGGAAGCGGGTTGACTAGTCGGTGAATGCGTCTCTCCTGGTTGGGCCTCAGTGGTCTGCCGATGGCGATCTGAGGATTTAAATCAGCGAGACTCTGGAGATAACCCTTTACTCGATGGGCTAAATGCTCTTGAGCGATGACATACTGTGCAAGGTTGGCCAGTATTGGGTCTCTCTCAATTCATCCACTGGGGAAAGACGCTACTTCTCCGGGTGTTGCACGACTTGGGAAGTAATAATACCCTTGTTCGCTGGCATAGGGTACCGCAAATCGAAGGCGAGCAAGTGCTTCGTTCGCAGCAGCTTCTATGGCCATATGCGGAGTCGGCATAGATTTCCCCACGAAGGAGACTTCCGTTGGGTCTTGGTTTGGGTTTGCAGGAGGAATGTGCACCACTGCCCAATATTTCGAGGTGGAGGGGTGATCCTTGATTTGAGAAACTCGTACTGGGGAGGATGGATAGCACTCATGGTACTGCGGGTAAAGTCCCATAATATTTTAACAAAACTACCTGGGGTGGCATTCGGGGTACTTAGATAAATACTAGGGCTTGGCATGGCAAAGAAATGGCTGTGAGTGTTGTGGACAAGGTGAGGGGTACCTGGTAAGGTCACGGGGTGGCCTTTTATATAACATTGGGGCTGGGTTATTTACCGCGGTGAGGTGCAATCAATTTGTCGATACTTCTCTATGGGGCCGGGGTCAATGCTACAGATACACATATACCACAAAAGTGATGTATTACTGTGGGTGTCGTCGGGGTGGTTTTTGGTATCTGTGCCCGGAATTTAAAGAAATGCAACCGCACACCAACATACTTATGTATGGTTACTCTTCAAAACAGAGGCACACAAGCCGGCTGCATTAATTATGGCGATACAGAATCACACAATTACAGGGCGTAGAAATACTAAGGCTCGGTACTACTCGAGTGACTTAGTCTACCTCGTTAATATCTAAGCGGGCGTGCCTTGTGGACGTCGAGGCTTCTCCACGGGTTTCACCGTCGGGGTTAGCTGGATGGAGTTGAGGGGCTGCAGGGTCGGGGTAGCGATGATGACCATCGCGGGGGTTGTTGGCCACAATCCCGTTGGAGCGTGTTCCCAAAAGGCGACGAAGCACTTCTGGGGACACCAAAGTATTCTGGTCGATGGCTGGGGCAGATCTCAAGGACTCGATCGGTTGTCCGAACAGCACGACCGTGTTATCAGCGTCGGGCTCATCTTCTACTCTTGCTGGGGCTCGGCGGATCAGTTCTCCACAAGCTGCGATCAGATCCAGGGTGATTTGATTGAACAGTTCCTCTAGTGCACTTACATAGCGCACCAGTTGCAACAATGCAGGATCCGTCTCGTGATCTCCGTTGGCATCCTGGGGTGGCCTACCATACCCGTCACGGCTAGGTAGTAGTAGAACGAGCGACAGTTAACTCTGGGCGACAAGTGCCAAAGTTGAACTATAGTCTCTCGAGCTGCTAATTGGATGGCTTGTGGCTCAAAGGAAGTTGTCCTTCCGGTGAACCTGTAGGGGCGTTCTGGCGATAGACCCCTACCATAGACATGCACAGTGGCCCAGAATTGACGGCTCTCACCGCTCATGGGTCCTTGGTACACAACATATTCTGGGGGCTCTTCTAATGCAAAGGCACGGCGGATGAGGTTTGCGAGCATGGTCACAAAACCTCCAAGGTTGGTTGCTGTGGTCTCATTGTGCACGATGGGTCCAGGCATTATGTCTCGGTTTGGGGAAGAGGTTGTGCTGTGCTGAGTTGAGGCTAGTGTGCCCTTTTTATAGAAAAAGGGGACGGAGTCTTCCTTCGCACGCTTGCGAAATAGACTATTTAGGCGTAGGTCACTGGTGCGTGATCGACAGGCTAGGTTGATAGGTTGGGCACCGACTGCCAAAAGGTGTCGGGATCACTGTGTGGCTATGTTACATGAGAATCTTGGCTAGGGTTAGGTTAAGGTCTGGTGGGTTGGTTAACCTAGGTTTATCGACCTGGCTAAGATAGGATTAGCCAATGGTGAGCTTGGCTCTGATACCAAGGATGTCAGGGCCGGATTTTCGGGATATCAATTTCCTAGAAATGGTCCTTGTGCTCACCAGCCCCAGGATTACTGTTAGCTGATGAGGCACCAACTTCATACATAAATTCAAAGCGAAATACAAAATATGTAGTACAAGACCATTCTGGCATATGAGTACAACAAATGGTTTCTAGTGGCTGATGGTGGAAGCGGTTTGTGGTCCTTCAGCGTCTATGGGACTCCATTTCCCACAGGAACAGCTGACCAGGGTAACTCCTATCTTGTGAGGCTCTGTCACCATTGCGTGGGTTCGGGGCTGTCATCGCAGCGCTCCTCTCCATGCAAGAAATCTGGCCAAGACAATAGCGAGGGACAAGCCGGTGAGTACTTTTGAATGTACTACATAAACATTATGAACACAGGTATAATATAACAAATGATAATCATGCTCTGAAATAGTCTATGTTCACAACATCAGTCACGAAATAACAATCCATGATGCACGCAAGCAGGGTTATTTATATATAACATGAATATGCAATAAGGGAGTAGAAATAGAATGCACCGATCGGGTGTCTGAAGCGACGCCTCGAAAGGATAATAATATAAACCATGCCTCAGTCGGGCGTCTGAGCGACGCCACATAAAGGGCTTATAAATAAAGTAAATAACAAGCGTGCCACAGTCGGGCGTCTGTGCGACGGCACATAAAGGGCTTATAAATTAAAGAAATAACAAGCGTGCCACAGTCGGGCATCTGAGCGACGGCACATAAAGGGCTTATAAATAAAAGGAATAACAAGCGTGCCACAGTCAGGCGTCTTTGCGACACCACATAAAGGGCTTATAAAGTAATCTGAACGACAAGCATGCCACAGTCGGGCGTCTCCGCGACACCACATAAAGGGCTTATATGAGAGTAATCTCAGTGAATATCCAGGAGGTAGAACCGTCCTAGGGATACTCAATAATTCAAATAATGTAAATGGTTAGTCCATGATAAAAGTAATCATAATCATCATGAGTCACAAGTCACGATCCATGTTTTGGTTTAGCAATCTTCCCTCCGAAGACCGACACTAAGACCGACACTTTACCCATCCCAGACTGTAGTCCTTACCCATGGACACGGCTATTCGAATAGATATAACCTCTGCAGAGGGTGTACTCTTTACCCACGAGTAACGGATTCCTTTAGTCCGTCGGGACTAATTCCATTTACGGTCTTTTAATTGAAAACACACCTAACCCGCACACACCAGCTTAACTTACCAGTGTCTGGAATCACCCACGACACCTGTTAAGCAAAACTCTAAGTGGGGAGGCTACAACCTTGATTAGCATGGGATCAAATTTATACCACGCGCTACTAAGGGGTGCCCCCTCTCGGTGCCAACTGGAAACACCCATGCCCCCGGACCAGGTGGCATGCCTACCGGATGCAGCAGGTATCTTCCACCATGGCCTCTCTGTACGGTATGTGCCAAGAAAGGGGTTGACAACTTACTGAACTGTACCCTACCTGCGGCAGGGACAAGTGGTAGTACGAAACAAGTATGGGGGTTACTGGAACAAGACTCGATCCATGGTCGACTCAGGAGGTTTATGTATTCCCTACATGATTAGCATAACAAGTATATTTCAACCAACAGACAGAATCACCACTCATCATACCTCATCATGCCATACTGGACACAACCGTCTCGACGAGGAACTAGAGACAAGCTCGTGTCTACCCAAGACAGAGACTTTCCCTGCTTCCTTCCGGTAGGCATGGAAGGCATACGAGGGTGTTTACTATCACAAGCATATCCATTTGCAACAGCAAAGAATCTTCATTATGCACTCATGCGTATGATCATATCATCACATAAAATAACGAATGCTCCATGTCAAGGTGGTGTTGTAACCGTATCAAACAACACACAAAAATATTATTCTAGGGTTCAGAATGCTTGCCTTCAAGAGTATGCAAGTGGGAGTGCACTTTTTGAAAGTTGTTTCCTTCTTCAAAAATCCTATTTTGAGAAAATTCAAATTAACACATAGTTTCATAACAGTACAAAAAAGGTGTTTGTAAAATTTTCAAATAAATATGGAAATAAACTAGACAGAATTTGAGAAACAACAGAATAAGAATCAAGTCAATTGGACTTATATTTAAAAAGTTATAGCCAGTCAAAGTACTGAGATGGTTTTTTGTTCTTCCGGCTTAATATTGATCACCCCAGGTTATTAAGTGCCAGGTGAATTCCAACTTTCAGGAGTTAAATTTACCCGCATGGGTGGGGTCATATAAGCTGGCGAGATTACCAAAAAGATCACAGGATAAAGCAAGCAATTTTTGGAAATAGAAGATCAATATAAGCTGGAAGGATATAGCGATGGCGGCTTAAGAAAGTATTAAGCGACATAAACATGCGCGAAGGCATGGCAAAAGTCGAGAGGTTTTTTCTACCCTATTACAAGACTCCCCGATTCTGAATAATGAAGCATTGTTTTCACAAAGACATAAACATATGACGCCTGGCGATTCACTCCTTTGGTTGTCTTGAAGAATCCGGGTTATCCTTCTCCGCCTCTCCGTCGGCTGCCTTGTCCTGGAAGGTGGACGATGCCCAGTCAATGCCACTCAAAGCTTCAAACTCAGCTTCGTCATCTATTAAACCGGCTGGGTCGACTTCAGGGGCAAAGGTATGCTTACGGATTGGAGGGATCAGGCTGACGTCGTCATAAAGAGGCGTTGGGATTCTCCGGTTCTCACTGTCATAGCCGGGCTGATACTTGGTAAGGTCAGTATCATTCCCAATAAGCGTGGCCACAGGGCGTACCTCCTAAACGCAGGCGGCGAAATCTTTCTCATCAAACACGGTACCATCCTCCTTTAAACTTGGGTATCCAAGAGCGATGTCAGCCGGGTCTAGTTCTGGCATAAATGCTTTGGCGTGGCTCAATGCAGCTATGGCTCCGGTTCTTGCAAACGCCCGCCTTAGCTCTTGGATCCGTTGAGGTAGCATAGCAAGCCGCTTTAACATTTCAGCCAGGAGATGGGGAACATCATTTGACAAAACCACAACGGCCAAAGCACGTTGTGACCCAGCATAGAGTTGCTCCACTAGAGTATAAACCGCCTTTAACTTGATCAACATGTTTTGATTAAGGTTTGAGCTCCTGGGGCCTGCATTAACAAGTATTAGGTGAGCCGGAGGTAACAATTGCAATAGTCATCGAAAGAAGGCCTGCAGTATTCAATGTTTGCACAAGTGGCTTACCAAAGATTGTTGAGACCATTTGGGATATTTGGCACTTTAAGCCGGATAGCTCGGCTGTTGTTTCTGCAAGTGATGTCTCTACTGTCTCGACACGGGTCACTAGTGAGGCCTTTTCATCAGCCCAGATTTTCTTCTCCGTTGCAAAAATTTTCTTCAACTTCTCTTGTTCAGAGACGCTGAATTCAAATTTGGAGTTGGCCTTTTGAATTTCAAGTTCTTGAGCTGCCAGGCGGCTCTTAAGGTCAGCAATCTCCGACTCAAATTGACTTATGGTGGCTTGCATTCGTGCCGGGTTATAGTCAGAATCATGGTAAGATAACATTAAGTCCCAAGTACATTGCAAGCAAAGGTACTTGACACTTGGGGGCTAATGTATGCTGAAGAATTTTAAACTTACAATGCCGGTTCATGGAAATTAAGTCCCAAGCACTTTCCAAGCAAAGGTACTTGACACTTGGGGGCTAATGTGTATCGCAAGTTCAAAGTATCATGTTACAACCGGGTTAAATATCTTCTTTGTAAACCGGACAAAGCAGTGCTAAGAAGGTTTCTAAGTCTACAGCATATTTATTCATAAGCAATAGACTTGGGGGCTGATATAGTAAGTATGATTAAGAAAAGTAGCATAAGTTATACCTCAGATTTTTGCTGTATTTGCTTCACCATGTCAATTTCCAGGTCACGGCTGCTATGTACTTGATTGATATAGCCGGAGACTATATCTCCAATGCTCAAATGAGTATAGTCAGCAATGTCTAGCTTGGCCTTTCAGCGTTCCAGAAACACCTCCTTGGCAGAGCACTTAGCAAGGACAGTGGGCTGTCCCGGCTCAACAAACTGAGTCTTCAGAATTTCAACTTCCAGATCAATTGTCTTGGCCTGGCTAGGAGCTTCCGTGTTATCAAAGCTGTTGAGAGTATCTTCGGCGGGTGGATCAGAGGATGGTGCTGGAATATCATAGGTTGGTTCAGGCGGCGGCTGATGGGTAGAACCGTCAGGAGCAGCCGTGCCAAGCTTCGGTTCAGTCGCGACCGGCTCTTTGGACGACTTACTCTTTTTTGCCCTCTTACTGGGTTTCACTTGCATGTTGTGGATAAAGGCAGAAGGATGAGTTCAAAAGCATGAGTAAGGTAAGGCATAAGATAAACAAAATTACATTACCCTGGGGCAGTTTGGAAGGCCGGCATGTTAGATTGCATAGACTCGCCGGAGGAAGGAGAGGTATCCTGATAATTGGAGTCAGATGAATTGAGAGGTTGACGAATTAAACCCGCCAAAGGAAAAACAGAGCGCAAATCGGAGATAACCTCATCCGACGCTTCTGGTTCGTCGCCGTAGTCGGAGGAGAGCTCTACATCCTTGCTGGTCCGGGTCTGCCTCCGGCTTTCAAATTGCTGTTGCTTCAAAATAAATTAAGGATATTGGTAAGCCAAAGGATGTGAAAATCTTACTTTCCGGGTTACACTTCGAATTTTCTGATGCAGCAGGGGCTCAGAGTCGGAGGAGATTATTGTTACCTCTTCCTCGACGGATTGGCTGTTCCCCGTATCTTCCTGAAAAGATTTAATGTCAGCAAGGTGATGATAAAGAGTCAAGGGAGTTAAAAAGTTACCTCTTCTTCATCATCATCAGTATCGTCAAGTTTAAACATATCTGAAGCGCTTGGCTTGCTCTTCTTTGAAGTTCCAGTCTTGGCGGCTTTCCTTTCGGCTCTTTTTGCCGCCCTGGCTTGTTTGGCCGCCTCATGATTATACTTGACCTTCTAGAAGTTATCATCGGCCTGTGAAAAATGATAAGGGGTTATGAGTAAAAGCAAGGTATAACACAGTAAGGAGTAAGTTATTGAGGTTGATGACTTACTGCAGGGGCCGGGTTCTTCTTGCAGAAAGGAAGTAAGCCAAAGGCATTACTAGTCACTGTGCCCTCTTTCAACAACGTCTGAGTCGTAGCCTCCACCACATCATCTGGTAAATCGTCGGGACTATGACGAAGTGGGTCATTTTTCTCGCATGAGTAGGTGCACATTAAGCCGGGGCGGCGGCTTAACGGAATCACTCGCCAAGCGATCCAGACTCGGACCAGGTCAATGCCATCTAAGCCATTTCCCAAAAGAGCTTTGATTTTGCTAATGGTGGGAGCAAGTGGCAGACGTTCAACAGGAGTCAGTTTATCCGGCAGCGGGTGGTTGGATTCAAGGCGCAAGGCGCGGAAGCCGGGCAGAGGATTTTCCTCAGCGGAAGAACTGTCCTGACAGTAAAACCACGTCTGATTCCAATCCTTTGGGTGACTCGGCAGTTCAGCATAAGGAAAAAGGCAGTCTCTCCGCCGCTGAATCGAGATGCCGCCAAGTTCCAGACTGGGCCCGTTGGCGCGTTCGTTCTGTCGGTTTAAATAAAACAATTCCCTGAATAAAAGTAAGTTGGGTTCTTCTCCAAGGTACACCTCGCAGAAAACTTGGAAGTTGCAAATATTTGACACGGAATTGGGCCTATGTCTTGAGGCCTGAGATCAAAAAATGCAAAACATCCCTGAAGAATTTTGAACCGGGTGGAGCGAAGCCCCGGCTCATATGATCAGTAAACACGATCACCTCGACCTCCTTAGGTTGAGGTTTCTCCTCTGACGGATTAGGACCACGATAAGACATGACCTCCTTCTTAGGCAGATGGCCGGACTTCACGAATTCAGACAAAGTGCTCTTCGTAACAGTGGATTTGACCCAGTTGCAGGTCACGGGAGCTTTGGGAGCCTTGGGTGCCATTGTATAAACTGAAGCCTATGACAAAATAAGAGTTTCCGGTTCAAATTTAACCTGGAGGAAAACATTTTAAGTCTATTCAAGATGGCGGCTTAAGAAGGGGCCTAATGATATATGGGTAACTATGCAGTGATATTTAAGCTGCTACAGGTATCAAAGGCAGTAAAAATTTCTTAAGTCGCGGGAAGCAAGCAAGGTTGACAGATCAGTGTCATTTACTTAAACCGGCCACATGGACAATCATGGTTAAACAAATTCGACAGTTTGCATAAGGGTGGAACAAACATGTTTCACAACTTGCGGTTATTATTTTGGATCAAACGGCTGTTCTGAAAAGAAAAATTTCTAGACCTAGTACTGGCACAGATGAAGTTCATAGGCTCGAACGGGGCCTCTGTGCAACGGAAAGGGATCTATTTGCATTTGGAAACGGGTGCGAAACAACCACCGCAATAGTTCTACACTGTCTGAAGATCAAAAGGGGGCATTGGAGGTAAAAACTGTCAAGGGTTTGGTTCCGGCGGTGATGAACGCCGATAAACTCGAAGAAGCCTTAATGCATATCTAAAACAGGGGAAGAAAGGAACTCACAGATGTAGATTGGCTGCGGAGGTCCGCCGTTGTTTTTTCTGGTCGGGCTCAGGTTGATGCAGTGGCCGGAGTTGGTGAAGACGAGGAGCTTCGCAGCGGCGGCGGCGGAGCTCGAGTAACAGAGGCACAGCGAGAGGAAGAGGATGACCGAAAGGGGGGAGAATGGAAGACCTAGGTCATGCCTATTTATAAGGGGAGACCGACTGAGACGGCACGAGAAACGAGGAGATTAATCATCATTATCCAGTGGCCCTGACGCCTCGGTTTTCGGAACGGTCAGTAAAAGCAAAGACCCGTTGGAGGATATGACGTAGTAAAATATGAATTTAAGTAAAGATGACGTCACGGCGGGTTAACGCAGATCCAGAAGATGACATCATGGCGGGTTAAAAACCTTTACACAGGCACAAGACTGAAGGTTTATTTCTTAAGGTATTTTAAGATTGACATGAACCGGTTCAAATCAATCGGGGGCCTAATGTTGGGGATATAACTATTTGTGTAAGCCGCCCAGGAGGGGCCGTGTTACGCAAAGAAGACTCATCAAAAAGAAGCCCAAGGCCAAGCATGAAGATGGCAGTTCAATAAAGGGGCTGAAGCCCACACGCGGCTTAAGGCCCATGGTGATAAACCGCCATAATGACATGACTTGTATCATAAGGTAGAATTAACTAGTCACCGAACCGGACACTGTTTATGAGCCGGCCGGGACTCTATAGGCCGTCGGGCATCCACCCATGTATATAAGGGGACGACCCGCTGGCGGCTTAGGACAGGAAACAACTCATCGAGAACCGGGCATAGCATATCTCGCTCCCTGGTTATCGAAACATCAAGCAATACCAACCCAAGTAGACTTAGGCCTTACCTTCACCGTAAGGGGCCGAACTAGTATAAATCTCTCGTGTCCTTTGTCCCGATTAACCCCTTTAAGCTACCTAGTTGCGATGGCTCCACGACTAAGTCCTTGTAAGAGGACATCTATCGTGACAATTCCACGACACCAGGCTCTTGGGGTAGCCGCTTAGATGCCCTTCTGGCGATGTCGTCGGCTTCCTTGTTGGTGCCACGGGGCACATGCTGCAATTCCAGACCCAAGAACTGCTTCTCCATCTTGCGCACCTCCGCGAGGTATGCCTCCATGTGCTCGTCCTTTGGCTCATATATTTTGTTGCAGAAGTTGACGAGGAGCTGCGAGTCGCCCTTGATGGTGAGACGCCTCACCCCCAGGGCCACCGCAGCCCTGAGGCCAGCTATGAGGCCCTCGCACTCTGCTATGTTATTGGAGACCTTCTCGCCCTGCTAGAAGCAGAGCTGCACGGCGTAGTAGAGCTTGTCTAGGGTGGGTGAGATGACCACCGCTCCAGCCCCCGCGCCCTGGCGTGAGAACGTGCCATCGAAGTACATGACCCAGCCGTCCGGCGCTTTGCTCCCTGGAGATAGGGATTGGTTCTCGCCTGCCTTGAGCTTTGGGGCGTTAGTCCATTCTGCCACAAAGTCTGCGAGCGCAGCCCCCTTGATGACCCTAGTCGTGCCGAACTCCAAGTCAAACGCTTGCAGCTCGATGTTCCATTCAGCGACTCTCCTGGCAACATTGGGGCTCCTGAGCACTCTTTCCGACGGGTAAGACGAGACGACCTTGATGGGGTGACCCTGGAAGTAGTGGTGCATCTTGCGCGAGGCCACCAGGAGCACGAGTAGGATCTTCTGAGGCATGGGGTATCATGCCCTCGCATCCCGCAGCACTATGCTGACGAAGTACACCGGGTGCTCGATGAGGGCGGGAGAGCTGACGGAGTCTTCGGCCTCCGGGGGTTGAGGTGTCCCTTCGGGGTCTTCGGCTTCAAGGGCTTGGTGGTCTGTCGGAGCAGCCGCTGCTTCGGGAGCTTCGCCTCGGTGCCGCGTCGCTTCGTCTGGCCTAGAGGTTCCACTTGGCAGGCCCTTGGCCTAGCACTCTTCTCTGAGGGCCACCAGCGCTGCGCTGGTAGAGTGGGGTGTGGCAGAAAAGTAGAGCACCAGGGGCTCGAGGGGTCGAGGAGCCACCATCACTGGCGGGCTGGTCAGGTATCTCTTGAGGTCTTGAAACGCTTGGTCGGCCTCCGGAGTCCACTCTAATGGGCCTTTCTTCTTCATCAGCTTGAAGAACGATAGGCCACACTCTCCCAACTTGGAGATAAAGCACCCCAACGCAGTCACCCGACCGGCAAGCTTCTGCATCTCCTTGAGGGTCCGCGGTGGGATCATGTCTTCGATTGCCTTAACCTTCTCTGGGTTCGCCTCGATCCCTCTATGAGATATGAGGAAACCAAGCAGTTTGCCGGAAGGAACACCGAACACACACTTCTCCGGGTTGAGCCGCAAGTTCACCTGGCATAGGCTCGCGAAGGTCTCCTACAGGTCTTGGATCAAGGTTATTGCCTCCCGGGACTTCACCACAATGTCGACGACGTAGGCCTCCGCGTTTCTCCTGAGCTGCCGCCTTAAGGCGATGTGCATCAGCCGCTGGAAGGTCGCTCCCGCGTTGTGCAGTCCGAAAGGCATGCAAGTATAGTAGTACACCCCACACGAGGTCAGAAAGGCGGTCTTCTCCACATCTTCTACTGCCATTTTGATCTGGTGATAGCCTGAGAATGCATCCAGGAAGCACAGCAAATCGCACTTGGCGGTGGAGTCGACAATCTAGTCGATACGTGGAAGCGGGATTGGATCTTGGGGGCAGGCCTTGTTGAGGTTGGTGAACTCGACACACATGCGCTCCTTCCTGCCTTTCTTCAGCACAAAAACGGTGTTCGCCAGCCACTCAGGGTTCTGAACCTCGTGAATGGCACCCGCCGCCTCCAGCTTGCGGGTTTCTTGGACGATGAAGGCCTGCTTCTCCGTGGACTGTCATCTCGCCCGCTGCTTCACAGGGCATACGTTGGGGCACACCTTTAAGTGATGCTCAATCACCTCTCTCGGGAACCCCACCAGCTATTTGGGTTCCGATGCGAATATTTCCTTGTTTGCGCACAAGAACTTCACCAACGCTCCCTCTTGATCAGGGTCGAGGTCGGCATCTATGGTAAAGGTGGCTCCTGAGGACCCGTCTTCATCGACAGCACCTGCTTGGTCTCTGCCTTGTCTTGAGTGAACAACTTCTTCTTCTTGGTTGGGGCGGCTCCCTTGGCCTTGTAGGTGTCCGTGTCGAAGGGCTGCATCGTCATAGCGGTCTTGAGGGCAAGCTTGAGTGTCATCAGGGCTTCCTTGGTGTCCCCAACTACCGTGAGGACACCCTTGCTCTCGGGCATCTTCATGAGGTTGTAGGCCGGATGGGTCGCCGCCATGAACTGAGCCAGGGCCGGGTACCCGAGGATGGCGCTGTACGGGAGGCCGATGCGAGCGACGTCGAAGTCGACCAGCTCGGTGCGGTAGTTGTCGCGCGTGCCAAAGGTGACAGGAAGGCGGATCTGTCCAAGGGAGTGGGCGGTGCTGCCACTAACCCCTGAGAAAGGGTTGCTGAGGCGGAGCCGCTCGAGTGGTTCGTGACAAAGGCTGAAGGCCTCCACGAAGAGCAAGTTGAGGCTGGTGCCACCGTCGATGAGGGTCTTGGTGATGGACACGTTGCAGATGGTGGGCGTGCAAAGCATTGGGAGCATACCCGAGCCGGTGGTGGAGACGGAATGATCCCCTGAGTCGAAGGTGAGGTCGGCCTCGGGCGCGGCCCAGCCTGGGGGAGCCCCCGGGTGCTTGGAAGTGGCACCGATCTGGCGAACAACAGCTTGATGAGATGATCCGTGGGCGGTGCCTGCGAGCCGCCAAGGAGGGCCGCGACCGCGTGGTGCGCCGGTGCCGTGTAGCGTGCAATGAAGAGACAATGCAGCTCCTCCCAAGACACCACCGTGGATCCGGGGAGGTTGAGCAGCCAGGCGCGCGGTGCACCAATGAGGGCCATGAGAAGCCAGTTGGCCATGAGCTTGTCGTTGCCCCCGGCCTTAAGGACGGCTTCCTCGTACGCCAGCAGGAAAAGCCGACGGGTCCGCCGCGCCGTCGTAGCACGGCGGCATCTCCAGCTTGAACTTGGGTGGCCACTGCACTTGCCGCAAGGCGGGAGCAAGGGCTCAGAGCCCTCAGGCGTCGCCGGGGACGCACGTAGATCCAGCCAGAAGAGCGACACCAGCCATGGAGAATGGGCGTGAAGATGGTGGAGCGTGAGCCGACGGAAAGAAAACTCCAGCGCACCCCTATCTGGCGTGCCAAATGTCGGATTTAGGGTTCCGGCAAAACCCTTGAGGTTCGAACACTAGGGTGCGCACGCAGATCTCTCCTCTCCCACGCTCTCACACTCCACGAGCTCACGGACTAGCTCGCCAAACCCAAAGAACATGAGGACACAAGATTTATACTGGTTCAGGCCACCGTTGCGGTGTAATACCCTACTCTAGTGTGGTGGTGGTAGATTGCCTCTTCGGCTGATGATGAACAGTACAAGGGAAGAACAACCTCCTGAGGAGAGGTGTTCTTGTGCTTGGTGAGCGGGTGTGTGGGTGAGGATCGCTCAAGATGAGTTCTGGTGGGTCAGGATCCCCTCCCCCTCTACTATGATGACTAGTCCTATTTATAGAGTCCCTGGTCCTCTCCCAAATATTGAGCGGTAAGGGATGCCACAACAGCCAATTTGAAAGGGGACAGCTAGTACAAGCTATCCTAAACAAAAGTGGTCTTTGCCTGCCAAAGGCTCTGGTGGTGACGCCGCCTTGGGCTCCACGTTGACCTCCGTCTTGCCGTCCCGCTGGTCTTGGTCTCATTGCACTGAGATGGAAACCTTTGCTTGCCTCCTCGGTACTCCTTGCCTGCGCTTGCCCCCTTAGCACCAAAGAGGAAGCAAGGACACTGTGCGCGCTGGCACCCGCCTGGCGCCCGCCTGGCCTTGATCGTCATGGCTCACGTCATTGAAACCACGCGAGGTTTGCCTTGCCCTGATCTCTCTGCCCCTCGCAAGCCATCCCGGTGAGGCCGCTCCAAAGGAGTTCTTGTGTCGTCTGCCTCGCGAGGCTTGGCCCCTCGCAAGGGTCTTGAGTGCTAGCTGGTGAAGATGGGTCGTACGGGCCCGCTTGTGGAGCCACGCCGTGGGCCGTAGGCAGGCAAGTCTGGGGACCCCCGTTTCCAGAACGCCGACAGATATAGCCTCTAGGTACTTATGGGAGTAGTTGCTATCAATCTTGTTGAGTTTGGTTCACTTTTATTTTGAGTCACTAAAATTTCAGAAATTTTTCAGAGAAAAAAATGCATAGGAAAATGTACCAAGGTGGTTCCTTAAGAAAGCAAGAACCAAGGCTCGCGATACATGAGCCGTACGATGAACCACCGAGGGAAGCTCAAGAGCGGCCTTGTGAATGGTCGTAAGAGGAGTTTATGGTCCAGGCAAGCATCAAGGATGAATTTGACGCGTATGTGCGTAATGCTGATCTTGAGGACTTCGTGTCAGATAAGTGCCTACAGTACCACTACCTAACTGCTTCCTTTGTGAGGAGGTTTAAATTTACATCCTCGTGCAATTATCACACTATTTTATTTGATCTTTATGATAAATCATATACCGTGGACCTAGAAGATTTTAATACTGCTTGTAAACTCCTGCAGTGGGGCAATGTTAGTGAACCTCGCAAATCTGAGTATAAATACTTTCTTTCTAGTATCACTGTAGGGGAATCTAGGGAAATCACACAAGCTACCATAAGGAGCATTCATTTCCCTTCCTTACATTATTTTGCTCTTTTTATAGGTAGATGCATTAATGGTAAGGATGAGGCTTGTCACATATGCGTTCCAAATCTTAGTGTCCTAAAGAGTGCGGTATTAGGTAATAAACAATATAACTTGGGGGCCATTGTTGCATGAAGGTTGCATCTTAATGGTACAAGTGGAGATTTGTTTGGTGGAATTTATGCAACTCGTGTAGCTAATTATCTTGGTGTCCCATACATGGAAATGATATGGAGTTTCCTCCTGCTTATCTAGATTATAGTGCTATGGTTCGCCATCAGTTTCTTGAGAGGAATGAATAGTTCCTCCAGTATCGACTAATCTTGGATAGACAGCGCACTTTCCATGTTTCCCTCCTTGCTCCTACTTTCCTTAACTTTCAGGAAAAAAAGGAGATATGTTATAACCAGGGAGGAGGAGAACGAATATGAGAGGAGGACGGAGGCCGCTCGCCTCCAAGTTGCAGCTCTTCAGGTAGTAGCTGCTGCATCTCAGTACGACCCCAGTTACGACTTTGGATATCCGCTAGGCCAGCAGTGTCCATAGACCAACTTAGGCCAAAATCCTAAGTTTGGGGGAGTACGTATTTCTCACCGACATTACATTCATGTTCACACACTCATTTTAGTTGTCGGTGCTCATACTTTTTCATTATACTATCCATGATAGTTTATTTTATTTTCTAAGCCTTCGTCTTGTGTGTTTGATAAAACCTTAAGGAAAATCAAAAAAAATTAGTTGTAGCTTTTAGTTAGTTTACTTTCCATGCCTCTAGTAGCTGTAATTAAAAGAAACACAAAAAGATTTCGCGTTCTTCTTTTGCTTGTTGGGATCTTTCCCGTGTAAATAGTTTTATTTCTTTTCTTATTCTTTGGGGGTCGAGCGGAGAAGACCATGATGAAAATGTTGAGTGGCTCTCATATGCATTATTATTGATTTAACCAAGTGCCCATATTACCTTGTCTTCTCCCTTGTATGAAATGCTTGCAGATTCCATCTTAGTCCAATGCACGTGCACTATTATTATTATCCACACCGTTCGGTCGTGCGAGTGAAAGGCAATAATGACGATATATGATGGACTGAGTGAGATGAGAGAAGCTGGTATGAACTCGACCTATCTTGGTTTTGTAAATATGATTAGTTCATCATTCCTGATTCAGCCTATTACGAATGAAACATGTTTGCAATGACAATTAGAGATTATAGTTGCTCATGCCATGCTTAATTAGCTAGGAGTTTATAATGGTTTAACTTGCATGCCAACATGCTATTAAAATGGTTGTGATGTGCTGTGATAGGGTGGTATCTTCCTTTGAACGATTCGAGTGGCTTGACTTGGCACATGTTCACGCATGTAGTTGAAACAAAATCAGCATAGCCTCCACAATATTTATGTTCACGGTGATTTATATCCTACTCATGCTTGCACTCATTGTTGATTAATCCAAATGCATGTTCATGATTGTTGTCGCTCTCTAGTTGGTCGCTTGCCAGTCTCTTTCTAGCCTTCACAGGTACTAAGCGGCAATACTGCTTGTGCACCCACTTCCTTAAACCCCAAAGTTATTCCATATGAGTCCACCATACCTTCCTATATGCGGTATTTACCTGCCATTCCAAGTAAATTTGTATGTGCCAAACTCTAAACCTTCAAATGAAATTATATTTTGTATGCTTGAATAGCTCGTGTATCAACTAGGGTTGTCTATATCTTCCATGCTAGGTGGGTTATTCTCAGGATGAGTGGACACCGCTCATCATTCATGAGAAAATGGCCGGTAACCGGTATGCCCAGTCCCATGCTCAAATCAAATCAAAATAATTGCAAACAAAACTCCCCCATGATTGTTGTTAATTGGACGACACCCGTTGTTTTGGAGAAGCCATGGATTGATGTTTGTTGGTGGTGGGGGAGTATAAAATTTACCATTCTGTTTGGGAACCTCCTATAATGTGTGTAGCATGGAAGATATCAAGATATCTTGGTTGTGAATTGTGTTGACAATGAAAGTATGCCACTCAAAATATTATTTATCTTTGTTTCAAAACTCGAGCTCTGGCACCTCTGCGAATCCCTGTGAATTATGTTGACAATGAAAGTATGCCAATCAAAATATTATTTATCTCTGTTTCAAAACTCGAGCTCTGGCACCTCTGCGAATCCCTGCTTCCCTCTGCGAAGGGCCTATCTATTTACTTTTATGTTGAGTCATCATCCTCTTATCAAAAAGCACCAGTTGGAGAGCATCACTGTCATTCGCATGCATTGCTATTAATTTACATTGAGTATGACTATGACTCGATCTCTTTTACCATGAATTACATTGTCCAGTCAGTCCTTGATCTTCAGGGGTGCTCTGCATTTATGTTTTGCGGTCTCAAAAAGGGCTAGCGAGATATCACCTTGTTATATCATGTTATGATTGTTTTGAGGAAGTGTTGTCATCCGAGATTTATTATTATTGCTCGCTAGTTGATTATGCCATTAATATGAGTAAACATGAGACCTAAATGTCATTGTGAATATGGTTAGCTGATAAGCTTTGCTGAAAACTTGAATGTTGGCTTTACATATTTGCAACAACAAGATCAAATAGAGTTTGTAAAAGTTTTTCTTTATCACTTTTAGTTTGTCAACTGAATTGCTTGAGGACAAGCAAAGGTTTAAGCTTGGGGGAGTTGATACGTCTCCAACATGTGTACTTTCCAAACACTTTTGCCCTTGTTTTGGACTCTAACTTGCATGATTTGAATGGAACTAACCCGGACTGAAGCTGTTTTCAGCAGAACTGCCATGGTGTTATTTTTGTGTAGAAATATTCTCGGAATGACCTGAAATCCACGGAGACACGTTTTGGAATTAATGAAAAATATTGGCGAAAGAATCAGCATCAGGGGGCCCAGACCCTGTCCACGAGGGGGCAGGGTGCCCCCCTGGGGCGCGCCCCCTGCCTGGTGGGCCCCCTGGGACTCCTCTGACCTCAACCCCAACTCCATATACTCACTTTCAGGGAGAAAAAAATTAGAGGGAAGGATTCATCACGTTTTACGATACGAAGCCACCGACAAGCCCTAATATTCCTCGGGAGGGCTGATCTGGAGTCCGTTCGGGGCTCTGGAGAGGGGAATCCATCGCCATCGTCATCATCAACCATTCCTCCATCACCAATTTCATGATTCTCTCCACCGTGCATGAGTAATCCCATCGTAGGCTTGCTGGACAGTGATGGGTTGGATGTAATCAAGTTAGTTTTGTTAGGGTTTGATCCCTAGTATCCATTATGTTCAAAGATTGATGTTGCTATGACTCTACTATGCTTAATGCTTGTCACTAGGGCTCAAGTGTCATGATTTCAGATCTGAACCTATTATGTTTTCATGAATATATGTGAGTTCTTGATCCTATCTTGCAAGTCAATAGTCACCTACTATGTGTTATGATCCGGCAACCCCGTAGTGACAATAATCGGGACCACTCCCGGTGATGACCGTAGTTTGAGGAGTTCATGTATTCACTAAGTGTTAATGCTTTGGTCCGGTACACTATTAAAAGGAGGCCTTAATATCCCTTAGTTTCCAATAGGACCCCGCTGCCACGGGAGGGTAGGATAAAAGATGTCATGCAAGTTCTTTTCCATAAGCATGTATGTCTATATTCGGAATAGATGCCTACTTTACATTGATGAACTACAGTTAGTTCTGTGTCATCCTATGTTATAAATGTTGCATGAGGAATCGCATCTGACATAATTATCCATCATTGATCCATTGCCTATGAGCTTTTCACATTTTGATGTTTGCTTAGTTACTTTTCCGTTTTCACTGTTACGATTGCTACAAAAACTGCTACTGTTACTTTTGCCAGCGTTACCGTTACTTCCATACTACTTTGCTACTAAATACTTTGCTGCAGATATTGAGTCTTTCAGGTGTGGTTGAATTGACAACTCAACTCCTAATACTTGAGAATATTCTTTGGCTCCCCTTGTGTCGAATCAATAAATTTGGGTTGAATACTCTGCCCTCGAAAACTGTTGCGATCCCCTATACTTGTGGGTTATCATATGTTGAGGAGAAACTCTTTGCTATTCCAGTCGAGGTGAAGATACCCCGAACAAGCCCCTCAAAGTTTCCATAGTAACAAGTGACAGTAAATTTCAGCACACTATATAAATGTTTCATTACCAAATTCCACTTACCAAAGGCGCTCCACTCCCCGGCAACGGCGCCAGTAAAGAGTCTTGATGGGACGATCATGAGGGCAGACAACAAGGTGGTGCTCAATTACTTCCCTAGGAACACCAGGGATGTCAGATGGTTGCTGTCGGATGTGGGGTTCCGGCAAACCCTTAAGGTTCGAATACTTGGGTCCGCGTGAAGTCTTTCCCTCCTACCGATCTACGCCCTAGCTTGATAAGATCTCGCGGACGAACTCGACGAACTCGAGACACAAAGAGACACGAGGTTTATACTGGTTCGGGCCACCGTTGTGTGTAATACCCTACTCTAGTGTGGTGGTGGTGGATTGCCTCTTGGGCTGATGAAGAACAGTATAAGGGAAGAACAGCCTCCTGAGGTTGAGGTGTTCTTGTGCTTGTTGTCTTAGCGGGTGAGAGCTGGGTGAATTGCTTGATGCCCCTACTGCGGTGGCTAGCTCTACTTATATAGGCCCTGGTCCTCTTCCCAAATATTGAACGGGAAGGGAGTCAACAACAGCGGGCAAATTTGAAGGGGGACAACTAGTACAAGCTATCCTGACAAAAGCAGTCTTCGCGTGCGGAAAGCTCTGGTGGTAACACCATCTTGGGCTCCACGATGACCTCCGCCTTGCCGTCCTCCTGGTCTTGGTCTCGTTGCACCAATATAGCAACCTTTGCCTGATGCCTCAGTACTCCTCGCCTGCGCTGGCCTCCTTAGCACCAAAGAGGAAACCAGGACGCTGCGCGCGCTGGCGCCCTCCTGGTGTCGTTCGTCATGGCTCACGTCACGAGAGCCTCATGAGGTTTGCCCCGCCTTGATATCTCTGCTCCTCGTGAGCCTGCCTAACTAGGCCACTCCAGAGGAGGTCTTGCGTCGTCCCCCTCGCGAGGCTTGGACCCTCGCGAGGGTCTTGGATGCCTTGTTGATGAAGATGGGCCGTATGGCCTGCTGGCTTAGCCACGCCATGGGCCGCAGGCAGGCACGTCTGGGGACCCCCGTTCCCAGAACACCGACACGGACTGGAGCTCATCGTGCCAGCCCCTGCGCAGGCCTCTAGCTTCTTCTTGAAGGTCCTGGTCTTGAGGCCCCTCAGGACCTCCGCGTTGGCACGTTCGGCTTGGCCATTGCTACTGGGGTGCGCTACCGAAGCGTAGCAGATCTGCGTTCCAAGGTTAGCACAGTAGGTTTTGAAAAGGTTACTAGTAAACTGTGAGCCGTTATCTGTGATGATGTGGTTGTGGACCCCGAAGCGGCTCACGAGGTCCTTGATGAACTTGACAGCAGAGCCGGCTAGGATGGTACGGACGGCTTCCACTTCCGCCCACTTGGTGAACTTATGGATGGCAACGTAGAGATAGCGGTAGCCCCCTGGCGCCCGAGGGAATGGGCCTAAGATATCCAGCCCCCAGACTGCGAACGGCCATGTGAGCGGTATGGTTTGGAGGCCCTGAGCAGGCTGATGGATTTGCTTGGCGTGGAATTGGCAACCTTCGCAAGACTTCACCAGCTCGGCTTCGTCGTTGAGTGTTGTAGGCCAGTAGAATCCACTGGGGAACACCTAGCCGACAAGGTTTTGTGACGATGAGTGGTGTCCGCAGTCCCCTCCGTGTATGTCAATCAGCAACTCACTTCCTTGACCGCGGGAGATGCAGCGCGGCGTGACATCGTTCGGTCGTTTCCTATATAACTCGCCGTCTTGGGTACAGTATGTCGTGGCTTGCCGGGCCACGCGCTCAGCATCATCTTCCTTCTCCGGTAGCGTCCCATGCGTCAGGTACTCCTTGAATTCCCTAGTCCAGCATTCTTCCTGGGGCTCGAGCGCTAAGAGTAGCCAAGCTCCTGAGGTCGGGCCACAGGCTGGGGCTCCCATGGACGGATGTTGTGGGAGCTCCTCTCGAGGCTGAGTCGTGCTTGAAAGAGGTGGCGTGGCTGATGGCTTGAGGAGCCGCTCCTCAAAGACACCGGGCTCCTACAGTTGCCGCTTGGATGCTCTCCTGGCGATGTCGTCGGCTTCCTTGTTGGTGCCCCGGGGCACGTGTTGCAGCTCAAGGCCCAAGAACTATTTTTCCATCTTGCGCACCTCCGCGAGGTAGGCCTCCATATGCTCGTCCTTCGGCTCGTACACCTTGTTGGAGAAGTTGACGAGGAGTTGTGAGTCGCATCTGACGGTAAGGCGCTTCACCCCTAGAGCTTCCGCAGCCTTCAGGCCAGCTATGAGGCCTTCGTATTCTGCGATATTGTTGGAGACCTTCTCGCCGTGCTGACCTCCGCCTTGCTGTCCTCCTGGTCTTGGTCTCGTTGCACCAATATAGCAACCTTTTCCTTATGCCTCGGTACTCCTCGCCTGCGCTGGCCTCCTGAGCACCAAAGAGGAAACAAGGACGCTTCGCGTGCTGGCGCCCGCCTGGCGTTGTTCGTTATGGCTCACGTCAAGAGAGCCTCGTGAGGTCTGCCCCGCCTTGATATCTCCGCTCCTCGTGATCATGTCTGACTAGGCCACTCCAAAGGAGGTCTTGCATCATCCCCCTCGCGAGGCTTGGACCCTCGCGAGGGTCTTGGATGCCTTGTTGATGAAGATGGGCCGTACGGCCTGCTGGCTTAGCCACGCCATGGGCCGCAGGCAGGCAAGTCTGGGGACCCCTGTTCCTAGGACGCCGACAGTTGCCATGGAACACATCTACATTTGCCCGCCGAAAAGTAATGAGCACGCTTTCCTATTTGCTATCTAAGTGGCACTGATGGTGAAAGTACCATCAGTATTGGAGTGGCCTTGGACCTCTTGCCGGTAGAGCTTTCTGGTAAGTCCTCGACGGGCGCGTGATGACCCACAAGTATAGGGGATCTATCTAGTCCTTTCGATAAGTAAGAGAGTCGAACCCAAGGAGGAGCAGAAGGAAATGACAAGCGGTTTTCAGCAAGGTATTCTTTGCAAGCACTAGAATTATCGGTAACAGATAGTCGTGTGATAAGATAATTCATAACGGGTACAAGTAACAAAAATAAATGTGCAGCAAGGTGGCCCATTCCTTTTTGTAGCAAAGCACAAGCCTGGACGAACTCTTGTGTAAAGCAAAGTGCTCCCGAGGACACATGGGAATTATTGTCAAGTTAGTTTTCATCATGCTCATATAATTCACGTTCATTACTTTTATAATTTGATGTGTGGGTGGACCGGTGCTTGGGTGCTGCCCTTCCTTGGAAAAGCCTCCCACTTATGATTAACCCCTCTTGAAAGCATCCGCAAGTACAAAAGAAGAATTAAGATAAATCTAACCATAGCATGAAACATATGGATCCAAATCAGCCCCTTACGAAGCAACGCATAAACTAGGGTTTAAGCTTCTGTCACTCTAGAAACCCATCATCTACTTACTACTTTCCAATGCCTTCCCCTAGGCCCAAACAATGGTGAAGTGTCATGTAGTCGACGTTCACATAACACCACTAGAGGAAAGACAACATACTTCTCATCAAAATATCAAACGAGTACCAAATTCACATGATTACTTTTAACAAGACTTCTCCCATGTTCTCAGGAACAAACATAACTACTCACAAAGCATATTCATGTTCATAATCAAAGGAGTATTAATTATCATTAAGGGTCTGAACATATAATCTTCCATGAAATAAACCAACTAGCATCAACTACAAGGAGTAATCAACACTACTAGCAACCCACAAGTACCAATTTGAGGTTTTGAGACAAATATCGGATACAAGAGATGAACTAGGGTTTGAGAGGAGATGGTGCTGGTGAAGATGTTGATGGATATTGACCCTCTCTTGATGAGAGGATCGTTGGTGATGACAATGGCCTCGATTCCCCCTCCCGGAGGGAAGTTTCCCCAGCAGAACAGCTCCGCCGAAGCCCTAGATTGGTTCTGCCCAAGTTCCGCCTCGAGATGGCCGCGCTTCGTTCCGAAAGCTTCCTTTTGAATTTTTTTCCAGGTCAAAACACACCATATAGCAGAAGATGGGCATCGAGGGCCTGCCAGGTGGCCCACAAGGCAGGGGGCGCACCCAGGGGAAGTGCGCGCCACCCACCCTAGTGGATGGCAGATGGCCCCCCTCTGGTTCTTTCTTGTCCCAATATTTTTTATATATTCCAAAACAATTCTCCGTGAAATTCCAAGACTTTTGTTGTTGTGCAGAATAGGTCCTAATATTTGCTCCTTTTCCAGTGTAGAATTACAGCTGCCGGCATTTTCCCTCTTCATGTAAACCTTATAAAATAAGAGAAAAAAGGCACAAGCATTGTGATATAATGTGTAATAACAGCCCAGAATGCAATAAATATGAATACAAAAGCATGATGCAAAATGGACGTATCAGCGCGCAGCACTCCGAAAAGGTGCGCTTCTGGGAAGGCTCACCGGCCGTCCTGCCGGGCCTTTTGCAACTTTTCCTTTTGGTGGGAGCTGTTGTTTCACAAGTTTCTCCTGCGACCGCGTCCATGTAGAGCTTGTCCATACAGATGCTTGCATCTTTTTAATCTGAGCTAGTGGAGATGACACCCATGTGCCCTGGCTTCTCCAATGTATTATAGGCATAGTGGGCCGCCGCCATAAATTTGGCCAAGGTAGGGTGGCCAAGGATTCCATTGAACGACAAGGGGATCTTAACCACATCAAACACTACCTTCTCAATTCGGTAGTTTAGGTCCCCGCCAAACGTCGCCGGCAACATGATCTTTCCCTTGGGTTGGCTCCTTCCCGGGTTAATCCCCTAGAATGTCCCGGTTCTCTTGATCTCTTCCACGGGTATCTGCAGCCTCTTGATCACCTCCAGGGAGATGAAGTTCAACCCAGCCCCACCGTCAACTAGCATCTTCGTGACTTTGTGGTTGCGTATCGTTGGTGAAAGCAACAACGGCAAGCACCCGACCACAGGTGTGCAATCACGGTGATCCTTGGCATTGAAAATGATAGGCGTGTGAGACCACTTGAGGGGCTTTCGCGCATCTACTGTCAGTTCCGCTGCAATGACAGTGGGAGGAGTGCAAAGATGCACCTCCGTCAATGCACATGACCTCTGTTGCTTTCTAGAATTATGTCTTGCTAGACTTATCATCCTCATTCTCACATTCTTCGTCTTCTTATTTCTTTTCTCTGCCCTTGGCGGGCTTTTCTTTCTTTTGGTTGGCGTTGTCACGGCGTCCACCTCGTCCGCCGAGGCCCTTCTTGCCGGATCCACCACTACCTCCCTAACCCTTCTCCTTGTCCTGCTTCTTGGAAACACTGAAATAGGCAAAAAAAACAGCAAATCTGGGCTGGGCCTCCGGTTAATAGGTTAGTCCCAAAAGTAATATAAAAGTGTAAAATAAAGCCCAATATGGTCCCAAACAATAGATAATATAGCATGGAGCAATCAAAAATTATAGATACGTTGGAGACGTATCAGGCATCCCCAAGCATAATTCCTGCTCGTCCTCGAGTAGGTAAATGATAAAAAGAGAATTTTTGACGCGGAGTGCTACTTGGCATAATTTCAATGTAATTCTTCTTAATTGTGGTATGAATATTCAGATTCGAAAGATTCAAGACAAAAGTTTAATATTGACATAAAAATAATAATACTTCAAGCATACTAACAAAGCAATCATGTCTTCTCAAAATAACATGGCCAAAGAAAGTTATCCCTACAAAATCATATAGTCTGGTTATGCTCTATCTTCACCACACAAAGTATTTAAATCATGCACAACCCCGATGACAAGCCAAGCAATTGTTTCATACTTTTGAGATTCTCAAAACTTTTTCAATCTTCACGCAATACATGAGCGTTAGCCATGGATATAGCACTATATGTGGAATAGGATGGTGGTTGTGGAGAAGACCAAAAGGGAGAAGATAGTCTCACATCAACTAGGCGTATCAACGGGCTATGGAGATGGCCATCAATAGATATCAATGTGAGTGAGTAGGGATTGCCATGCAAAGGATGCACTAGAGCTATAAGTATATGAAAGCTCAACAAAATAAACTAAGTGGGTGTGCATCCAACTCGCTTGCTCACGAAGACCTAGGGCAATTTGAGGAAGCCCGTCATTGGAATATACAAGCCAAGTTCTATAATGAAAAATTCCCACTAGTATATGAAAGTGACACAATGAGAGACTCTCTATTATGAAGATCATGGTGCTAATTTAAAGCACAAGTGTGGTAAAAGGATAGTAACATTGTTCCTTCTCTCTTTTTCTCTCAATTTTTTTTTATTTGGGCCTTTTCTCTTTTTTATGGCCTCTTTTCTTTTATTTTTTTTATTTTTCGTCCGGAGTCTCATCCCGACTTGTGGGGGAATCATAGTCTCCATCATCCTTTCCTCACTTGGGACAATGCTCTAAAAATGATGATCATCACACTTTTATTTACTTACAACTCAACAATTACAACTCGATACTTAGAACAAAATATGACTCTATGTGTATGCCTCCGACGGTGTACCGGGATATGCAATGATTCATGAGTGACATGTATGAAAGAATTATGAACGGTGGCTTTGCCACAAATACGATGTCAACTACATGATCATGCTAAGGAATATGACAATGATGGAGCGTGTCATAATAAACGGAATGGTGGAAAGTTGAATGGCAATATATCTCAGAATGGCTATGGAAATGCCATAATACTTAGGTATGGTGGCTGTTTTGAGGAAGGTATATGGTGGGTATATGATACCGGCAAAAAGTGCGCGGTATTAGAAAGGCTAACAATGGTGGAAGGGTGAGAAAAGTGCGTATAATCCATGGACTCAACATTATTCATAAAGAACTCATATACTTATTGCAAAAATCTACAAGTTATCAAAGCAAAGTATTACGCGCATGCTCCTAGGGGGATAGATTGGTAGGAAAAGACCATCGCTCGTCCCCGACCGCCACTCAAAAGGAAGACAATCAATAAATAAATCATGCTCCGACTTCATCACATAACGGTTCACCATACGTGCATGCTACGGGAATCACAAACTTTAACAAAAGTATTTACTAAATTCACAACTACTCAACTAGCATGACTCTAATATTACTACCTCCATATCTCAAAACAATTATCAAGCATCAAACTTTTCTTAGTATTCAACGGACTCAAAAGAAAGTTTTACAAATCTTGAATACCAAGAATATTATTATTATTAAGCAAACTACCATGCTATTTAAGACTCTCAAAATAATCAAAGTGAAGTATGAGAGATCAATAGTTTCTATAAAACAAATCCACCTCCATGCTCTAAAAGATATAAGTGAAGCACTAGAGCAAAACTATATAGCTCAAAAGATATAAGTGAAGTACATAGAGTATTCTATCAAAGTACAATTCATATATGGATCTCTCAAAAGGTGTGTACAGAAATGATGATTGTGGTAAACTAAAAAGAAAAGACTCAAATCATACAAGACGCTCCAAGCAAAACACATATTATGTGGTGAACAAAAATATAGCTCCAAGTAAAGTTACCGATGGAAGTGGACGAAAGAGGGGATGCCTTCCGGGGGCATCCCCGAGCTTTGACTTTTTGGTGTCCTTAGATTATCTTGGGGGTTCCATGGGCATCCCCAAGATTAGGATCTTGCCACTCCTTGTTCCATAGTCCATCAAAAAAATTCACCCAAAACTTGAAAACTTCACAACACAAAACTCAACAGAAATCTCGTGAGTTCCGTTAGTGAAAGAAAACAAAAGACCACTTCAAGGTACTGTAATGAACTCATTATTTATTTATATTGGTGTTAAACCTATTTTATTCCAACTTCTCTATGGATTATAAACTATTTTAGTAGCCATAGATTCATCAAAATAAGAAAACAACACATGAAAAACAGAATCTGTCAAAAACAGAACAATCTGTAGTAATATGTAACTAACGCAAACTTCTGGAACTCCAAAAATTAAGAAAAAATAGGAAGACCTAGGCAATTTGTTTATTGCTCAGCAGTAATTGGAATCACTATTTTAGCACGTTCTGGTGATTTTTAACAATTGTTTTCGTGAACCAAAAGTTTCTGGAAATTACAGCAAGATCGAATAACTATCATCCAAGAAGATCCTATAGGTTTAACTTGGCACAAACACTAACTAAAACATAAAACCACATCTAACAGAAGGTAGATGGATTGTTTATTCCTAAACATAAACAAAAACAAAAAAACTAAAAATAAAATTGGGTTACCTCCCAACAAGCGCTATCGTTTAACGCCCCTAGCTAGGCATAAAAGCAAGGATAGATCTAGGTATTGCCATCTTTGGTAGGCAATCCATAATTGGCTCTCATGATAGATTCATATGGTAATTTTATTTTATTTCTAAGGAAGTGTTCCATGCCTTTCCTTAACGGAAATTGGAATCTAATATTCCCTTCCTTCATATCAATAATCGCACCAATCGTTCTAAGGAAAGGTCTACCAAAAATAATAGGACATGAAGGATTGCAATCTATATCAAGAACGATAAAATCTACGGGCACATAATTCCTATTTGCAACAATAAGAACATCATTAATTCTTCCCATAGGTTTCTTAATAGTGGAATCCGCAAGGTGCAAGTTTAGAGAGCAATCATCAAAATCACGGAAATCTAGCAAATCACACAAAGTTTTGGGAATAGTGGAAACACTAGCACCAAATCACATAAAGCATAAATTCATGATCCTTAATCTTAATTTTAATAGTTGGTTCCCACTCATCATAAAGTTTTCTAGCGATAGAGACTTCCAACTCAAGTTTTTCCTCATAAGGTTGCATCAAGGCATCAACACTATGTTTGGTAAATGCTTTATTTTGACTATAAGCATGAGGAGAATTTAGCACGGATTGCAACAAGGAAATACAATCAATTAAAGAGCAAATTTCATAATTAAATTCCTTGAAATCCAAAATAGTGGGTTCAGCAACATCTTGGGTTTTACTTTCTTCAATCCCACTTTTATCAATTTTAGCATCAAGATCTAAAAACTCCGAACTTTTAGAACGCCTTCTAGGTAAAGGTGGATCATATTCAGTCTCATAATTATCAAGATTCATATTGAAAAACAAAGATTTGATAGGAGATAAATCAATAACTTTTAGATCTTCATCTTTATTTTCATGGAAATTGGAAGAACATGCTTTAATAAAGGCATCTTTCGTAGCACGCATTCTAGCGGTTCTTTCCTTGCACTCATCAATGGAAATTCTCATGGATTTCAGAGACTCATTGATATCATGCTTAGGAGGGATAGATCTAAGCTTTACAGAATCAACATCAAGAGAAATTCTATCAACGTTCCTATCCAGTTCATCAACTTTAAGCAATTTTTCCTCAAGCAAAGCATTAAAATTCTTTTGCAAATTCATAAACTCTTTAACACTAGTCTCAAATTCAGAGGGCATCTTATTAAAATTTCCATAAGAGTTGTTGTAGGAATTTCCATAATTATTAGAGGGATTACTAGGATAAGGCCTAGGATTAAACTTCCCTCTATACGCGTTGTTACCAAAATTATTCCTACCAACAAAATTCACATCCATAGATTCATTATTATTCTCAATCAAAGTAGACAAAGGCATATCATTAGGATCATAAGAAACACTCTTAGTAGCAAATAATTTCATAAGTTCATCCATCTTTCCACTCAAAACATTGATTTCTTCTATCGCATGCACTTTTTTATTAGTAGATCTTTCAGTGTGCCATTGAGAATAATTAACCATAATATTATCTAGGATTTTAGTAGCGTCTCCTAAAGTGATTTCCATAAAAGTGCCTCCCGCGGCCGAATCTAAAAGGTTTCTAGAAGCAAAGTTCAATCCGGCATAAAATTTTTGTATAATCATCCACGAATTCAAACCATGAGTAGGGCAATTACGTATCATTAATTTTATCCTCTCCCAAGCTTGTGCAACATGTTCATGATCAAGTTGCCTAAAGTTCATAATATCGTTTCTAAGAGAGATGATCTTATCAGGAGGAAAATACTTAGAGATAAAAGCATCTTTGCACTTGTTCCAAGAATCAATACTATTTTTAGGCAAAGACGAAAACCAAGCTTTAGCACGATCTCTAAGCGAAAAAGGAAATAGCTTCAATTTAACAACATCATTGTCAACATCCCTCTTCTTTTGCATATCACATAAATCAACGAAGCTATTTAGATGAGTAGCAGCATCTTCACTAGGAAGGCCGGTGAATTGATCTTTCATAACAAGATTCAATAAAGCAGTATTGATTTCACAAGATTCAGTATTGGCAAGAGGAGCAATTGGAGTGCTAAGGAAATCATTATTGTTTGTATTGGTAAAGTCACACAATTTGGTATTATCTTGAGCCATCGTGACAAGCAAGCAAACTAGCATATGAGCAAGGAAAAAGCAAACGCAAAGAAAGGCAAACGGAAAAGAGAGGGCGAATAAAACGGCAAGGGTGAAGTGGGGGAGAGGAAAACGAGAGGCAATGGCAAATAATGTAATGCGAGAGATAAGGGATTGTGATGGGTACTTGGTATGTTTACTTTTGCGTAGACTCCCAGGCAATGGCGCCAGAAATCCTTCTTGCTACGTCTTGAGCTTGCGTTGGTTTTCCCCGAAGAGGAGAGGATGATTCAGCAGAGTAGCGTAAGTATTTACCTCAGTTTTTGAGAACCAAGGTATCAATCCAGTAGGAGACCACACGCAAGTCCCTCGTACCTACACAAAACAAATAGCTCAACACAACCAACGCGATTAGGGGTTGTCAATCCCTTCACGGTCACTTACGAGAGTGAGATCTGATAGAGATGATAGATAATATTTTTGGTATTTTTGGTATAAAGATGCAAAGTAAAATAAAAAACAAAGCAATAATAAAGTGATGGAAGATTGATATGATAGAGAATAGACCCGGGGGCCATAGATTTCACTAGTGGCTTCTCTCAAGAGCATAAGTATTTTACGATGGGTGAACAATTCTTCATTGAGCAATTGATGAATTGAGCATAGTTATGAGAGTATCTAGGTATGATCATGTATATAGGCATCATGTCCGAGACAAGTAGACCGACTCCTGCCTACATCTACTACTATTACTCCACTCAACGACCGCTATCCAGCATGCATCTAGAGTATTAAGTTAATGAATATAGAGTAAAGCCTTAAGCAAGATGACATGATGTAGAGGGATAAATTCATGCAATATGATAAAAACCCCATATTGTTATCCTCGATGGCAACAATACAATACGTGCCTTGCTGCCCCTACTGTCACTGGAAAAGGACACCGCAAGATTGAACCGAAAGCTAAGCACTTCTCCCATTGCAAGAAAGATCAATCTAGTAGGCCAAACCAAACTGATAATTCGAAGAGACTTGCAAAGATAACCAATCATACATAAAAGAATTCAGAGAAGATTCAAATATTGTTCATAGGTAAACTTGATCATAAACCCACAATTCATCAGTCTCGACAAACACAGCGCAAAAAGAAGATTACATCGAATAGATCTCCACGAGAGAGGGGGAGAACATTGTATTGAGATCCAAAAAGAGAGAAGAAGCCATCTAGCTACTAACTATGGACCCGAAGGTCTGAAGTAAACTACTCACACTTCATCGG
The DNA here is from genome assembly GCA_021605205.1 of Aegilops longissima. NCBI lineage: Eukaryota > Viridiplantae > Streptophyta > Magnoliopsida > Poales > Poaceae > Aegilops > Aegilops longissima. Next base: position 271,826,508 of record CM038681.1, read on the forward strand.
AGAGGCTATGATGATGTAGAAGCCCTCCGTGGTGGATTCCCCTTCCGGCGGAGCTCCAGAACAGGCCCCAAGATGGGATCTCGTGGATCCAGAAAGTTGCAGCGGTGGAATTAGGTTTTTGGCTCCGTATCTGATCGTTGGGGGTACATAGGTATATATAGGAGGAAGAAGTACGTCGGTGGAGCAACAAGGGGCCCACGAGGGTGGAGGGCGCTTTGGGGGGGGCGCCTCACCGCATGCCTTCCCTGTTGGTTGCTTGACGTAGGGTCCAAGTCTCCTGGATCATGTTCGGTGAGAAAATCACGTTCCCAGAGGTTTCATTCCGTTTGCACTTCGTTTGATATTCCATTTCTTCGAAACACTGAGATAGGCAAAAAACAGCAAATCTTGGCTGGGCCTCCGGTTAATAGGTTAGTCCCAAAACTAATATAAAAGTGTAAAATAAAGCCCAATATGGTCCAAAACAATAGATAATATGGCATGGAGCAATCAAAAATTATAGATACGTTGGAGACGTATCAGTTGCCACCGCCTTCCATATCACTGCCATCCGAAGACCCAAGCCTGACAGCCACTATGGACACCATGCTCTCTGAGTAATCCCACAAAGAGCATGGTCATCCCCAACGGCCCTGACATCTGTGGAAGCAAAGAGCCCTCCTGCATGACAAGGGGACGATGCCTAGGGGGGTCAGGTTCGCCTTTTATATTATTTTTGGGACTAACCTATTAACCCAGAGCCCAGTGCCAGTTCCTGTTTTTCCCTTGTTTCAGTGTTTCAAAGAAAAGGAATATCAAACGGAGTCCAAACGGAATGAAACCTTCGGGAGAGTTATTTTTGGAACGGAAGCAATCCAAGAGACTTGGAGTGTACGTCACGGAAGCAACGAGGTGGCCACGAGGCAGAGAGGTGCGCTTGCCCCCCTGGGCACGCCCCCCACCCTCATGGGCCCCTCGTGGCTCCCCTGACCGACTTCTTTCACCTATATATATCCATATACCCTAAAAACATCGGGGAACAGAATAGATCGGGAGTTCTGCCGCCGCAAGCCTCTGTAGCCACCAAAAACCAACCGGGACCCTGTTTCGGCACCCTGCCGGAGGGGGGAACCCTCACCGGTGGCCATCTTCATCATCCCGGCGTTCTCCATGATGAGGAGGGAGTAGTTCACCCTCGGGGCTGAGGGTATGTACCAGTAGCTATGTGTTTGATCTCTCTCTCTCTCTCTCTCTCTCTCTCTCTCTCTCTCTCTCTCTCTCTCTCTCTCGTGTTCTTGAGGTGGTACGATCTTGATGTATCGCGAGCTTTGCTATTATAGTTGGATCTCATGATGTTTCTCCCCCTCTACTCTCTTGTAATGGATTGAGTTTTCCCTTTGAAGTTATCTTATCGGATTGAGTCTTTGAGGATTTGAGAACACTTGATGTATGTCTTGCTGTGCTTATCTGTGGTGACAATGGGATATTCACGTGATCTACTTGATGTATATTTTTTTGATCAACTTGCGGGTTCAATGAACTTATGCATAGGGGTTGACACACGTTTTCGTCTTGAATCTCCGGTAGAAACTTTGGGGCACTCTTTGAAGTACTTTGTGTTGGTTCGAATAGATGAATCTGAGATTGTGTGATGCATATCGTATAATCATACCCACGGATACTTGAGGTGACATTGGAGTATCTAGGTGACATTAGGGTTTTGGTTGATTAGTGTCTTAAGGTGTTATTCTAGTACAAACTCTATGATAGATCGAACGGAAAGAATAGCTTCATGTTATTTTACTACGGACTCTTGAATAGATCGATCAGATAGGATAACTTTGAGGTGGTTTCGTACCCTACAATAATCTCTTCGTTTGTTCTCCTCTATTAGTGACTTTGGAGTGACTCTTTGTTGCATGTTGAGGGATAGTTATATGATCCAATTATGTTATTATTGTTGAGAGAACTTGCACTAGTGAAAGTATGAACCCTAGGCCTTGTTTCAACGCATTGCAATACTGTTTTGCTCACTTTAATTATTAGTTACCTTGCTGTTTTTATATTTTCAGATTACAAATACCTATATCTACCATCCATATTGCACTTGTATCACCATCTCTTCGCCGAACTAGTGCACCTATACAATTTACCATTGTATTGGGTGTGTTGGGGACACAAGAGACTCTTAGTTATTTGGTTGCAGGGTTTCTTGAGAGAGACCATCTTCATCCTACGCCTCCCATGGATTGATAAACCTTAGGTCATCCACTTGAGGGAAATTTGCTACTGTCCTACAAACCTCTGCACTTGGAGGACAAACAACGTCTACAAGAAGAAGGTTGCGTAGTAGACATCAAGCTCTTTTTCGGCGCCGTTGCCAGGGAGGCTAGGTAAGCGGCACTCACACCCCATCAACTAAGCTCTTTTCTGGCGCCGTTGCCAGGGAGGAGAGTGCTTGAAGGTATATCTATAGATCTTGCAATCGAATCTTTTTTGTTTCTTGTTTTATCACTAGTTTAGTTTATAAAATAAAACTACAAAAAAATGGAATTGAGTTTGTCTCATATGCTTCATCTTTTTAATATCTTTCGTGAGAATGATGGGAAGGAAAAATGTGCTCAAGTGCTAGAAGAAGAAGTCTATAAAATGTTTGGCACTAAATCTTTGAATTATGAGCATGATTGCAATGTTGTTAGTATGAACTCCTTGAATATCCATAGTACTAATGATGATTGTACTAGTTATGATGAAAATATCTCTTATAAGCATGTCGATTTTTGTGGAGTGCATAGAGTTTGCAAGTACATACCAAATAGAGAAGATAGATTTTGCAAGAGGCATAAGTATTTAGAAACTAAATGGTTGCAAGAAAGGCTAAATGTGAGTGCTGAAAATTTAAAATATCTTTACCGTACATGTGATCTTTGCAATGAACATGGTCATTTAAATCTCCGATGCAAATTGTTTCATGATCGAATCGTGTCCAAAAATTGTGATGATTTGATTTCCCTTGCACATCATAATGAACTTAGTTTGATTTTGGGTTATGAAGAAATGAAACGTGCAACTGAGGGTATTCCAAAATTTAACCTTGAGAAATTCCTCGATATCGATCTAGAATAAATTTATATGTATTGTGCGGTGAATTGCCAATTACATAAAGAAAAGAAAACAAATAGAAGATTAAGAGAATACTAACGAAAGGGAAGAGACTTCCCAATATTCTCCTATATTTCTTATGATGAATCAGGTAAAGAGGAGGATCCTTCTATTCAACCAATCTCATTAATAAGGAGCTCCAAAAAGAGGATTGAACCCACACATGATGTGAAGAAGAAAAAGAAAAGACGGAGAAGAAAAGGTAGAAAGTTATCTCTCTCAAATGATGTTGCTCCTACTACTCATTGTGATGATGATAATTGCTATACTATTGGTGCTATCCATACTATTAATGATGAGAGTGATTATGCTTATGATATGAAAAGGCCCAAGCTTGGGGATGCTACGTTCGAAGAAGATGATGTTTTGAGAATATATTTGCTGCAATTAATGTTTGTACCAAGCTTGGGGATGATATGTCTAATGAAGATGATTTTTAGCCTCTCAAGTTTTGATATGGAAATTTATAATCATGATAGCATGCCTCCTACTTATGATGATTATATTGATGAAAGTGGGTTTGGAAGAGCGTCAACTTTAGGAAGTAATGATCCCACTATTTTGGAGGATGTTGAATCTTATTATGATAATTACGAAAGTGGATTTGGAGAGTTCATGACTTTACTTAGTAATAATTCCACTATCTTGGAAGAGGTTTCAATTATTATGATGAGAACAAAGTTGCTACTTATGATGATTATTGTGATGAAACTTATGCTATAAAGAGTAGTGATGATTATATTTATAAAACTTATCATGATTATGATTACCCCTTTTCTGAACATTACTCTTTTAATGGGGAAACAATTTATAGTATTCGAGTTTCTTATTAAACGATAGCGCTTGTTGGGAGGCAACCCAATTTTTATTTTAGTTTCTTGCTTTTTGGTTCTGTTTAGGCATAAATAATCTATCTATCCTCTGGTTAGATGTGGTTTTATGTTTTAATTAGTGTTTGTGCCAAGTTAAACCTATAGGATCTTCTTGGATGATAGTTATTTGATCTTGCTGAAAATTCCCGAAACTTTCTGTTCACGAAAACAATTGTTAATAAACACAAGAACGTGATAAAATACTGATTCCAATTGCAGTAGATAAATAGACAAATTATCTAGGTCTTCCTATTTTCTTATATTTTTCTGAGTTCCAGAAGTTTGCGTTAGTTACAGATTACTACAGACTGTTCTGTTTTTGACAGATTCTGTTTTTCGTGTGTTGTAGCTTATTTTGATGACTCTATGGCTAGTAAAATAGTTTATAAGCCATAGAGAAGTTGTAATACAGTAGGTTTAACATCAATATAAATAAAGAATGAGTTCATTACAGTACCTTGAAGTGGTGTTTTGTTTTCTTTCGCTAACGGAGCTTACGAGTTTCCTGTTAAGTTTTGTGTTGTGAAGTTTTCAAGTTTTGGGTAAAGATTCGATGGACTATGGAATAAGGAGTGGCAAGAGCCTAAGCTTGGGGATGCCCAAGGCACACCAAGATAATATTCAAGGATAACCAAGCGTCTAAGCTTGGGGATGCCCCGGAAGGCATCCCCTCTTTCGTCTTCGTTCATTGGTAACTTTACTTGGAGCTATATTTTTATTCACCACATAATATGTGTTTTGCTTGGAGCGTCGTTTTATTTTATTTTGTTTTTCTTGCTATTTGAATAAAAGACCAAGACCTGAAATTCTTAAGTGTTAGAGAGTTTTCACTTAGTTGCATAATTATTCGGTTACTCATTGATCTTCACTTATATCTTTCGGAGTAGTTTGCCATTTGCTCTAGTGCTTCACTTATATCTTTTAGAGAACGATGGTGGTTTTATTTTGAAGAAATGGATGAACTCTCATGCTTCACTTATATTATTTTGAGAGTCTTAAACAGCATGGTAATTTGTTTTGGTTATGAAGTTAGTTCTAATATGATGGGCATCCAAGAGGGATATAATAAAAACTTTCATAATAAGTGCATTGAATACTATGAGAAGTTTGATTCCTTATGATTGTTTTGAGATATGAAGATGGTGATATTAGAGTCATGCTAGTTGAGTAGTTGTGAATTTGAGAGATACTTGTGTTAAAGTTTGTGATTCCCGTAGCATGCACGTATGGTGAACCGTTATGTGATGAAGTTGGAGCATGCTTTATTTATTGATTGTCTTCCTTATGAGTGGCGGTCGGGGACGAGCGATGGTCTTTTACTACCAATCTATCCCCCTAGGAGCATGAGTGTAGTACTTCATTTCGATACCTAATAGATTTTTGCAATAAGTATGTGAGTTCTTTATGACTAATGTTGATTCCATGGATTATACACATTCTCATCCTTCCACCATTGCTAGCCTCTCTAATACCGCACACCTTTCGCCGGTATCATACACCCACCATATACCTTCCTCAAAACAGCCACCATACCTGCCTATTATGGCATTTCCATAGCCATTCCGAGATATATTGCCATGCAACTTACCACCGTTCCATTTATTATGACACGCTCCATCATTGTCATATTGCTTTGCATGATCATGTAGTTGACATCGTATTTGTGGCAAAGCCACCTTCATAATTATTTCATACATGTCACTCTTGATTCATTGCACATCCCGGTACACCGCCGGAGGCATTCATATGGAGTCATATTTGTTCTAAGTATCGAGTTGTAATTCTTGAGTTGTAAGTAAATAAAAGTGTGATAATCATCATTATTAGAGCATTGTCCCAGTGAGGAAAGGATAATGGAGACTATGATTCCCCCACAAGTCGGGATGAGAATCCAGACTAAAAATAAATAAATAAAAGAGGCCAAATAAGCCCAAAAAAAAAGAGGCCATAAAAAAGAGAGAAGGCCTAAAAAACAAAAAAACAAAATAGACAACGGGCAATGCTACTATCCTTTTACCACACTTGTGCTTCAAAGTAGCACCATGATCTTCATGATAGAGAGTCTCCTATGTTATCACATTCATATACTAGTGGGAATATTTCATTATAGAACTTGGCTTGTATATTCCAATGATGGGCTTCCCTGTTGGTTGCTTGACGTAGGGTCCAAGTCTCCTGGATCATTATAGAACTTTGGAGTGACTATTTGTTGCATGTTGAGGGCTAGTTATATGATCCAATTATGTTATTATTGTTGAGAGGACTTGCACTAGTGAAAGTATGAACCCTAGGCCTTGTTTCAAATCATTGCAATACCGTTTGTGATCACTTTTATTATTAGTTACCTTCCTGTTTTTATATTTTCAGATTACAAATACCTATATTGACCATCCATATTGCACTTGTATCACCATCTCTTCGCCGAACTAGTGCACCTATACAATTTACCATTGTATTGGGTGTGTTGGGGACACAAGAGACTCTTTGTTATTTGGTTGCAGGGTTGCTTGAGAGAGACCATCTTCATCCTACGCCTCCCACGGATTGATAAACCTTAGGTCATCCACTTGAGGGAAATTTGCTACTGTCCTACAAACCTCTGCACTTGGAGGCCCAACAACATCTACAAGAAGAAGGTTGCATAGTAGACATCACAAACCCATTCTACGACCCTTCTCCGTCGCCGTGAGAGAAGGAGGAATGGCCCACGATCGACTACCACGCCATATGCCCATTATTGGCCTCGTCGTGGTGTCGTTTGTGTCGCCTCTCACTAGATTTGAAGTACGGGCGACCCAGTGATGAGCACACCAGAGTCGCCACCTCTAGTGCTATCACCGCGCCGCCTGAGTGGCCCCCTGAAGCCCATGCGAAGCTCTAAGCTAGGGCTTGGGGCCTAGCCCGGGTTCTCCTTCTCAGCATAACCAGCAGAAAGCAGAGGATGGAGGAGAAGGGATGCGAGGATGGATGCCTCCGCTCTTCCCCTACCCCTCCTTTTATAGGCAGGTCGGGGAAGAGAGCTGATCCCTCAACGGGTAACCACCACCCTCTTACACCAATTCAAGAAGACTAGGCCCCTGCCTTGATGCTCTCCCGCACCACGCGCCTCCGTTACCGACCACGCGCGATGCATGCAGCATACGTGGCTGAGGATAGGGGCGTGGTGGGAAGAGTGAATTGGCAGTTTCTACCCCATGCGTTAAAGTCATTCATGGGCCATCATGAGAGTGGCCCCACCACGATTGGCTTTACACGACGCGTGGGATAACCGGAAACTAGCCCGGACGCAAGTTAATGAAGAAGCAAAGAAGATCTCAAGGGGCCGGCCACTTCCACGCCCCAGCCTGTGCACTTGTTAGGGCCTACCCCGACGACACTCGGCAGCATGTTTGGGCCAGGCATGGGGGCTGCTATTGGTGCAACAAACCCTGGGTCCATTGCCCAGACTGTGCACAGGCACGAGAACAAGATCGCAGCACCAAGGTTAGATTGGAGCGCAAGGGATCAACCCTTCAAAGGACCAACATACAGCACAAGAAGACCAAGACTAGCCAGAAGAGCAAGATATTGCTAAGGGAAAAACCTCCCTTGCTAGGCAGGCGAGCCTGGCAAGGATGGGGTTACCCCCGGAAGCAAGCCTTCGGGTCGTCTCGGCAGGCCTGCCAGGGCTTGCGGAAGCCGAACCACCTCACCACACCACCTCATCATGACCCACGTCGTCAACCGGTGCGGTGTCAAGATCCAAAGTGACTAAGTGGCTACTATTCGCCACATGGCGGCTACTTCCTACAGGGAATACCTCCAAGCAACACCTGTCCTGCGACATGTTGAGCAAGTAGGCGCAAAGCTGGCAAAATAGCGTGGCAAGGCCTACCGGCCAAGCTGTGATGGGATGTTGAGCGGCGCATTTAATGTGCTCTGTCAGCCTACAGAGTTAGGTATGATAGCACTGTTTGCTATCTAATCAGTGCATAATGACTGATTTGCCACTGTGGTTAACCCTTTATCTATAAAAGGAGGCCTAAGGCAACCATAGAAAGGGTTGGCTGATCCACCCCCTCATGCACTCATACGCGTGTAGCCGTTTTTGCCCCGAGGCAACCCTGCCGTGCAAACGTGTTGCGCTCACCACCATTGCCATCAATCCACCAAAGCAGGAGTAGGGTTTTACGCCTCACGATGGCCTGAACCTTGGTAAAAAGTGCCCGTGTGATCTCTGTCGTGCTGTTTCACGCTCCTCTGCTCTTTGTGCAACGTAACATCCCCCCGCCGAACCAGCAAGGGACCCTAGGTCCCATAAGTGGCCATGGTTTCCCACGACACGGTCATTTTGCATGTAACTGCCCGACTCCTAATTTACCTGGGCTTTGGCCTTTTCTGGGCTTCAGTTACGTTCCTAGCCCACCAGAAGAGGCTTGGGCCGATGGCGAGGTTGAGACCTGGTTTCGGTGTGTTGGGTCTGCTCCCCCGATTAGGCAGGTTAAGTCATTTATGGAGTTGGTCAAGGATCTTTTCCCAAACTTTCAGCCGAGACCCTTGCCCACCTCGTCGCATTCCACATCACTTACCATCTCTGCTTCCACCTATGCTCCTACCTCGACAAGCTCACCAGCACAGTTGCCATCGCTGGTGAGGGCAATGGTCTGTCCCTCGCTGGATAATTCTCCGATGGCCAACATCCCCATCGACCCGCTCCCCTTTGTTCCGCATGGATTCTAGATACAAGAAATCGAAGGGAGAACGGGGGTTTCCAGAGCAATACTGCCTCATCACCCAAGAAGACATGAAGATTGGGCGATTGCATCCACTCATCCACATCCCAATGAGGTATTTTTTCCCAATGCCTGAGAGGTTCTTGAGGAGTTTTTGCAAGGAGTTGAACAAGTAGGGTTTCGAGAAATCCAGTCGTGTCCTTTTGGAGAGCAACATGTTCAGTTCATGCATGTTCGTGATCGAGATAGGCTCATAAGGCAGAATCCACACCCTTTCCGAGACGTCTTCATTTCCTTTACCAAGCACAATGAGGGCAGAAACTGGCGCTATATTCATTTCAATAGGACATGTTGGTTACTATTCATAGGGGTCCATTTTAACTATTGCAATACTGAAGATATTGCTGCAGCCATTGCTAAATGGGGCAGAATTATCAGTTGGGAAAGAGAAGATGCTCTGAGAGGCAAGATCTTGGTTAAGGCTAGAGTAATAAAGCTCACTGAAATTCCAAAAAGCATCAAGTGGTCTGAGGGGGAATGATTTGAAGAAGAATCTTGGACTAGTTCCGTTGAGGTTTTGTTGGAAGAGATGTTGGGTGGTGGGCCCACCACCTGGAGTGGAGCCACACCATGTTCCTCAGCACGCCAATGACTTTCCAGGCTTTTAACCTTCGCCAGTGAATAATATGCAGGCACAAAACGAGGACTGGGATGATTGGGAAGAACAAGAGCAGCAAGATCAACACTGGGCATTGACTCAACCCAATCAAAATGAACCAGTCCAACATCAAGTTGAAATTACTATATTGCAAGATGATGGCGCTCCCAACAGTAGCATTACTACAACTATTTCTCTGTCTGATGGCATTTTTCCCTAGCCCACTCTGCTAGTGAAGAGGTGAATCAGGGAGCTCCAGTTCCTCCTATGGGCATGGGGCTCCTCAACATTGCTCTGGATTATCAAGCTGATGAGGAGGAGGATCTTCAGTTGGCAGCTAACAATTTGGAGAATTTACAACATCAGAATAACGATGGATAGTCTCTTGCTGTATTGGCAATAGCTGGTTCAGAGCAAAACAACACTCAACAAGACACAATTATGTCAGTACTGCCCAAGGAGGGGGGGTAAATTCTGCTGGAGACTCTGTAGCTCAAGAGAAAATCACTGAAAAGGCTGATAAAACTGAAAATGTTACCATCAATAAGACTACAGTGGCAAATAAAACCATAGAGGCTATTGAAGTGAATGATACTGAAGAAGCAAGTCTAGCACAAATGCAGACTACCAATGTAACAGATAAAGGAAAAGAGGATGTCCCAATTCCTCATGTGGGAACATCTTCTGATATCAACTAGAAAGGTACTGATGGACCTCACCCTTTTCCTGGATCCCCTCACATGTTTGATTTTCATAGAATTGCTGAATCACATGCTTTGGATGTAATTGACGGCTCTCATTTAATTTCTGAAGTGGGATTGGACTTGTGGATACAAAATTTTGCTGTAGGTACTCAAGGAGCTGCAAATACTTCCAAAATTGAAATTCCAGTAAGTTGGTTTAATTTCATAATTCGTCTTTTGTTGACTCCTGGTAAGTTTGGGTGGACAATGCATTTGTTGAAATCTGATTTGTGGAAAATGTTGACTGCAAACTGTGATTCTAAGGAAAATATTCTGTTTCATATCACTGATGGATGTTGTACCTCTCAGGCTCCTAGTTGTAATGAGTTCATGCAAGGATTGGGCAAAGAAAATGAAGGCATCAGCCCAGCTGCACACTCCTCAAGTGGGGTTGGTAGCCCTTTGAGGCAAGTGTCCAACAAGGTAGTTCAGTTGCCACTGGGAGAAGCAATCTCCAGGAAAAGGAGAGACAAAGAGCCTCTAGTGGAAATTGAGGTAAGAAGAAGTGACATGATTAAGAAAGATAATAATGGTTATAGAAGAAAATCTTGTGATGCTAAATCTTGTCTGCCTTGTAATGCTATACCACCAATTATTAAAAATAAAGTGGTAAAAACCTGCCTAAATCTTTCTGTATGGTGGCTGAGGATGATCTTCAAGAGAAGCTGTCCAAGAGGCCCAAGAAGAAGGGATAGGAGGATGTGGCCAAGGTGTCCAAGGCCACATGAGCTGCAAATCACCTCAAGATAGTTTAATGGTGTGCCTGCTTCATAGTACTAGTCACATCAGCAGAATGTTACATTCCTCTAGTCTGGATATTGCTTGCTATGTGTATGCTGGGGTTTTTAATTTAAGAATATCCACAATGATGAATTATGTCCCAAGGAGGAACCTTTTGTATGTTGCTCCTTTGCTCCTTGTTTATGACAACTGGATTTCGTATCTGTATGAGGTTGATGATACTTATTTGATTGTTCTTGAGAGAACTATATTACTATCTATCATGATGTTGTTGGAGTGGTTAGTTTTTGTGGTTTCTCGCTGGGTGTTAGATCACAATTTTAACAGGAGAAATGAATACTATGGTATTTCAAAGATTTCATAGCTTGGGTCTTATACCAAGGGGTGGTACTTGGTATCTCAAATAAATCATCATTGGGTTTTTAATGAATAACAACAGGTCTTGGAATATACTGAACTGGTATATAAGAGGTTCAAATGCCCGAGATAAATGGTTGGCTATTACACAAAAAATTCAAGAAAGTGTTGCTGGGATTGTGTGCATTCAGGAAACAAAGAGGGAGAATTTTGATGTTGCCTACATCCACAATTTTTGTCCGCAGAGATTTAATAAATTTGAATATCCACCATCCATTGGGGCTTTTGGAGGAATTCTAACTTCTTGGAATGGAGCATTGTTAACATGTGAAATGATTTTCCAAAACAAATTCTCATTACCTTTGCAGTTTACATGCAACACAACTTCCAAAACCTAGATTCTCACCAACATTTATGGGCCATGCAACCATGAGGAGAAGATTGAATTCATAGAATGGTTTAGCAATATTCAAATGCCTAATGATGTGGGTTGGATAATCATGGGCGACTTTAATTTCATCAGATCACCAGAGGATAGAAATAGACCTGGAGGAGATGTTAATGAAATGCTTTTATTTAATGAAGTTATAAGTAATCTTGGGTTGATTGAACTTCATCTAAAAGGCAGACAATTTAGTTGGAGCAACATGCAGGACAATCCTCTCCTGGAAAATTTAGATTGGTTCTTTACTTCTGCAGCTTGGATGACAAGTTACCCAGACTCCACTGCTATTCCTTTAGCAAAACTAATTTCTTACCATCTTCCATGTGTGATCAAAATTGGCACAAATATTCCAAAATCCAAGGTGTTCAAGTTTGAAAATTACTGGTTAAAACACAGCTCATTCAAACAAACTGTCCAGGCAGCTTGGAGCATACATGTGGGTTACACTAATCCTGCAAAGAAAATCAATGAAAAGTTCAAAAACTTGAGAAGAGCTCTAAAATTGTGGAAAAAAGCTTGTCTTTTCTTAAAAAACAAAATGAGTATTTAAATGCTTGCATCTTCTTATGGGGTTTGATTGAGGAATATAGGGATCTCACTGTGTTTCAAGGCAACTGTAGAACCTTGTTAAAGGAGTTTCTGTTGACAGTACTTAACAATCAGAAAATCGATGTCGACACGGCCGAAGATGGCACTTCGGCCACCGAAGACCGAGAGAAGGAGCTTGGGCAGACCGGGCCGTCTCGGGAGGTGGTTCCGGAGCCTTTAAGGCCTTCCAAAATATCACGACCACCCTTAAACAAAGGGGGATCTGAGGCCCCGCCACCGGCACCGAACATTGGGGCTCATGTCGCGTCAGATTGGCCAGATCTGATGGAGGAGGCCATGAGCGGCTCCTCCATAGTAGCTAAGCATCGTGCCCTAGTGGGTGCGGTTTTGCAAAACGTTCGACCCATTAACAGCGGATTGGGACAAGCCTTTGATGGACTCCTAACATGTTTTTAGGTAAGCGAAGTAATGTTCCTTCCTTCATAAAGCTATAGTTTATAATCAGGATATTAACGATCCTGATGTATAGCAGCCCCCAGGACTTTGGCATGTTTTGAGAAGAAACCGGACAGAGGACCGAGATCACCCGAATGATAGGCTAATCGACGTCCTTATTATGTGAATGCAGGCTTCAGCATTAGCAGCGGCGGTCAATGCTGCCGAACTAACTGAGGTGAATCGAAAGCTTAAGCATTCCGATGAAGAGCTTGACCTCTTCAACAAGCGTTTGGATGAGGCACAAGATTAGTATTAGTGAAACTGAATGATTTTTTTTGTTGAGGCGGATAAGGTATCCAGAATTGTCCCTGAGTAGGAGAATATTTGGTAGCTACCGCCGAACAGGTCGAAAGCCACAAGGCCAAACTGCTGCGGTCTAGAAAGGAAGCGACCGGACAGAAGGCGGCGGCCGAACAGGCGGCTGCCGATCTCACGCTGGTAAAAACAGAACGCGAGAAGCATGAGGCCAGGGTGACCGAAGTGCAACAAGAGCTCAAGGATGCGGTCACGAAATGTGAGGACCTTGAGCAGAAGAACAAGGAGCACGATGATGTCTACTACACAAACTTCTTCTTGTAAACGTTGTTGGGCCTCCAAGTGCAGACGTTTGTAGGACAGTAGCAAATTTCCCTCAAGTGGATGACCTAAGGTTTATCAATCCGTGGGAGGCATAGGATGAAGATGGTCTCTCTCAAGCAACCCTGCAACCAAATAACAAAGAGTCTCTTGTGTCCCCAACACACTTAATACAATGGTAAATTGTATAGGTGCACTAGTTCGGCGACGAGATGGTGATACAAGTGCAATAAGGATGGTAGATATGAGTATTTGTAACCTTAAAATGTAAAAACAGCAAGGTAACAAATGATAAAAGTGAGCGTAAACGGTATTGTAATGCTAGGAAACAAGGCCTAGGGTTCATACCTTCACTAGTGCAAGTTCTCTCAACAATAATAACATAATTGGATCATATAACTATCCCTCAACATGCAACAAAGAGTCATTCCAAAGTCACTAATAGCGGAGAACAAACGACGAGATTATTGTAGGGTACGAAACCACCTCAAAGTTATTCTTTCGGATCAATCTATTCAAGAGTTCATACTAGAATGACACCTTAAGACACATATCAACCAAAACCCTAATGTCACCCAGATACTCCAATGTCACCTTAAGTATCCGTGGGTATGATTATTCGATATGCATCACACAATCTCAGATTCATCTATTCAAACCAACACAAAGTACTTCAAAGAGTGCCCTAAAGTTTCTACCGGAGACTCAAGACGAAAACGTGTGCCAACCCCTATACATAAGTTCACGAAGTCACGGAACCCGCAAGTTGATCGCCAAAACATACATCAAGTATATCACGTGATATCCCATTGTCACCACAGATAAGCACATGCAAGACATACATCAAGTGTTCTCAAATCCTTAAAGACTCAATCCGATAAGATAACTTCAAAGGGAAAACTCAATTCATTACAAGAGAGTAGAAGGGGATAAACATCATAAGATCCAACTATAATAGCAAAGCTCGTGATACATCAAGACTGTACACGAGAGAGAGAGAGAGAGATCAAACACATAGCTCGTACCACCTCAAGAACACGAGAGAGAGAGAGAGAGATATGGATCAAACACATAGCTCTCGTTTGGTACATACCCTCAGTCCCGAGGGTGAACTACGCCCTCCTCGTCATGGAGAGCGCCGGGATGATGAAGATGGCCACCAGAGAGGTATCCCCCCTCCAGCAGGGTGCCAGAACGGGTGTACATTGGTTTTCAGTGGCTACAGAGGCTTGCGGCGGCGAAACTCCCGATCTATTGTGTTCCCCGATGTTTTTAGGGTATATGGATATATATAGGCGAAAGAAGTCGGTTAGGGGAGCCACGAGGGGCCCACGAGGGGGGCTCCCAGGGGGGCAGGCGCGCCTCCCTGCCTCGTGTCCACCTTGTTGCTTCCCTGACGTACACTCCAAGTCTCCTGGATTGCTTCTGTTCCAAAAATAGCTCTCCCGAAGGTTTCATTCCTTTTGGACTCCGTTTGATATTCCTTTTCTGCGAAACACTGAAATAGGCAGAAAAAACAGAAACTGGCACTGGGCTCTAGGTTAATAGGTTAGTCCCAAAACTCATATAAAAGTGCTTAGTAAATCCCATTAAACATCCAAAAGAGATAATATAATAGCATGGAACAATAAAAAATTATAGATACATTGGAGACGTATCAAACATCCCCAAGCTTAAATCCTGCTCGTCCTCGAGTAGGTAAATGATAAAAATAGAATTTTTGATGTGGAATGCTACCTAACATATTTTTCAATGCAATCTTCTTTATTGTGACAAGAATATTCAGATCCATAAGATTCAAAACAAAAGTTTAATATTGACATCAAAACAATAATTCTTCAAGCATACTAAGAAGGCAATCATGTCTTCTCAAAATAACATGGCCAAAGCAAGTTGTGCCTACAAAATCATATAGTTTGTCTATGCTCTATCTTCATCACACAAAATATTTAAATCATGCACAACCCCGATGACAAGCCAAGCAATTGTTTCATGCTTTTGATGTTCTCAAACTTTTTCAATCTTCACGCAAAACATGAGCGTGAGCCATGGACATAACACTATAGGTGGAATAGAATGGTGGTTGTGGAGAAGACAAAAAGGAGAAGATAGTCTCACATCAACTAGGCGTATCAACGGGCTATGGAGATGCCCATCAATAGATATCAATGTGAGTGAGTAGGGATTGCCATGCAACGGATGCACTAGAGCTATAAGTGTATGAAAGCTCAACAAAAGAAACTAGGTGGGTGTGCATCCAGCTCGCTTGCTCATGAAGACCTAGGGCAATTTGAGGAAGCCATATACATGCCAAGTTCTATATGTATAATTCCCACTAGTATATGAAAGTGACAACATAGGAGACTCTCTATCATGAAGATTATGGTGCTACTTTGAAGCACAAGTGTGGTTAAAGGATAGTAATATTGTCCCTTCTCTCTTTTTCCCTCATTTTTTTATTTTTCTATTTGGGCCTTTTCTCTTTTTTTATGGCCTCTTTTTTTTCTCTTTTTTTTCGTCTGGAGTCTCATCCTGACTTGTGGGGGAATCGTAGTCGCCTTCATCCTTTCCTCACTTGGGACAATGCTCTAATAATGATGATCATCGCACTTTTATTTACTTACAACTCAATACTTAGAACAAAATATGACTCTATATGAATGCCTTCGGCGGTGTACCGGGATGTGCAATGACTCATGAGTGACATGTATGAAAGAATTATGAACGGTGGCTTTGCCACAAATACAATGGAAACTACATGATCATGCAAAGCAATATGACAATGATGAAGCGTGTCATAATAAACGGAGCGGTGGTAAGTTGCATGGCAATATATCTCAGAATGGCTATGGAAATGCCATGATAGGTAGGTATGGTGGCTGTTTTGAGGAAGGTATATGGTGGGTGTATAATACCGATGAAAGGTGCGCGGTATTAGAGAGGCTAGCAATGGTGGAAGGATGAGAGTGCGGATAATCCATGGACTCAACATTAGTCATAAAGAACTCACATACTTATTGCAAAAATCTATTAGTTATCGAAACAAAGTACTACGCGCATGCTCCTAGGGGGATAGATTGGTAGGAAAAGACCATCGCTCGTCCCCGACCGCCACTCATAAGGAAGACAATCAATAAATAAATCATGCTCCTACTTCATCACATAACGGTTCACCATATGTGCATGCTACGGGAATCACAAAATTTAACACAAGTATCTCTCAAATTCACAACTACTCAACTAGCATGACTCTAATATCACCATCTTCATATCTCAAAACAATCATAAAGAATCAAACTTATCATAGTATTCAATGCACTTTTATATGAAAGTTTTTATTATATCCCGCTTGGATGCCTATCATATTAGGACTAAATTCATAACCAAAGAAAATTACCATGCTATTCTAAAAGGACTCTCAAAATAATATAAGCGAAGCATGAGAGTTCATCAATTTCTTCAAAATAAAACCACCATCATGCTCTAAAAGGATATAAGTGAAGCACTAGAGCAAATGACAAACTACTCCGTAAGATATAAGTGAATATCAATGAGTAGTCGAATAATTGTGCAACTATTTGAAGACTCTCTAACATTTAAGAATTTCAAATCTTGGTATTTTATTCAAAGAGCAAGCAAAACAAAATAAAATAAAATGACGCTCCAAGCAAAACACATATCATGTGGTGAATAAAAATATAGCTCCAAGTAAAGTTATCGATGAACGAAGACGAAAGAGGGGATGCCTTCCGGGGCATCCCCAAGCTTAGATGCTTGTTTATCCTTGAATATTACATTGCGGTGCCTTGGGCATCCCCAAGCTTAGGCTCTTGACACTCCTTATTCCATAGTCCATCGGATCTTTACCCAAAACTGAAAACTTCACAACACAAAACTTAACAGAAAACTCGTAAGCTCCGTTAGTATAAGAAAATAAATCACCACTTAGGTACTGTTGTGAACTCATTCTAAATTCATATTGGTGTAATGTATACTATATTACAACTTCTCTATGGTTCATACCCTCTGATACTACTCATAGATTCATCAAAATAAGCAAACATCACATAGAAAACATAATCTGTCAAAAACAGAACAGTCTGTAGTAATCTGTATCATTCGAATACTTCTGTAACTCCAACAATTCTGAAATAAATTGGAGGACCGGAGGAATTTGTCTAGTAATCATCTGCAAAAAGAATCAACTAAATATCACTCTCCAGTAAAATGTTTTAGCTAATCCCGTGAGCGCTAAAGTTTCTGCTTTTTACAGCAAGATCATAAAGACTTCACCCAGGTCTTCCCAAAGGTTCTACTTAGCACAAACACTAATTAAAACATAAAACCACATCTAAACAGAGGCTAGATAGATTATTTATTCCTAAACAGAACCAAAAAGCAAGAAACTAAAATAAAATTGGGTTGCCTCCCAACAAGCGCTATCGTTTAACGCCCCTAGCTAGGCATGATGATTTCAATGATGCTCACATAAGACATAAGAATTGAAACGTAAAGAGAGCATCACGAAGAATATGACTAGCACATTTGAGTCTTACCAACTTCTCATCATAATCAATTGAAACCTCTTCCAAGATAGTGGAATCATTACTAAATAATGTCATGACCTCTCCAAATCCACTTTCATAATTATCATAATAAGATTCAACATCCTCCAAAATAGTGGGATCATTACTTCCTAAAGTTGACACTCTTCCAAACCCACTTTCATCAATATAATCATCATAAGTAGGAGGCATGCTATCATCATTATAAATTTGCATATCAAAACTTGGGAGACTAAAAATACTATCTTAATTAAACGTAGCATCCCCAAGCTTGGGACAAACATTAATTGCAGCAAATATATTCTCAAAAACATCATCTTCATCAAACATAGCATCCCCAAGCTTGGGCCTTTTCATATCATAAGCATAATCACTCTCATCATTAATAGTATGGATAGCACCGATAGTATAGCAATTATCATCATCACGATGAGTAATAGGAGCAACATCATTTGGGAGAGACACCTTTCTACCTTTGCTTATCCGTCTTTTCTTTTTCTTCTTCACATCATGTGTGGGTTCAATCCTCTTTTTGGAGCTCCTTATTAATGATATTAGTTGAATAGAAAGCTCCTCCTCGTTACCTGATTCATCATAAGAAATAGTAGGAGAATCTTGGGAAGTCTCTTCCCTTTCGTTAGTATTCTCTTCATCTTCTATTTCTTTTCTTTTCTTTATGTAATTGGCAATATAAGGATTTTCAATGCAATTGACCGCACAATACATATAAATTTCCTCTAGATCAAAATTAAGAAATCTATAAAGGGAAAATTCTGGAATAACCTTAGTTATACATTTCATTTCTTCATAGCCCAAGAGCAAACTAAGTTCATTATGATGTGCAAGGGAAATCAAGTCATCACAATTTTTGGACGCGATACGATCATGAAACAATTTGCATTGGGTACTGAAATGATCACGTTCATTGCAAAGTTCGCAAGTACGGCTAAGAAAGTTTAAATTTTAAGCACACACATCTAGCCTTTCTTGCAACCATTTAGTTTCCAAATACTTATGCCTCTTGCAAAATCTATCTTCCCTGTTTGGTATGTACTTGCAAACTCTATGCACTCCACAAAAATCAACATGCTTATAAGAGACATTTTCATCATGACTAGTGCAATCATCATTAGTAATATGGATATTCAAAGAGTCCATACTAATAAAATTGCAATCATGCTCATCATTCAAAGATTTAGTGCCAAACATTTTACAGACTTCTTCTAGCATTTGAGCACAATTTTCCTTTCCATCATTCTCACGAAAGATATTAAAAAGATGAAGCGTATGAGGCAAACTCAATTCCATTTTTTGTAGTTTTATTTTATAAACTAAACTAGCGGTAAAACAAGAAACAAAAAGATTTGATTGCAAGATCTAAAGATATACCTTCAAGCACTCACCTCCCCGGCAACGGCACCAGAAAATAGCTTTATGTCTACTACACAACCTTCTTTTTGTAGACGTTGTTGGGCCTCCAAGTGCAGATGTTTGTAGGACAGTAGCAAATTTACCTCAAGTGGATGACCTAAGGTTTATCAATCCGTGGGGGGCATAGGATGAAGATGGTCTCTCTCAAGCAACCCTGCAACCAAATAACAAAGAGTCTCTTGTGTGCCCAACACACCCAATACAATGGTAAATTGTATAGGTGCACTAGTTCGGCAAAGAGATGGTGATACAAGTGCAATATGGATGGTAGACATGAGTATTTGTAACCTGAAAATATAAAAACAGCAAGGTAACAAATGATAAATGTGAGCGTAAACGGTATTGCAATGCTAGGAAACAAGGCCTATGGTTCATACTCGGTACACATTGAGGGGGCTCGAATGGCATTTGCAAAGACAATACATTGGCCAAAAATCAAGCCCGTCAAGATGGCCACCGGTCCTCTGCCAACTGGGAAGGAGCATAGGCGCCCAGAGCAGTATTTCACATCCATGATGGACGGTGCACGGGCCATGGAGGTGCAATGTTCCAAGGATGTACTCCTCGAGTAGTGGCGTTGGTTTAACTTATGGACTTGTGTTGAAACCTTATGCTTTTATGAGCGAATGGTATTTTGTATGGTTTATCATACTTGTCTATGCTTTGATATTTTAATTTTTACTCATGTGTGGACGCTTTTATACTGAAGGTTACCAGTCGTCGGCTTGAGCCCCCACGTTGATACTGTAGCGACCCGACTCGAATGGATCAAGTCTCTGTGCTTAAGTGCCATCTCTGGATCGGTATGCTGACACACGCAATACTCGAGGATTTAAAACAGAGGTGAATCACATGTATATAATAACGTAAATACTGTTACCTCAATCCATATAGCGGAAGTAACAACAAAGTTGTGGAGTTCCCAACAACGCCAACGACAAAGTTGATTGTAGATATCGTAACCCTAACGTATCGCTTACTCGTCGTAAGAATTCTTGCAACATGAGATGTTGCAGCCATATAGGTCAATACATTGAATGTATTAGCAAATTCACACCATAGAATAATGATGAATAATAACTATCTCTATATGCATATTTGGCTGGTGGAGGCTCTAAGTTTAAATCCAATTTTTCCTACAACAAAGGAATAATTTTTTATGTACTACTAATTTAAATTACCCATATTGAGAAGGTAACCCCAACTTAATCCCAAAGATAAATCATTAAACCCAACAATTTCATTAAATAGAGTGCTGAAATCAACCAATAACTCAAATACGAGATACTCAAAATGTCCATAACCGGGACACGGCTAATCATGATTAGTTTGTACACTCTGCAGAGGTTGTGCGCACTTTTCCCCACAAGACTCGATCTCCTCCATGGAATTTCTCGCACTGCATGATGTTTTAGAAATGGATGATCGAGACACTGTCTTTCCGAAGAGGTCCCCTTAACCGATAGATAGGTCGGTACACCTACAATTCCTGTATATCCGCTAGCCCATCATGGAAAGGTTTCTCACAACTTACTCAACTATGCCAGAGCTCATAATGGCTTGTGGCTACACGCAGAAGTTTCTAGCATGAATAATCTTATGATCCCTTTGAGCCTAGGTGGCATTCCATAGGATGATCACACGGGATCGGGACAACACTGGACTCCTCAGGTGCCCGGGCAAGCCACTGGTATATCCCCAGGGTGCCCCAACCATTCCACCCAGATGTGTATATAAGTAGCCACCTTAAGTTTCCCTTAATTATTTTATCTCTCTCATCTTGCATGAATCTCACATACCAATCCCCGTCTACTAGCATGGCTAAGCAATATATGACATAACGAATATTCTTGGGGTGTTTCAAGGATCATAGGTTCCTACCTCATGAACTACATAGCAAATCCCAATACCCAAATCCTACTCATGCAAATATTTGAGGGGTGTAACTAATGCATAAAAACTGGGTATGAAAAATATGATCAAAGTGTGAACTTTCCTTGTACAGTTGATGAAGATTCGTCGCACTCATAACTCCTGATAGTTCTACTCGTCACACTCCGTCCAATCTATCGTAGGCAAGCAATTGCATACATAAGCACTCAAGCATAAAATTCAAAGAAAAGATCTCAAAACTCCAAAAGGGCAAATAACTCTTGCGAACAGAAAACAATTTCTAACAGTACCAAAATTAGGTGAATTTGGTCTTATCAGAAAGTTAGGTCAAGAGCTTCGATTTTTAAAAATCAATTAAATCTGAGTTATAAAACTCGAGTTATGAACAAAATAAATTTGAATTCAAATCTATTTGAAATCAAATTTTAAACATTAAAAAATATGTTTAAGTGGTTATCTGGACAGAGGGGATCATAACAAAGAAGTAGGGGTTGGTTTTGTTGGATTTGGACAAGCGAGCAAAAAGTTATGATCGTTTCAAGATCAGGGACTACTCTGAGATGAAAATAATTAGGATAGGCCACTCGCTGAAAATTAACTGAAAAATAAAAAATCTACCGTATGAACATCCGCTAACAGAGACTAATGAACGAAAACGTTCACTAACAGATCTAAACGAATGAACATTCTCTAACTAAACTAACCTAATAAAATAAACTAGGTTAAAAGAAAAACCGAAACTAAAAAAACTGGATCGGGTTTCGGCGGTTTATACCGGTTCGGCCGGCTCAACGGTGCTGCGGGAAAAACAGGCGGTGGCGACGGTTGGCGGATCGGGCGGCGGTGGCAGCGGCGAGCTCTGGCGATGGCGGAACGGCATGGGGCGATGGTGCGGCAACGAGCGGCGCGGCAGCAGGGGCAGCGGCGAGCGGCGGCGGCGACGGCGCTAATGAGGGGAGAGAGGGGGCGGTGGCCTCGCCTTTTTAAAGGCCAGGGGCGCTGGCTTGGGGAGGGGGCGAGGCGGAGGCGGCTCGGCGTTGGACGGTGAGTCCGGCTCCTGCACGGCGGGGAAGGCTGCGGCGCAACGGGCCGGCTGGGCTTCGGCCCAGTTCGGTCCAGAAGAAGATTTTTTAAACAATTTTATAGAAAATAAAATAAAACTAAATAAAATAAAAATATACAATAGGCATATAATATATCAAAATTTTCAGAAAAAGATTTTCTACCACATGAACATTTCTCTAGCGTCAAATAAATTCAAAAAAATAAAAATACCAAAATAATTTCAAAATACCAAATAAAAACATTTTAAAATACCAAAATAATTTCAAATTTATTTCTCTCCATTTTTCTCTTGTAGGAATCATTTTAACCTATTTTCCGTATATTTTATTTTTGGAGAAAATATTTGTATAAAGAACCAAATAACTCCAAATTGAAAATAATTTCAAAGGGACTTTAAATTGGATTCTTTTAAACTTCCAACTCATATTTCATATGTTTTGAAGAAGTCATTTTATCTTCTCTCATGAAAATCATTGAGTTGCTTAAAGTTTCTGAATTTGAAATAGTTCCAAATAGAATTCAAATCTTTTCAAAACCCTTTTCATTTATTTAAATGGAAGAATCATATCATCTTCACTCCAGGGTTTTGTGATGAAATGAATTTGAATTCATGGAGATCATAGATGCAAGATGAAAGTTTGGGAAAGTCCTTTTATTCCCTCTCATTTAACTTTCAAAAAGTTTCAAATTTCACTCGATTTCACACAAGCAACCACACCACAATCAAACAAACAGTCAAAACTATTTATTTAATATAACATTCCAAAATTTAGAATTTTGGGATGTTAAAGATACTATGAAGGGTGTTCCATTCTCCGCACTGTAACCCTTAGCCGACGTCTTGGTGCCCGGAGGCGGTAGTGTAGGAGGGGGACAAGGCAATCGGACTATGCGGCTTTATTACCTTCACTTAGCCATAGGAACTTGACTGTGGGGGCTGGTGACCAGCCCCCGATGTGGTGAGGTGTAGGGCAAACCTTAGGGTCGAACACTACTCACTTGATTTGTTCAAAGACGAATCTTTCGTAGTACACGGTTCAATCACAAACGTTTTTAGGTTTGAAGACCAGTCATCACTACTAGGGAAAAGCCTATACATAGAATCTTAGCAGCAGCACGCTCTAAAATAAGGCGCTGCTGCTAATTAGCAGCAGCGCTTGATATAAAAACGCTACTGTTGAAAGGAAAGTAGCATGGCGCCCCACGCGAAACCGCTGCTCGCTCTAATTGCCATGACCTCAAGACCCAGCTAGTTATAGCAGTACCGCCCTATAGTGAACCACGCTATCGCTATAGAAGTTAGCAGCAGCCTTCTAAGAAAATTGCTACTGCTACGATCAGCCCACAAGTTTAGTCCCACCTCGCTCATGAACAGGTGTTTACCACCTTAAATATGTTACTTCAAACTATCACAACCAGTTGGTCTTCACTGAACTCTATGTGTAGAATTTGTGGCGCAATATGAGTCCTCTCTAGTTCCTATCGGAGTGGACTCATATTGACAATTCAGATTGTACACAAAAAGATCATTGATGGCCAATGTATTTTTTTATCGTGCTTAGACTTAGCAATGGCGTTTTTGATAAAATGCACTATAGCTACATTAGCTATAGCGCGTTCCTAAAGTGCGCTCTTGCTAGTTCGACTTAACCCCGCTCAAAATTTCACTAAGTCCTCCTCCCCTGTTCCCTACTCCTCTATCGCCGCCCCCGAGCCCGAGCCTGTCCTCACTGCCGCCGCCCGAGGCCGCCCTCAACCTCACCATTGCCGCCCGCCGCCGCTCTCGACCTCACCGTCGCCGCCGCCTCCCCCCACCCTCCGCCTCGATCTCACCGCGCGCTCTCGACCTCGACATCGTCCGACGCCACCGAGGTACTCCTCCTTCCGTGCCTCCTCCTCCCAACGCCCTCCTCCTCCTCCTCCCACCGTGCCTCCTCCCTCCTTCGGCCGCCCCTCCTCCTCCTCCGCCGCCCGCCCCTCCTCTCTCCTCCCTCCCTCCCTTGTCTCTGTTATTGCAAATCGTAGGTGTTTTGAATAAAATAGAAGTAAGAAAATTTAGGGCAGTATGATTAATAGTAGTTGTAGTTGAACTAGTTTAGTAAGTAAATTAATAAAATAGTTGAACTAGTTGAACTAGTTGAATTAATAGAACTAATGTATTTTTAGTAAGATAATTAATATAACTAGTTGAACTACTTTATTTTTTAGAAAGAACTAGTTTTTTAGTAAGATAATTAATATAACTAGTTGAACCACATATTCTATTTATAGTAAGTTTATATTTAGTAAGAACTAGTTGAATTAATAAACTAGTTGAACATGTCATATTTGTTGTTATTTTTTAGTTTAAGCAATTATTCGGGATGTATTAGTGATAACTTATACGGTTTTTGCTTTTGCAGAAATCAAGGAGCCCCTCCATCATCCCCGCCGTCGTCCCCTTCACCGACCCCCTCCAACATCGAGGTGAGACCAGCCAAATATCCATGTATATCTTTTGTTGCTCAAATAGGATAGTGGTTGCCAAGTGGTCGTTCATGTTCAGTTTACACCTCCGAGTGGCCTATGTTTTGCCGGAGTGTTGATTAATTTCCGTTCCGGCAAATTTCAGGCGCTCGATATGTCCTTTTTTAGCAAAGGTCATGCCGGATTTTTCAGGCCTATGTTTTTTAGTACTTATATTTAATTGTACAAGTTTAATCTTGAATTATGAACGTAGGAAATGTCGTACTCGGACGACATTAGTCTCCGAAGTGCAGCTAGTGCCACGACGATCGAGGTATGTGCGACGAGTTCATTGAGCTGGACGAAGATCGGCGCTTCAGCATTAAGCTCGAGGAGACCTTCGATGTTGAAACGGTGCGCAACAACGACAAGAGTTTTTTTCGTAATTAAGCATGACTTCAACTATTTCAACGTCTAATTTTCATCTTTTACAATTCGACTAGCTTATCCCATGCCATGCAAGACGCTATGTCTTGGAGAGGATGGGTTTTGAAGACCATGAAAATTTTGAAACAAAGAAAATACACCTAAGGACCCATCATGATATGGATTTTGAAGTAAATCTGTACAATGCTCAGAGCGTAACCCATTTTGGTTGCCAAAATTGGGAAGCACTTTGCAAAATGTATGGTTTTTATGAGGGTATGATTGTCACCGTGGATCTTGGTGATCCTGACATCGAGCAAGACAATATGGACATTTGGGTCCTTGTTGACACGCTTCCGATTCTACCGCAATGTGAGTTTCTCAAACATAGTTATTAACTAATTTATATTGTTTATTTCAAAATAGTTGACAGCTTATTTCCATTGACAGCTTATTTTGAATCTTCAAAGAATGTGCAGAAGATGGTAGACAAAACCCACTACACTGATGGCTCCGAATTAACTTATAAGGAGAATAGTCATCTGATTGCTTATTGTACTTTCTTTGAGAATTACAATACCTATTATCGAACTCCTCCAAATTATGGTGAATACGTGCCACTAGTGCACGTGTTGAACCACGATAACTTCTATGGAGATACCCTGGTAAGATTTTTTACTATTACGACATCCGTGCATCTTTTGCATACTTCCAAAAATAGTACATCATTGCTAACTACGAAGTTATTACTATGTTTTTCAACAGAAAATCCTGATGGATTGTGTGTCTCATCTGCTGTATTACAATGGTCGCTTTGAAGTTCTGAACATACAGCCAGGTCATCCTACGGATCTCACCTGTGCATATCGGATTTCTAAAACGGTGAAAACATGCTAATCAAAGAATGGAAAAAATGTTTGGACATTCGCAAGGAGGTTCTTGGAAGTAACATTGCTTAAAGGCAAGAATTGGAGATGGATAATCTCCATTCTCCATAATGGAGAGTCGGGGCTATCTTGTTTTTGCTATTTTACCTTAGAGAATATAGTAGGTCCTAAGAGAATGTAGTAGGTCCTATTAGGTACAATATGTTTATTATGTGATACAATGTGTTAGAGTTGATGATGAGAAGTACTTGTGATTACGACTAGTGACCAATTTGCTATGTGATGTCTCATTGATGAAAACGATGATCTTGAGGAGGTGTTATATGACAATGATGTATTATGATGATAAGTTGTTAATGATATGATATGATATTTATTATATAATTGGGTGAAAGAACTGCGGATTAGTTTCAAGTGGATGTCCATCCACTTGAAACTAGTCCACGGTTGTTTCACCTACTCATTATGATGTAAAAACAGTCTCTAAATTCCTGTTGTATGAAAAAGTGTGTAAAGGTGTATGAAATGGAACATGGAATTAAAAAGAAATAAAATACTAAATAATAGTAGTAGTGCGGGCAAGGAGGAGCGCTACTACTAATTACCAGCAGCGCTGCTCCGGAGAAGCGCTACTACTAGATCATTTTAGCAGCAGCTGGTCCAGCGCCGCTGCTGCTAAGCTTTAGTCAGAAGCCTTATCGATGGCGCTCCCCGCCGCTCTTGATAGGCCTAAAACCCGCACTGCTGCTAGGCTTTTCCCTAGTAGTGCATCGGATTGCCGACGAGTTCTCGCCTATGATGACAGTCAATTTTCGTCTTTCTCGACTGAGGTACTTAACCGAACTAATCGGAAGTACAATCACATTGGTTTACCCTTTACCTTCTTAGCTGAACATGTGGAACGTAAGAAGGTAAGCACAGGAGCTGGCAACACAACTATTGACCCAAGACATAAGTCGGAAATGTTGCATATAATCCAATATCCTAGACGCCGGCCACGTTAGAAAGTAAGGTGCGGACTTATCATGCGGGGTGAGCCTTACGGCCAAGCCCCCAGTCTACGAGCCGGTTGGCATCTTAGGGCAAATATGTGCCATAACAGTTCAAGGTGAGGTCTAAGAGCAGGACAAAGCGTAGTATGAAGAAATATATAAGGGCCTCGAAAAGGCTTGCATTATTTCCTATGGGCTCGTGCCGTTTGGTCATACAATTCGAACTGCGAAACAAAGCGTCCAGAAGGATACATTCTTTCAAAAAAGAGGATGAAAACATTACAGATGAAAGGTTTATGTAGGGCCTTGATGTGTGGGTTAATTCTGAACTGTTCCCTACTGCACGTCTGCGTCTTTGCTTCTGTTGGGAGGGTTGCCGCATGGGGCAGCTGTACAGAAGCGGGTCCTTAAAAGGGAGCCTTTGGGAGATCACTGCGTTGGTGGGGCTTGATGTTGCATAGGTCCATTATGGAAACTATTCATCGTCTAAAGACGCATTGTGTCATGGTACGATCGAACCGGACTCTTGTTGTTTAAGACCCGTTGCTGCCCATGGTATTTTGAGTGCAAAACTATGATATCGAGGCACGTAGAGTGCTGCTGGGTTGGACAGGCCAAGGGGGGCATATCCCTATGTACGCCGAGTGTAGGGAGGTCCCTTGGTTGATGGTATGGCTGGTGCCCGCTTGTTCGCCTCCCGTACATGAACGGTAGGCTGTCACTTCGATCCTTTGTATTCGGCCGTCGAGGACGCAGTGTGTTCCTCTATCCAAAGGGAGCGTTCCGTGTTTCCATTAACTATGATAACGTCTCTTGGACCGGGCATCTTTAGTTTGAGGTAGGCGTAGTGAGGGACAACATTGAAACGAGTGAGCGCGGTCCGGCCTAGGAGGGCATGATAGCCGCTGCGGAAGAGGGCAATGTCGAACATCAAGTCTTCACTCCGGAAATTATCCGGGAGCCAAACACTACTTCCAAGGTGAGGGTGCCTAAACAACAGGCTTCGATGCCAGGGATGACCCCCTTGAAGGTGGTGCTACTCGGTTGACCCTTGAAGGGCCAATACCCATTTTCCGAACTGTATCTTCATAGATCAGGTTGAGGTTGCTGCCTCTGTCCATGAGAACTCTAGTAAAGTGGTACCCATCGATAATGGGATCTAGGACTAGAGCCGCTGATCCTCCATGAAGGATGCTAGTCGGGTGGTCCTTGCGGTCAAAGGTGATCGGAAGTGACGACCATGAGTTGGCTTTCGGGGCTGCCACCTCTATGCACTACAAAAAAGACACATCCGTGACATTTTGGGCCGAATGAAAATCTTTGTCGTCATACTTATGACACTTCTATGATGATAATTGTGACAAAACACGGTATCATCATAGATGTGGTGGGGTCCTACTTCTATGACAAAAAATCATGACAGAAAATGGGCTTTTCGTCCTGGGTTGGCCGGAGACGCAGCTGCATGACATTCTTTGGGCCGTCCATGACGGAAAAAACCGTGGTAAAAGCGAGGGCGAGGAAAATATCAGGGTGTTCCCGGTTACGGTGGGTGGTCGGGGCCGAGCGATGCGCGTTTCTCTCGTACACGCACGCTTGGCGGTGCGAGGCGTTGGGCTCTAACTGAACCCGAGCGAGGTGTTGGGCTCTAACTGAACCCGAGTGATTGCACTGCAGGCTACGCGTTACTGAACCCGAGCGACCGATCGATGGTGTTAATCGAACCCGATCGAGCGATTCTTCGCCATCGCTGCTAATCAAGCCGATCGATGCTGCCTCTGGATGAACAAAGGCGTTCTTTGGGGGTGTTGGATGAACAGTTCCCGGTGGGGGTGGATGAACAGGACCCCGTGGTGTTGCCTCTGGATGAACAGGACCCCGATCGATCGAGCTGGTTGGGGTTGGATGAACAGGACCCCATGGAGGGCTGGATGAACAGGACCACCCCGTGGAGGGCAGGATGAACAGTAGATGGTGGAGGGCAGGATGAATAGTAGCCGGTGGAGGGGTGGTTGAACAGGAGCCCGTGGAGAGGGCTGGTTGAATAGTAGCCGGTGGAGTAGCATGGTGTGGAGGCTGGATGAACAGGAGCCCGTGGATGAACAGTCGCAGGTGGAGGCTAGAGGAGGTCGACGGTGGATGAATAGTAGCCCGTGGATGCTGGAGGGGGTCGACAGTGGAGATGAACAGTATCCCGTGGAGTCCCATTTTGCGGTACGCCACACCCATCCCAATGAACAGGACCCCCGTTTCAACCGTAGCGCTCCAACACAAGTCCGTTTCCTCCGTTCTGCGGTACGCTACAACCCTCCCAATCAATAGGACACCCGTTTCGACCATAGGAGGTCCGTTTCCTCCATTTTGCGGTCTGCGGACTTCGATGAACAGGATCCCGTTTCAAACGTGGCCAGTCGAACACAGGGCCGTTCCTCCGTTCTGCGGTACGCCAGGCCTCGTTTCCATCGGCTGTTCCGTCCAAGCCCTCCCGATGAACACGACGATGCATTCTATTCCGACCCAGCCGGTTGGCTCCCCATGAACACGATGACGACGCTGTTTCAACATTCCGACCCAGCCATGTACACGAGCCCTGGCCGTACGTATGTGCGAGGAGGCGTTCTAGACCCTGCCCGTATGTACGTACGTGCCGTATTTTCTTTCTTGCACACTGGCCGCTGTATCTACGTGTACATGCTACGTGCGCGCCTCTACTATGACATGTGCACGCCTCTACATCGACCAGTATGTACGTACACGTTCGCGACCAGAATGACAACGCTACGTACGCTTCGACCAGGTGGGTCCCGACTATCAGGCACTTCCTTGCGTGCGAAGATGTAGCTGGTGGGTCCCAGCAGTCAGGGGGCGAATCGTTTTTTTGACCGGACACACTTCCTTGCATTTGAAGATGTAGCTGGTGGGTCTAAGCAGTCAGGGGGAAACATTTTTTCATGAAATACGGTGGCCCATCCGGTGGGTCCCTGCTGTCAGGTGGAGGAATAATTATTTTATGCGTAATAAGGAGGCACTTCCTTGCTTCGGGCATGGACCCAGCTGTCAGCCTCTCCACGCACAGTCCACGTCCGATGGAAGCCGTTCCTTAACCATGTTGACCACGCCACGCCGAGAGCACCAGGGCGGTGGACGACGGCGAGGCCTGGGAAGGGGACGACGCGGAGCCGGGGAAGACGCGCCAATGGAAGCCCGTGCGAAGAGGAGTATGAGGGTTCACTGGTTCGGCTGTGGTGTGAGGCTGCCGTCGCCGCAGGGCCTAGCCAGCGGTGGGAATAGTAGGGGGCGATGAGGCCTCCGCGGCAGCATAGCCGGCCACAAGAGGCAGGAGCGTGCGGCACGACCGGCGCTGATTTGGGCGGCTGGAGCAAGAAGACCAGAGGTTGAAGAAGCACTACGGCCGTTGGATGGACATCGTACGGTCACTGGAGCTAGAATCGTTCATATTGACTAAGTTGACAAAACACTCCGTCCCCGTCAACCTAGTAGGCCCACAAGTCATCCTCCCACCAAGGTGGGTCCCAACTAGCAGGGGGAGTATTCATTTTTTGTGCGTAATAAGGAGGCACCTCCGGTGGGTCCGAGCTGACAGTGGGGGGAACATTTTTTCACGAAATACGTTGGCCCATCCGGTGGGTCCCAGCAGTCAGGGGGAATTTTTTTTGCCAAATACGTTGGCCCGTCCGGTGGGTCCTTGTTGTCAGGTGGAGGAATAATTATTTTCCGCGTAATAAGGAGGCACTTCCTTGCGGCTGCAGTGGACCCAGCTGTCAGCCTCTCCACGTACAGTACTCTTCCGATGGAAGTCGTTCCTTGACCATGTTGACCATGCCGCGCCGAGAGCACTAGGGCGGTGGATGACGGCGAGGCCTAGGAAGGGAACGACACAGAGGCAGGGAAGACTCGACAGTTGTTTCCCACGCGGAGGGGAGTACGACTGTACGAGGGTTTACTGGTTCGTCCGCCGTCGCCGGAGAATAACAGCAGGTGTGGGTGAGTAAAGGGATGGCTAGGCCAACGATGGGAGTACGGTGGGGTGGTGAGGCCTGCGCGGCAGCACAACCGGCCGCGGGGAGGAGGGAGCAGGCAGTCCCGCCGGCGCTTGTTTGAGCGGCTGGAGCAGGAAGAGCAGAGATTGAAGAAGCACAACAGCCGTTGGATGGACATCCAACAGTCACTGCTTGTGCGTTAACCTTTTTTAGAAAAGCCTCAAATCTGTGGAAAACAGCATACAACACATCTGCCATTATTTCTAATAATTTACAGCCCATTTGCTAATTCTTATGGGTTTTTTTGGAGCCCATATTCTTTTTGTTACCATTATAGCCCATATTGTGGCCACGGTTTAAAAATTATACGAAATTTTGCATATTTCGGTGCGGTCCGAACTGTTTTTAATCCCGAAATTTCGAGTCACATTTAAACTGATTTTAAAAATAAATGTATATCAATATAAATTGCAACAAATTGTCCACGCATAAAAATTAACGCAATTTAAAATCTCGAAATGAAAAACAGAAATTTGAAACTAATTCCCGGTTTGATGTGTTTTAAAAATGTACAGCCCATTTCTCATTACTGATAGGCCATTCGACTGATGAGACCACTCCAAGAAGTACAAGATATCGAACAAGTAAGACCACTTTGGAATGAAGTGGATTTTACGGAGCATTATAATAATGGAAACTACAACTGTTGAAGACTCCGAGACTAGGAGAATTTGAACGCTCTGAAGAATTTCTAGATTGGCATAGGAAGGCTACCCTTATGGATTTTGTCAGACCATGGAAGCTGTCAATATCCGAGATCACGGTGTGTCGGAGAAAGACCAGAACATGGAGAGTTAGAAACTCAAAGTTTTGTCAAGAAAACCCTAAGGCAGGAGATATCAACTATGGAATGAGCTCATGGCAATGACAAGGGAAGAAACACGGTTATCCATGAAGTTATCGCCCGCTTATGCTATTGTCACCGTGCTGAGTTAAGCATGCATATGCATGGAAGGATTGGATGGTAGAAGGCTGATGGAGCACCTATCAGCAAGAGATGAATTTTTATCTTAGCTGGTGTATCACCAGGATCTGGAGTATTACATCAAAAGAAATTAGTTGGACCTTCAGAAAGCTGTATTTGACGAGAACACATTTCGTGAAGAACTTAGGACCCAGAAGCTGAAGTAGCCAAACTGGAGGAACAAAACCTCGAGATACCGGAGATTCGTCTGGAACTGAAGGACAGTAGGCCCATGGTTCATGCCAAGGATGTTGAAACCCAGAAGTTTGGAATGCAACTCCAGAATATTAAAGGATGTCGCGAGAGACTTCGCATCAACAAAGATGAACTGGCAAAAGAACTTGAGGAGGACAAGCACGATCGGAAGAAGCCATCAGAGGCATGAACAAGACTCGAAGAGTTTGATGAAGATTTATTGACCTTTAGAAGACCAAAACCCTGATATATACCTTTAGATGCGACGATTGTGAGCTGTCAATTGTTTGATGTTTTCTCGACAGCCACAAATAAAATCTGTCTTTTCAAAACCATGGTTTGTATTGTGTGTATCCCTCTTTATCTCTCTTATCTCACCCCAAACCCTTGGACGCAATAGAGGATGAATGGAGATGAACTCATGTTTCCGGGACCGATAAGTCAATTGGAGACGGACCGATGGATTCAGAACATGGAGGATCACATGAAGAATAACCCTATAGCCGTAAAGGATATGACCCAACATGCTCTTCAGTGCTTTGAAAGAGGTGCTGCTACTTGGTGGAGGATGTGCCAAGCGATCAATGGATGGCAAGGAGTAACCACTTGGAAAGAATTTAAGT
This sequence comes from Aegilops longissima, assembly GCA_021605205.1. Classification (NCBI taxonomy): domain Eukaryota; kingdom Viridiplantae; phylum Streptophyta; class Magnoliopsida; order Poales; family Poaceae; genus Aegilops; species Aegilops longissima. The sequence goes on from CM038681.1 coordinate 271,859,347, forward strand.
TGACTTTGCCAAAGTCTCGGTTTGTATCCCAAAAATTGGAGCCTTATGGAAAGGATATGAAGAAACTTTGTGCATGCAAGCTCTATGGAGAAATAGGACACAACCATAAAGAACACAAGGATGAACGCCCTAATTGTGAAGGAGGTCACCCAGCTGAAGAATACCCAACTAGGCAGATCACTTGTTTCTTGTGTGAAGGAACTACCCACTACCCTGCTCAATGTCACATTTACCCCATGGTACAAAGAACCATCCAGCAGAAGAACGAAGCAATGAATGGAGCCCTCATGGAAATTTTAGAAAAACATGTGATGAAGGAAGAGGTGGAGGTCACACCCAAAGAAAAACCAATTAAACCCTGCACCAAGTCATGCTATTCATGTGGAGAAGAAGGACACATCTCCCAAAATTGTATGAATGGGGATCTAGTAGAATTCCTGACAGAGGAATTAGAGTATGACCCACAGGAAATAGAAGCCCTGATTTGCACGTAAAAGTCCAGGAAGAGAAATTGATTGGATTCCAGGAAGGACCTGAGTCATATCACCTGTTTCAGGTGTAAGGAGTTAGGGCACTACTTCAGCAGTTGCCCTAAAAGGAAGCCGAGGACCCAAGGAGGCTATGTAATCAGAAGGAAACCTCGAGACTTGTCAGAAGTAGTATGTTTCAGTTGTAATGAAGCAGGGCACCTTGCCAGAGATTGTCCCAAGGAGAAGGAGACTTGTGATAATTAGTTGTGCCTGTGAGAAATATAGTAGTAGTAGTGGGAACAATTCTTTTATATTGAAGTGTTGAGTTGAGGCATGTAATGGATATGCAAGAGATTGTAATAATTGGAGAATCAATAAAGTTAGCCTCATCGATACTGATTTGGATTTTATGAGATGCTATATGAAGAAAGATTTTGACCATTTTCGAGGATATGAGAAATGTGGTCTATGGATGAATTTGCGTATTTTAAGGGTGGTAGTACCCTGTGAGGATAGTCGACTCCCGAAAAGATAGTGATATTCCACGAAGTGGACTTCGGACAAAGTAAGCATGAGTTTTTCTCGATATGTGGGATATCCCAAGAGTAAGAAAGGATGAAGTATTATTGGATATAAAGGGGATACAAGGTTGGTAATATGGAGCAATTTTGACTCCAAGATGAGTCTGGGTAATCACGTCTTAGCTTGGTACCAGTAGAAGGAAGAAAGATAGTATAATTGGATGGATTTAAGAAAGCTAGGAAGTTGGATGTTGGAATAATGATAAGTTGCCCCAATGATGGGTTCAAGGTTTACAAGTGATGAGATGGGCCATAACACATAGGCCCCAGGACCTGCCAAGAAGCAAGCACACTCTTGCTGAAGGAAAAACCCTGGAAGAAGATATGACCTTATCGACAGACGATCTTATAGGAGTTACGCAAAACCTGAGAGTGTGAAGGAACGAAAGATGTTTGTTTGGCTTGCAGAATCAATGGATTATCCGAACTTAGTTCATTGATAATAGAAATTCTGCAATGCTTGTGAGGATGACCGAGTGTTAGAATGCGAGATTTGCTCAACCGTATACAAGGTAATGATTTGGGTGCGGGATGGATTGATCACCATACCGACTTACTCTTATTATTCGCCTTGCTATATGGGATGGTAAATCTGAGTGAATCACCTATAGTAGAGAGATGACGATCAAAACCTTGTTTAAACCTTAGAATGGTACGACAATTTTCCTTTGTACAAGGCAGCCGTTGCCAATCGTAGTTCATAGGGTGAGAATGAAGCCCAGACTCATTTCCTGCAGGAGAAACCATAAATTGATGACCACCATGAGATATCTATAGTTATTTAGTATTGGCGCTAGACCTGTCAGCTAAGAAGACCCAGTCACAGAAGAACCGTACCAAGATGAATGGATAGAGGAATTGAGGAGAAAGATTATGCCATTACCGAAGAGCCCAGAGAGGGAATTTCCGAGAATTTGAGAAGACCGACACTGTCAACGCTAAGGATGGAGTATATGAGTTTTGATGGAACCATAACAATATTTCTAAGGGTGGTAGCACCCCATACCCTGAGAGGGTTGATGGATTTTGAGAGGACCTCCGAACCTAACCTATTTCTTTCTAGCCTCTCCGAATCTCGAGGTCGAGATTCATTTTAAGGGTGGTAGGTTTGTAACATCCCAAAATTCTAAATTTTGGAATGTTATAATAAGTAGATAGTTTTGTTTGATTGTTTGATTGACTGTGTGAAATTGAGTGAAATTCGAAACTTTTTGAAAGTTAAATGAGAGGGAATAAAAGGACTTTCCCAAACTTTCATTTTGCATTTATGATCTCCGTGAATTCAAATTTTTTCAAATACAAAACCCTAGAGAGAAGATGACGTTACTTCTTCCATTTAATTAAATGAAAAGGGTATTTGAAAATATTTGAATTTCATTTGGAACTATTTTCAAATTCAGAAACTTTAAGCAACTCAATGATTTTCATGAGAGAAGATAAAATGACTTCTTCAAATCATATGAAATATGAGTTGGGAGTTTCAAATTGAAAATCCCTTTTGAAAATTATTTTCAATTTGGGGTTATTTGGGTTTTATTCAAATTATTTTTCTCCAAAAATAAAATATATGGAAATTAGGGTAAAATAATTCCCTACATCAGAAAATTGGAGAGAAATAAATTTGAACTTATTTTGGTATATTAAATGATTTTTATTGGGTTTTATTAGAGCTGTAGCACTGTTTGACTCTTGTGAATTTTTGTGGATTTTATTTAAACTTGGAAAATAGTTCATGCTGTAGGAAATCATTTTCTAAAAAAATTGATATATTATATGCCTATATAATATTTTTATTTAGTTTGCTTTTATTATTTTTCATTTGTCTGTGTATTTTTAAAAACTTTCCCTCTGCCGGACCGGGCCGGCCCAGTTTGCCAGGCCACCGCCCGCCAGCCCAGCATCCTCGTCCCCGAGCTTGGGACGGTTTCCCGAGCCAGCACGCCGCCGCCGCCGTGACCTCCTCCAACTCCTCGCCGCCCTTGCCCCTCCTCCACGCCTCGCGCCTCCTCCCCCTCCTTAAAAAGCGGCCCTGGGTCCCGCTTCTCTCTCTGCTTCGCTTGCCCAGATCTCGCCGCCATGTCGCCGCTGCCGCCGCCCACGCCACGCTTCCCAGCCAGCAGCTGTAGCCGATCGCCCGCCCGAGCCACTCGCCAACGCCGTCGCCCCGCAAACTGCCGCAGCCGCCGGAGTCACCACCGCCATCTGCCTCGCCGCCGTCGAAGTTCATTGTCGCCGGTAGCCCCCGCCCCCTCTCACCGTCGGATCTCGATCCGACGGGTTAGATTGTGTTTTTTTCTCTGAACCATTTTTTATTTAACGAACGGTTCATCCGTTAGCTTAGGCAGCGAACGTTCCGTTTGTTAGTCTCCCGTAGTGAATGTTCGCTCGATACGATTTTTCTTTTTCTTTTTATTTTCTGCCAGGGACCCGTTTGTGAATAATTTATTTGCAGATTAGTCCTTGTTCGTCAAACGGTCACTACTTTTTGCTCATTAGTTGGAATTAGATGAAACCAACGCCCACTTCTTCGTTATGATCCCTATATCCAGTAAAACAACTTAAACATATTTTTGAAAGTTTTAAAATTTGAATTCAAACATATTTGTATTTAAACTTCATTTGATCGTAACTCGAGTTTTATAAATCCGTTTGAGTTGATTCTTTTTGCTAATTGAAGCTCTTGACCTAAAATTTATGATAAGGCCAAATCCACTCAATTTTGGTACTGTTAGAATTGTTTTTTGCTGCAAGAGTTAATTTCTTGTTTTTGAAGTTCTCCGAGATCTTTTCTTCGATTTTTTTGAGTGATTGCTTATGTGTGGTTACTATTGATAGCTTACGCTAGATTGACCGGAGTGTGACAAGTAGAACTATCAGGAGTTTTGCGTGTGAATCATCTTCATCAATAGTACAAGGCAAGTTCACACTTTGATCATATCCCTTTCATACCCAGTTTTTATGCATTAGTTTCACCCTCAAACATTGCATGAGTAGGATCTGATTAATATGTGGGTATTGGGAAGTAGTTGATGAGGTAGGAACCTATTGTCCTGCTTTCAAACCTTGGGAGTTACTTACGTTATGCCTATACTGCTATGCTATGCTCGTAGACGTGGATTGGGTTTGAGTGTATCCATGACGGATGTGAGATTATTATTTAATGGTTAACTTAAGGTGGCTACTTTAATACACATCTGGGTGGATTTCTTGTGGGCACCTGGAGAATCCAGTGTTCTCCTAGGATATCCCGAGGACCCGTGTGATCATCCTACGGCCCGCCACCCAGGCTCAAAGGGATCATAAGATTATTCATGCTAGAAACTTCCGTGTGCAGCCACAAGCCATTATGGGCTCTGGCATAGTTTAGTATGTTGCGTAAAGCTCTTGAAGAGGTAGACTAGAAGATGTTGTGGGATGTAGGTGGTACTGTCTATCCAGAGTAGAGAGTTAATGCTTCTGAAAGACTATGTCTTGGTCATCCGTTTCTCGAACACCATGTAGTGCGAGAAATCCAACGGAGGAGATCGAGTCTTGTGGGGAAAAGTGCGCAAACCACTTCAGAGTGTACAAACTAATCATGATTAGCCGTGTCCCTGGTTATGGACATCTTGAGTATCTGGTTCTTGGATTATCATGTTGATCTCAACATTTTATTCAATTAATTTGATTGGGTTAATGATTATTATTTTGGGATTGAGTTGGAGGAACCTTCTCAATGTTTTTCAACCAACTTGATAGTTAAATAAAATAAATTCCTTCGTTGTAGGGAAAATTTAGCTTTATGCAAAAATAAACTTAGAGCTTTCCACCAGCCAAATATGCATGTAGTGATAGCTATTATTCATCATTATCCTATGGTGTGTATTTGCCAGTACATTCAATGTACTGACCCTTTGTGGCTGCAACATCTCATGTTGCAGGAATCTTATGATGAGTAAGTGATACATTAGGGTTACGATTTCTACACTCAACATTGCCGTTGGTGTTGATGGCAATCCACAACCTTGTTGTTACTTTCGCTATTTGGATTGAGGTAATAGTATTTATGTTATTTTATACATGTGATTTAACTCTGTTATAAATCCTCGAGTACTGTGTGTGTCAGCATACCGATCCAGGGATGACACTTAAGCACAGAGACTTGACCGTCTGAAGTCGGGTCGCTACAAAAACCTTGGTGGTCGGGGGCCATACTCGTATCAAGGCTCAAGGCAGGATCTAAGGTGAGAAGGCTGAGTTTAGCGGGGTGTCATCGAATTGTCACGGCAGATGTCCTAGTGAAAGGACTTAGTTGTGGAGCCATGGCGACGAGGTTAGCTTAAAGGGGTTAAAACAGGACAAAGGACACAAGGAGTTTATACTGGTTCAGCCCCTTGCGGTGAAGGTAAAAGCCTAATCCAGTTTGAGGTGGTATTGCTAAGTTTTTTATTACCAGGGAGCGAATAAGCTTTGCCAGGCTTTCGATCTATTGTTTCTTGCCCTAAGCCACTGCCGGATCATCCCCTTATATACATGGGTTGACGCCCAATGGCTTACAGAGCCCCGACCGACTCATACAAACGTGTCCGGCCCAGTGACTTATCTTACATGCCTTACAATACAAGTTACATATACATGGTGGTTTACACTTACGGGCATTAAGCCACCTTCGGGTTTGGGCCCTTTAACAAGCCTACTTCATGAACCGCCATCTTCAACATACTCATGGGCTTTATTTAGATGAACCGCCATTAGGATAACCCGGCCCCTCCTGGGTGGGTCATATCCAATAGTCATATCCCCAACATTAGGCCCCAGGTTGATTTGAACTTGTTCATGTAAATCTTCAACACTTAAAAAAAATCCTTCTTCATCTTCCTGTGAAATATTGTAACCCGCCATTGTTGGATTTCGGGTTCCGGCAAAACCCTTGAGGTTCGAACAGTGGGGTGCGCACGAAGATTTCCCCCTACCTAATCACGCCCTCAGCCTCACCGCGATCTCAAAGCTTAGCTCGACGAACTCGCAACACAAGAGACACGAGATTTATACTGGTTCGGGCCACCATTGTGGCGTAATACCCTACTCCAGTGTGGTGTGGTGGATTGCCTCTTGGGCTGAGGACGAATAGTACAAGGGGAAGAACAGCCTCCTAAGGCAAGGTATTCTCATGCTTGGTGGGTGTGAGGGTGATCTCAATCAGTTCGAGGTGAGTTCCCGCCTACTCTGGTGGCTAGTCCTATTTATAGAGGCCCTGGTCCTCTCCCCAAATATTGAGCGGGAAGGGAGCCAACAACGGCCAATTTGAAGGGGGACAACTAGTACAAGCTATCCTAACTAAAGGTGGTCTTCGCCTGCCAAAGGCTCTGGTGGTGACGCCGTCTTAGGCTCCACGGTGACCTCCGTCCTGTCGTCCTGCTCGTCTTGATCTCGTTGCACCGATATGGAAACCTTTGCCTGATGCCTCGGTACTCCTCGCCTGCGCTTGCCTCCTTAGCATAAAAGGGGAAACGAGGACACTGTGCGCGCTAGTGCCCGCTTGGCCTTGATCGTCATGGCTTACGTCATTGGAACCTCGTGAGGTTTGTCTTGCCTTGATCTCTCCGCCCCTCGCGAGCCAGCCTGGTGAGGCCGCCCCCGAGGAGGTCTTGTGTCGTCCGCCTCGCGAGGCTTGGCCCCTCGCAAGGGTCTTGAGTGATTGCTAGTGAAGACGGGCCGCACTGGGCCGCGAGTGGAGCCACGCCATGGGCCGCAGGCAGGCAAGTCTGGGGACCCCCATTCCCAGAACGCCGACAGTAGTCCTCGGGCTCAAGGCGCGCTCGGACTTGGCTTCGAGGCGAAGCCAAAGGGCAAGTGCGGAGCACCGTGGGCCCCAACAGCCTGCGGCCTTGGTCGACGCAAGGCGATTTATTGGATGTGGGCATCTCCGCTTCCCCATGCTGCCTTGGCAACTGCCCAACTTGACGAGTCCCTGCTACATTCAAGGGAAACTATCATTACCTGTGATCGTGGGGGGCGCTAGTTGGCCTGCTCCTGCTATAAATGGGGAGGGGGGCAGAGCCCCCGTCGCCCATCTCTTCCCATTTCGCTTGCTTCTCCTCCCTTGCTCCACTGCCAGTTGCGACTCCCATGGCGCCTGCGAAGTGGTTTTCGGCCGCGGAGAAGGGGAAGGCTCGCTGGGAGGAGCCCGACTCTCCGCCGCCAAATCGTGGACGCGGTCGTCCTCGCAAGCACTCTACGACCCCCGGCGCGGCCCCCGCGGCCGCGGCGATGCTCCTTCGCATGGTGGGAGCCGCCCATGTCGAGGCAGCCCCATCGATGAAGGGAGGCGTGCCATGGTCGCGCGGCCTCCCCGGCCGTGCTTCCACTCGGCGGAGGTGCTGCCGGAGTTCGTGGTGCGGTCGGAGAACCCTGCCGGCACCTGGCTTCAGCTCCCACGCTTCTTCGCCGGCGAACTGCCGGCCACGGGTCCATGCGGGCTCTAGCTGCAGGCGGGCGGCTGTTGCAGCAAAGCTTCGTGGGTCGCGGTCGAGACCTCCGTTGCTGGCAATGTGGCTCTGGCTCACAGCTGGCAAACGTTTGCCTGCGCGCGGCCTGGGCAGGCGGTGCACTCTCCACTTCCAGTACGACGGCAACGCGACCCTCTACGTGAGGGTGTTCGGAGAAGACGGCCGCCGCGCCTGGTGCTGCCCCGAGGACAACGACGGCGACGAGGTGCTTGGCCTTGGCGACGGTCGGGATGAGGGTGAATACAATCTCGCGTCCAACTACGGCGGTTCTGCCTCCGGCGACAGCTTCAGCAGCGGCGGCTACGACCAGTCGCCACGCCCGCTTCGATGGTGGCAGCGGGTCGTCCCGCCGCCGCGCCCCAGTGAAGCGTGAGGAAGGGTCCGACTGAGCTCGGGAGAGCGCCATGGGCCCATCCTCGTGAGCTGCTGCGGGGGCACATGTTGCTTTTGTTTCGTTCTTCTTTTCCTTCCTGCATTGAGAGAGATAAGTATGGGGCCCTGTGGGGGCGTGCAACAAACTATGATTTCCAAGTTGTTATGTTGTGTTTATCATTCTCGTGCCGCGTCGTGATATAAATGTTTTATATATGCACATCGGAAAAACTTAGCTTGACGCGCTTGAAGTAGTTTCTGCCTCACAAGGCGTGCGCTTCTCATTACCTAGTGAGGAGGAACTGCGAAAATTTATTAGGAGATCCGAGCCTTGGTCGCAGGCGCCTGTGGCCATGATCCATCGCCTCGTATCGCGGTAACCTAGGGGCACGGATTGGGAGGTGTGCACCAGCTTGCGGCTCGAACGAGGGTGCCTCATGAAAAAATAGACAAGACGTTCACGAGGGCATGAGGGCACCTGTCCAGCCCCCTCGTGTGGGAGGGACGCGAGAGAGGGTCGAGGTCAGACAAAGAACCGAAGGCAGAAACAGAAGCAGAAGTCGATGAAATAAGATCAGCGAGCAACACCGGGAAGAAAATTTCGATTAAAGAGGGGCAAGCCAACTACGGAAAGCAAATGAAAAGCCACGTCCGGCACCTAGTCTAGTCTTCTTGTCTTCTCACCAGCGCGGAGCTAAGTGTTGCCACTAGGACGTGGGAGGGAGCCCTAGAGGCCCGAGGGCGGCACTCCTGAGACTCCGGGGCGTGTATAGTACCACCCATTATTACGTGAGAGTGTCACGAGCGGAGACCATCACAGGCACGGGGCCTTCTTCACAGGCGCTGGGCCTTTCTTCATGGGTAGAACTTGTGGAGGTGCTGGATGTTCTAGGCGTTCGGGATGGGTACCCCGTCCTGCGTCTCCAGGCGCACGACGCCAGGACTGGAGACGTGGGCGACCCTAAACGGGCCCTCCCACATGGGTGAGAGCTTATGCAACCCTTCCCTGAAGAGCACCCGCCGTAGGACGAGGTCACCCACCTCGAGCGTCTTGGATCGGACGCTACGACAGTGGTACCGTCGCAGCGCCTGCTGGTATCTTACCGCCCGCAATGTGGCTTCACGATGGTGTTCCTCCCCCAGCACGAGGTCCATCCCCCGCATGGCGTCCTGCTGCGCCTCATCAAACGCCAGGACCCGGGCGGAGCGATGCTTGACCTCGTGAGGGAGAACTACTTCCGCTCTGTAGACGAGGAAGAATGGGGTCTCGCCCGTTGGCTTGGTGGCGGTGGTGCGGATGGACCACAGCACAGACTCGAGCTCGTCGTGCCAGCCCCTACCGCAGGCCTCGAGCTTCTTCTTGAAGGTCCTGGTCTTGAGGCCTCTCAGGACCTCTGCGTTGGCGCGTTCGGCCTGGCCATTGCTCCGGGGGTGCGCCACTGAAGCGTAGCAGATTTGCGTTCCAATGTTAGCACAATATGTCTTGAAGAGGTTACTAGTGAACTATGAGCCGTTCTCGGTGATGATGCGGTTGGGGACCCCAAACCGGCTCACGAGACCTTTGTTGAACTTGACCGCGGAACCGTCCAGGGTGGTGCGGACGGCTTCCACCTCTTCCCACTTGGTGAACTTGTCGATGGCAACGTAGAGGTAGCGGTAGCCCCCGGGCGCTCGAGGGAACGGGCCCAAGATGTCCAACCCCCAGACCGCGAATGGCCACGAGAGCAGGATGGTCTGGAGGCCTTCAGCCGACCGATGGATCTACTTGGCGTGGAACTGGCAGGCCTCGCAAGACTTCACCAGCTCAGCCGCATCGTTAAGTGTCGTAGGCCAGTAGAATCTGCTGCGAAACACCTTGCCGATGAGAGTCCGTGACGACGAGTGGTTCCCACAGTCCCCGCCGTGTATGTCGGCCAGTAGCTCTTTCCCCTACTCACTAGAGATGCAACACAGGGAAACGTCATTCGGCCGCTTCCTGTACAACTCACCGTCCTGGATGCAGTATGCCGTGGCTTGTCGAGCCACACGCTCCGCGTCCTCCTCCTTCTCTGGCAGTGTCCCTTGCGTTAGGTATTCCTTGAATTCCTTGGTCCAGTACCCCTCCCGAGGCTTGAGCGCCAAGAGCAAGCAGGCTCCTGAGGCCGGGCCACAGGCCGGGGCTCCCGAGGCAGGTGGTTGAGGGAGTACCTCCCGAGGCAGCGCTGTTCTTGAAAGCGGTGGTGTTTCCGATGGCTAGAAGAGCCGCTCCATGAAGATGCCAGGCTCTTGTGGTAGCCGCATGGATGCTCTCCTGGCGATGTCGTCGGCTTCCTTGTTGGTGCCACAGGGAACATGCTGCAATTCCAGGCCCAAGAATTGTTTCTCCATCTTGCGCACCTCCGCGAGGTACGCCTCCATGTGCTCGTGCTTTGGCTCGTACACCTTGTTGGAGAAGTTGACAAGGAGCTGCGAATCGCCCTTGATGGTGAGGTGCTTCACCCCCAGGGCCACTGCATCCTTGAGGCCAGCTATGAGGCCTTCGTACTTTGCTATGTTGTTGGAGACCTTCTCGCCCTACTGGAAGCAGAGTTGCACGGCGTAGTAAAGCTTGTCCTGAGTAGGTGAGATGAGCAATGCTCCAGCCCGCGCACCCTGGCGCGCAAATGCGCCATCGAAATACATAACCCTGTCGGATTTCGGGTTCCGGCATACCCTTGAGGTTCGAACTCTGGGGTGCGCACGGAGATCTTTCCCCTACCAGTTCACGCGTAAATGGTTTGCAAGGGATCTAAACTAGGAACGATGAACAACACAAGAGACACAAGATTTATACTGGTTCAGGCCATCGTTGTGGTGTAATACCCTACTCCAGTGTGTGGTGTGGTGGATTGCCTCCGGGGCTAATGAAGAACAGTACAAATGAAGAACAGCCTCGCGAGGGGCTGTTCTTGAGCTGGTGCGATGGGCTGCTTGGGTGAGTCCAGTCGCTTCTCTATGTCTCTCTGGTAGGTTCCACCCCGTCCCCCTCTCTGTGGTGGCTAGTCCTATTTATAGAGGTAGGCCCTGGGCCTCTTCCCAAATAATGAGCGGGAAGGGCGCCAACAATTGGCCATTTTGAAGGGGAACATCTAGTACACTTATCCTGACTAAAGTTGGTCTTCGGCTGCCAAAGGCTCTGACGGTGACGTCGTCCTGGGCTCCACGATGACCTCCATCCTGCAGCTCTGCTGGTCTTGGTCTTGTTGCACCGAAGCGGTAACCTTTGCCTGATGCCTTGGCCAGTGCTTGCCTCCTTTGAACCAAAGGGGAAACGAGGACACTGCGCAGGCTGGCGCCCGCCTGATCTCAATCGTCATGGCTTGCGTCACGGAGCACCTTTGTGAGGTACCCTGCCTTGATCTCTCCACGTCCTCGTGAGCCTTCCTGACGAGGCTGCTCCTGAGGAAGGTTCCTGTCATCCGCCCCGCGAGGCTTGGCCCCTCGCGAGGGTCTTGAGCTTGAGCTGATGAAGCTGGGCCGCGCTAGGCCCCCCACTTGAGCCACGCCGCAGGCCGCAGGCAGGCAAGTCTGGGGACTCCCGTTCCCAGAACACCGACAAACCCAGCCGTCTGGCGCTTCACTCCCAGGCGAGAGGGATCTATCCTCGCCTTCTTCAAGCTGCGGGGCGTCTGTCCATTCCGGCACGAAGTCAGCAAGCGCGGCCCCCTTGATAACCCTGGTTGTGCTGAATTCCAACTGGAATGCCTATAGCTCGATGTTCCACTCGGTGACTCTCCAATGGGTAGGCCGAGACGACCTTGATTGGGTGACCTTGAAAGTAGTGTCACAGCTTGCGCGAGGCCACCAGGAGCATGAGTAGGAGCTTCTGAGGCATGGGGTACCGTGCTGATAAAATACATATGGTGCTCGACGAGGGCGGGTGCATTAACGAGGCTCGCGGCTTCCGGAGGTTGGAGCGTCTCCTGAGGTGACGAAGCCCCCGAAGCCTGGTAGCCCGTAGGGGTTTCCGCAGGCCCAAGTGTGCCGTCTTGTTGAGCCTGGTCCTTCGCTGGTGTCGCCGCAGCTTCAGCAGAGCCCTCGGGGTCTTGCGTCGCTCTGTCTGAGGAAGCGGCTTGGCATGGCGCATCCTTGGCTCAGCGCTCCTCCCGGACCGCCACCAGAGCTACGCTGGCGGAGTAAGGGGTGGCGACAAGGTACAGCACCAGAGGTTCGATAGGCCAGTGCACCACCATCACCGGAGGGCTGGTCAGGTACCTCTTGAGGTCTTGAAATGCTTGGTCGGCCTCCGGAGTCCACTCAAATGGGCCCTTATTCTTCATCAGCTTGAAGAACGGCAGGGAGATGAAACACCCCAATGCGGTCACGCGAACGGCGAGCTTCTGCATTTCCTTGAGGGTTTGTGGTGGACTCATGTCTTTGATTGCCTTGACCTTCTCCGGGTTCGGCTCGGTCCCTCTGTTCGACACGAGGAAACCCTGCAGCTTGCCGGAAGGGATGCCAAACACGCATTTCTTTGGGTTAAGCTGCAAGTCAACCTGGCGCAGGCTTTCGAAGGTCTCCACCAGGTCTTGAATCAAGGTTCTTGCCTCCCGGGACTTCACCACAATGTCGTCGACGTAGGCTTCAGCATTCTTCCCGAGCTGCCGGCCCAGGGCGATGTGTATCAGCCGTTGAAAGGTCACACCCGTGTTGCGCAGCCCGAACGGCATGCAAGTGTAGCAGTATACTCCGCACGGGGTCAGGAAGGCCGTCTTCTCGACGTTTTCAACTGCCATATTGATCTGGTGGTAGCCTGAGAACGCATCTAGGAAGCATAACAGGTCACACTCGGCATGGAAGCGGGAACGGATTTTGGGGGCAGGCCTTGTTGAGGTTGGTGAAGTCTACACACATGCGCTCCTTCCCGCCTTTCTTGGGCACAACGATGGGGTTTCCCAACCATTCAGGGTACCGGACCTCGCGAATGATGCCTGCCGCCTCCAGCTTGCGTGTTTCTTGGATGATGAAGGTCTGCTTCTCCGTGGACTGCCTCCGCGCCCTCTGCTTCACAGGGCGTACGTTGGGGCACACGTTCAAGTAATGCTCAATCACTCCTCTTGGGACCCCTACCAGCTGATCGGGCTCCTAGGCGAATACTTCCTTGTTTGTGTGCAAGAAATTCACCAGCGCCTCCTCTTGGTCGGGGTCGAGGTTAGCACCTATGGTGAAGGTGGCCCCTGAGGACCCGTCTTCCTCGACCGGCACCTGCTTGGTATCTACCCGGTCTTGAGTGAACAACTGCTTCTTCTTGGTCGGTGCGGCCGCCTTAGCTCCAAAGGTACCCACATCGGCCGGTTGCGCTATAGCGGCAGTCTTGAGGGCAAGCTTGAGTGCCGCCAGAGCCTCCTTGGTATCCCCCACTATGGTGAGGACGTCCTTGCTCCCAGGCATCTTCATGAGGTTGTAGGCCGGATGTGTCGCCGCCATGAACTGAGCTAGAGCTGGGTACCCGAGGATAGCATTGTACAGGAGGCCGATGTGGGCGACATCGAAGTCGATCAGCTCAGTGCGGTAGTTGTCGCGGGTGCCAAAGGTCACAGGAAGATGGATCTGCCCCAGGGGGCTGGAGGAGCCGCCTCCGACGCCGGAGAATGGCTTGCTGGGGCGGAGCCGCTCAAGTGGTACATGAAGGAGGCTGAAGGCCTCCACCGAGAGCACGTTGAGGCCGGTGCCGCCGTTGATGAGGGTCTTGGTGAAGGCTACGTGGCAGATGGTGGGCGTGCAGAGCATCGAGCACGTCCGAGGCAACGGTGGTGATGGGGCGATCTTCCAAACTGAAGGTCAGGTCCGCCTTGAGTGCCACCCAACCCGGGGGAGCGCCCTCCAGCGCGGAAGCGACGCCGATCAGGCGAAAGAATGGCTTTGCGTGACGGTCCGAGGGTGGCGCCTACGAGCCACCGAGGAGGGCCGCGACCGCATGGGGCGGTGGTGCCGTGAAGCGGGTGGCGAAGAGACCGTGTAACTCCTCCCAGGATGCCACCATGGATCCGGGGTGGTTGAGCAGCCAGGCGCGTGGCACGCCAGTGAGGGCTATGGGAAGCCAGTTGGCCATGACCTTGTCGTCACCCCGGCCTTAAGGACGGAGTCCTCGTACGCCAGTAGGAAAGCCACCGGGTCCACCGCATCATCGTAGCGCGGTGGCATCTCCGGCTTGAACTTGGGCGGCCACTGCACCTGCCGTAAGGCAGGGGCCAAGGCTCGGAGCCCCTGGCCCCGTCACTGACACCAGTCGTCGGAGCCGGAAGCGTGGTGACGGCGGAGCACAGATCGACGGAAGGAAACTCCGACTTACCCCTACCTGGCGTGCCAAATGTTGGATTTCGGGTTCCGGAAAAACCCTTGAGGCTCGAACACTGGGGTGCGCATGAAGATTTCCCCCTACCTAATTACGCCCTCAGCCTCACCGTTATCTCAAAGCATAGCTCAACGAACTCGCAACACAAGAGACACGAGATTTATACTGGTTCGGGCCACCGTTGTGGTGTAATACCCTACTCCAGTGTGGTGTGCTGGATTGCCTCTTGGGCTGAGGATGAACAGTACAAGGGGAAGAACAGCCTTCTAAGGCGAGGTGTTCTCATTCTTGGTGGGTGTGAGGGTGATCTCAATTAGTTCGAGGTGAGTTCCCTCCTAGTCTGGTGGCTAGTCCTATTTATAGAGGCCCTGGTCCTCTCCCCAAATATTGAGCGGGAAGGGAGCCAACAATGGTGTCGGTGTACAAAAGTAGGGGCACACCTTTGTACCCCTTTACTTGTGCACGGACAGTCGAAGCTGCGCGCCACAACCACACTAAGCAAGGCAGAGGAGGGGAGCCGGAGAGAAGCCGAAGCACAAGATGGCCAAGGCAACGCCAAGACCAAAGATACCAAAGAGTGATAGGGCGAGGTGGATTCCCCCGGCAAGGCCCTTGCCGGGGCAGCCTCCGCGGCCCCGGCAAGAGCCTTGCCGGGGCAACTTTTCCGATGCTAACAGAGCGAGCCACCCTTGAGCCCACGGGTTCCAACTCAACCAACCACATTGGAACTAGGGCTCAGGAGGCACCTCCATGGTAGCATGCAAATCTTTATCAAGACCATAGAGATATGATATCAGATGAGAACCAGAAAACGACGACCCTCGGCGGGATCCTTGCCAAGGAGATCCACAAGACCCCTGACAAGCGGCTTGCCGGGGACGACTGCAACGCCACGGCAAGACCCTTGCCAGGCCCCTAGCAAGGCCCTTGCTGAGGGCGCCAGCGGGGCCACAGCCAGGCCCGCGTCGACCAAGACTCCGCTGCCGTCCCCAAGCAGCTACTAGCTCAACCAGCTGGGCAGGCACCTACGTGGCGACGGGCGGCCTCTACGCCAACTCAGCAAGCACCTGCGTGGTGGCATGCAGATCTTCATGAAGACCCTACTACCACGCCGCCTCAGCTGCCTACCTGCCTACATGGCGCCACATGCACCGCTGGCATGGGCGCGTGTCGAAGAAAGGCGAGGCGGCAATGGATGGGACGAGCCTCGTTCCCGTCCCCAATAAAGCTAAGGGACACCTAAGCTACGCATTAAATGCGTCTTGTCCTGTAACACGAGCGATAAGCTCACAACACTATAGGCCTTTCCACCTCCTGTGTGCCACTGTGGCAGCCCATCCCGACTATAAAAGGAGGCCCTTGGCATACTGGAGAGGGATTCGGCTCTTTTGAACTACGCAGCCACCATAGCTAGTTCGAGAGCTCAAGAACTCTCTCAAATACACACCAAAGCAGGACTAGGGTATTACGCATCCTCGCAGCCCGAACTTGGGTAAACGATCCTTGTGCTGACTGCTAATCCTGCTCTTCTCACAACCCCACGCCCGGGCAACCGTAGTAGGGATTCTTGTGATCCCATAGGTGTCGTTTCCCACCGACATCTTTGGCGTGCCAGGTAGGGGGCGCAATTGTGAGAACCTGGTCTAGTAGTTAACGTAGTAGTTCTTCATCGACATGGCCTCTAAAGAAGAAGACGACCAGGAGAAAACTATGTCGCCTGCAAGCGTGAAGGGCGCCAACACGGCAACAGAAAAGCTAACTCATCTAGAGCCTTGAGCAATTTCCTTTTATACATGAGTTTATTGTCCTCGGAGATCCTGCCTACGTACGGAAAACCCGCACGTAAAGGGGCCCTCCCGCAATTGGCAATGCCCTTGCTTTGTTTCGAGTCCGGTCAATAGCTCAAGCGGCCGCGTCGAGAGTGGCAAGGTAGCCTTCCGCACTAGGCAACACTCTCGATTCTGACTCGAGTCAAGCTCGATAGGTCGAGCGGCCGCGTTAAGGTGGGAATGGGAATCCGTCCTCGGTTTGCCCGGCAGGAATGGGAATGGGAATCCGCATTAAGGTGGGAATGGGCGGTTGGGTGGTTTGCCCGGTAGCAAGCGCACCCGACAGTCCAATGGGAATCCGTCCTCAAGACGCCGCCCTGGGTTTACGCGCCGGCAAGCCCACCCAGTTAACGTAGGGTGGACATACAAAGGGAAATCAAACAGGAAAATAACATGCATTGTATCCAGAGTACTGCAGAGTTATATTACATCAAATTGTTGCCGCGGTTCTAACTAAAGATAGAAATTGTCACTGCCCTCCGGCAAGCTCTCCAGCATGGCCTCAAAGTCAAGGGTGGGGTTCCAGCACGCCACCTTGGTGAGGACCTTGGTCATGGCACCTCGGCAAAGCCTTCAGTTCTCGTCGGCCAGCAAAGCCGCCCAGTTGGAGTGGAACTGCTCCAGGGCCCCGAGAACACCCTCGAAGAATAGGATCATCTTGGCGTTGGTAGTCCCGCTGCGCTCTGGGGCGTACCTCACATTTGGCATCCCCATGGTAGCCAGCTGTGTGGTGATAATGCCGGCGACGTCCTCAATGCGGCTGATCCAGCGATTCTTGCCCTCCATGAAATCCTTGTGGCTGGCAGCTTCGTTCCTCCGCTGTAGCTTCTCGGCCTCCAGATCCTTAGCCAGGGTCTCCTCCCGAGCCTTGGCCTCTGGGAGCATCTCCTCGAGGCCCTCCAGCTACAGCTTGAGGTCTTTTATGGAGTTGTTGGCCTCGTAGAGCTCCCGGCCTGGCGGCAGTCGCGCCTGCGCCTGCTGGGCGCCGTTGAGCGTGTCCTTCTCCTGGGACAGCTTCAGGGCCTGCTCCTTCAGCCCGTCCCGCTCCACCTCTAGCTCCTTCACCTTGCCGGCGTGAACCAAAGCCCGGGCATCGAGCGTCTCCCCGTGCCTCTGCTCCAGCTCTTGGGTCCGCTTCGCGACAAGCTTCTCCACCTCCTCGTCCTTGGCACGGAGTTTGGCGTCGAGGTCCGCCTTGCGTTTGGCGAGGTCCTCCTCCTGGGAGTTCGGCGCGGCCTGATGCTGGGTTCGAGCGGCCTCGGCTACAGCTGCTAAGCCATCCTCCATCTCCTGGGCCTTCTCGATGTCGGCCAGCTTCATGGTGAGCTCCACTTTGCGATTGGCCAGCTCACCCTGGGCGGCCTTCAGCTCTTCGCTAGCTTGGCGGAACAAAGTCTACGCCTCGGCGACGCGCACCTTGAGGTCCGCCTCCGCCTTGTTCACCGTTGCCATCCTGGACTTTGCCTTGTCCAGGCAGGCGCGGTGGAGCGCCTGGAGCTTCCGGAAATTGGCTCCCATGGCCTGAAGAAGTCGCTCCTCCTAAGAGTCGTCGCCACCGGCGCTCGGCTCGTCGACGACCTCGAGCCCGGCGGTGGCAAGCACCTCTTCGTCGAACACCTCGAGCCCTGGAGCTGGACGCCCCTGGGAGGTGAACGAAGAGGTCATCGGTCACCCTCAGATACCTGCCGAAGCCGGAGGCAGCAGAGGAGGAAGGCTGGTCATCGACCACCTCCTCCTCGGTGGCGGCCTTGCCGGCCTCTCCAGCAGGCCCCTTGCCGGCGTCTTCGACAGCACCGTTAGCGGACTCCTCGGCAGCGACCTTCTCGGCCTCTGCCCGGCATCCTTGGCGACGTCCTCGATGATGGCGTCTATGTCCTCCTGGTCCGCCGATGGACGATCTGGACACCAAGAAGGCAATGAGACAAAGCCAAGACCAAGAATCAGCAAGAAAAGAAAAAGAACAGGGACGAAAGGCGAGCGGCTTACCAGTGCCGGGCTGGGGAGCAGAGGTCCCCTCCCCGCCAACATTTGGCGCCGAGGCAAAGACACCGGCGCCCGAGTTATCCTCCCCCCCTCCGTGTGCATGGGCTCGGTGCTTGGCGCCCTTGTCGGGGACGCCCCTTGGGGCGGCGTGGTCGATGGGGGCGGCGTGTTAGGGGTAGCCCTCTGTGGCTCCTCCTGCTGCTGTCCTCCTCCTGCGACTACGGCAAGGTCAGCACGAGGAGATCGTGCCCCCAAACACATGTTGACTAGGGGTGAATGATGAACTTACACTGGGGCCTGTGCCGGGGGCTGCTGTCCGCGCTGCTCAGCACCACCAGTGGTGCCCTCGAAGTACCTGCCGGGGGCTGATCACCCGCCAAGGCTTTGGCCCTATTCACCCTCTGGGCCAGCGTCTCTGCATCCGTGCAAAGATGAAAACAAGTCAAGACAAGCGGTACAGATTGAGGAGACGAAGATGACAGAAAAGAGCAAGATACTTACTCGTCATCCACCTCCTCCTCTGTTGCTTTCCTCTTCCTCCTTGGGCTGAGGGACCCGAAGTCAAAGGTGACCCCCGCGTCGACGTCTGCCGGAGGAGGGGAGGAGGGCGGAGTTTGCGCGCGCTTGGATGAAGAGGAGGCAGATGCTTTCTTCTTTGCCACCGCGGCCTTGACGACCTTCTTCACCGCCGCGGCCCTTGTCTAACGCGTGGACTCCTCCGGAGACTTTGGCCACCGTGCAGCCTTGACGGGGCGTACCGGCTCGCCGGATGTGGCCTGCCGCAGGACTCGCCCTCTCCACGTAACCGGAGGGTCAACAGCCTCAGCCTCCTGCTTCGACGACTCGTCGACTGTCGGTGTCAAAACCGGCGGATCTCGGGTAGGGGGTCCCGAACTGTGCGTCTAAGGCAGATGGTAACAGGAGGCGGGGGGCATGATGTTTACCCAGGTTCGGGCCCTCTCGATGGAGGTAATACCCTACTTCCTGCTTCATTGATCTTTGATGATATGAGTATTACAAGAGTTGATCTACCACGAGATCGTAGAGGCTAAACCCTAGAAGCTAGCCTATGGTATGATTGTTGTCGTCCTACGGACTAAACCCTCCGGTTTATATAGACATCGAGGGGGCTAGGGTTACACAGAGTCAGTTACAAGGAATGATATCTACATATTTGTATTGCCAAGCTTGCCTTCCACGCCAAGGAGAGTCCCATCCGGAGACGGGACGAAGTCTTCAATCTTATATCTTCATAGTCCAACAGTCCGGCCAAAGGATATAGTCCGGTTGTCCGGAGACCCCCTAATCTAGGACTCCCTCAGTAGCCCCTGAACCAGGCTTCAATGACGATGAGTCCAGCGCGCAGATTTGTCTTCGGCATTGCAAGGCGGGTTCTTCCTATGAATACTCCATAGAAGATCTTGAACACAAGGATAGTGTCCGGCTCTACAAAAGAAGTTCCACATACCACCGTAGAGAGAATAATATTTGCACAAATCTAATCTACTGACACGTTTAGCAGCATGACATTATACCGTGGCCGGTCATTATTCGAACCGATTTTCTCAACCAGCACTGCGCATATCGCGAGGCGGTTTTCTTGGCATGTCTTGTCGAAGCAGAGATCGTGTCCCCTTATCACGGGATTCTCATCAATATGGGTGTGGGTAACCCAACCGCGCCATCAATTATGGCGCTTGGGCGCATCGCCTCTTCCGCCCTTATAAAGGGACAAGATTCACCCTTTTTACCCATCCCTCTTCCCCTCGCTTATCCATTCTTGCGCGCTCGAGCTCCAACGCCCAAGTTCACATCTTTCTCCTCAACCACTCCAAGCATGTCCGGAGCGGGAGGCAAGTGGATGGTCTCCTCCGTCACGGAGGAGAACATCACAAAGCTATGGGAGGCCGGATATCTGGCCGCGGACATCGCACACCGGCTGCCAGATGCGGGGCAGATCATCCCTACGCCCGAACCCCATGAGAGGGTGGTTTTCCTTATCCACTTTGTCCGCGGACTGGGATTTCCCTTCACCCGTTCGTCCGTGGGCTCATGTTCTACTACGGGCTAGATTTTCATGATCTGGCCCCAACTTCATCCTCAACATCTCAGCATTTATCGTCGTGTGCGAGGCATTCCTCCCCATCAGGCCCCACTTCGGCCTGTTGCTGAAGACCTTCAGTTTCAAGCCGAAGGTGGTGGTCGGCCAAAAAGCGGAGTGCGGAGGCGCCATGGTGGGAAAAATGCCTAATGTCACCTGGCTCAAAGGCTCCTATGTGGAGACCATAAAGGGGTGGCAATCAGGGTGGTTCTACATCACCGAGCCGCGTGACACCAACTGGGTGGCGCCCCCCGAATTCCGATCCAGAATGCCCATGCGGCTCAACTCCTGGAAAGAGAAGGGCCTGTCCTGGGATTCATCGGTGGAGCTGACCTGACTCCAGAAATGCATCAGGAACATGATGAGCAAGAAAATCAAGATTGTCAACGTGGTCCAGGTCATGCTCTTCCGCCGGATCCTCCCGTGTCAACGACGGGCATTCAATTTGTGGAAGTTTGACCTGGCCGAGCACCAGACGCTGCGCGAGCTCTTCAACACGATGCACAAGGACGTCTGGAAGGTGCTGTTCAAGGGCGCTGAGGTACCTCCACCCCTTACTGAGGACCGCGGACTCTGCGCAAAGCGCCACGCCAATCTGGTAAGTGTTCTATATCTCATATGGTGTTTATTTTCCCCAGTTTAATCATGTGCGGGATCTAAGCCTTCCTGCCATTAACAGGACTTGGTAGAGATGGCGGAGCAGATCGATTTCCCAGCCCCCATGCCCGAGGATCCAGCAGATGCTCTCCTAACGGAGATGCTAGTCCCGGCGCCTTATGAGGTGCCGGTGAAGAAGGCCAAGAATAAGGCCACGGGGACCCAATAGGGTCTCCGGCGCAAGGTTATATCGGACTCATTGTCTGAAAACTCCGAGGTGCACTCCTCCCAGAACACGAGGAGGAGGAGGAGGAAAGTTCTCCCCCCCCCCCAGCCGGGGGAGACAAGAAAAGGAGGGCCGCCCCAACCGGGGAGGCCGAAGGGTCCAAGAAGAGAAGGCCCTCCTTCCGGGGTGTTCCACGAGTGCCACCTACAGCGACGACGAGTGGTTGCCCCGGGACAAGCCCCTGGCGAAGTCGTAAGTATCTGGATACCATAGTAATTCATGGTATGTTTCTATTGCACTGCTCCTCCTTACGCCGAATACGATTATGCAGTCTGTCCCGAGCCCGTATCGACGTATCTTCGTCGGACAATTCTTTGGACTCGTCGGATATGAATAGCGATTCACTTCCGACCGCCTCGACCCCTTGTCCTACGGACAACGTCGAGGTGTTGTCTCAAAATGCACCCAGCCGAGGGGAGGTAGTCTGGGCGCCCTCGGCGACCTTCCCACCACAGGCGCAAAGGGAGCAAGACTCCCATGGGCTCCAAGTTCGGCCCCCAGCCGAACACTGCGCCGGAACCTTCAGTGGTTCCGGACTCCGGCAGGCGACCCACCGTTAAGAGGGGCAAGCCGCCCGTGTCGGTGGCCTCTGTCCATCCAGAGGCACCGGACAACTTGCTGGAAGCGCTTCGAGGCGCCTCCATCGACGAAGAGCACCACACTATCATGAGTGCGGTGATCGAGAAGGTTCAGTCTGCCAAAAATGGACTAACTGAAGGTTGTGCCAGCCTCCTAACAGGCTTTCAGGTAAGTAATCAAAATATAGGAAAATATTACTGCATAGACAGTAGCCCCTGATGCTCTGTTTTGCGTTCACGAAGAAAGGCCGAATAGAGGATCAAATAATGACTCAGGAGTCTAATCAGAATATGTTTATGTGCATATGTAGGCTTCACTGCTGGCCGCTGCCGCACGTACTGCGGAGGTCGCTGCACTGAAGCAGGACCTTGAGTGGTCCGAGGAAGAGCTCGGCCTTACCAAGAGGCAGCTCGAGGAGAGCAAAGGTAAGCAATGCCTTGTCTATATATTAAAAAGAAATTTGGTTGTGAAATAATAGGATCATCATGAATTTGGCAGGGGCCACGACCGAAGTGGCGACCCTGAAGAAGGCGCTGTCCAAGGCCAAAGACAAAGCGGCCAAGGAGCGCACTGAGCGAGAAAAGCAAGAAGCCTGGGTAGGCGAGGTGCAACAAGAGCTCGAGGCTCTCGCCAAAAAACACAAGTCCTTGGAGCTTGACTCTAAGAGCGAGAGTCCGAGCTTGCGAAGGCGCTCGAAAGCGCACAAAACGCCAAGGCTGAAGCCCACAAGGCCCTCTAGGAGATTGATGCGGTGAAGAAGATAGCAACGGGTAAGGCATTCATTATGCAAAGCAAGCATGTGAAGGAAACTTTCCTTTTACTTACCCGAGTTCGGAGCTCTCCAGGAGCGTTCGCGGATCTTCCTGCAGGTGTCTTTGGATGCATGGGAGTTTCTGAGCTAAGGAGGGAGCTCGGCGGAAAAGTTGTTCTGGTCTCGATATCTGGGACCGAACACCCAATGCCCTTATGCGACCAGTGAAGCAACTGGTCGAGCTTCACAAAGCGGCCGAACAGGCCATGAAGGGTCTTGTATTCGGATGTGGCTGGCGATCCCACCTTCCTAGCAGCTACTTGATCAGGTGAGGCGGCTTGTGGATGCCTGCCCACGGCTTGAAGTCATAAAGTGGTCCGTCTGCATCGAGGGTGCGCGCAGGGCTTTTTCCCGGGCGAAGGTGCACTGGGCGAAGCTGGACGCCGTAAAGCTGGTGAAGGAGGGGCCGCCGGAGGGCAAGGAGCATCGCCGCCCCAAAATGTATTATGATAGTGTCCTGAAGGGTTCCTGCCTTGTGGCGGAGGAATGTGCTAGAGATTCAATTTTTGAATGAACATGCTCATGTGATCCTGTAATGTGAAACGAGTTCATTTTTGCTATGCAACACTTTTTGAATTTAAAGTATTACCTTTTTTGCGGCCGTTTATAAAATCTGAGAGTTGGCCAGTCGTCGGCTTCTGCCCCCATGTAACTAGTACTGGGGTGTTCGGGATAAACCTGAGCACTCTTTATACCAATTCTGGGTCCTTCGAGGGAGGTGTTCAGCACAACGAACCAAGCAATCGGACCATAAGGCTTTATCACACTCACTTAGCCATAGAAGTCTACAATTAAAATTTTGGCGAAGCCCCTAGTATTCGGAAGGCCGAATTTGGGGCGCTATATATGCCTAAGTCAGGCAAGGCCGACTCCTCGCCCGAAGCGGAAAAAGTCTTGAAGGACTTGAGACCTCTCGAACAGCGACCAACTATACAGCGGAACTTAAGGTACAAAAACATGGGAACCGGGCAAACCCAACTATTGACCCAAGACATGATTCGGAGCTGATGCATATAATGCTATAAGTTCGGGGTGCCGCACTGTCGAAAGTGTTCAGACTTCTCATGCCGTATTATGGGGTATACGAAAGCCCCTGGCGTACTGACCGTACCAGAATGTACGGGTGCAAGTTGTCGTAAATAAACATATACGAGAAAGGGATGGATAATGCAATAATAGACTAATGCTATGCATTGTTATTTAAATAATACGTCGAAGCGTACTGATACAAGTAGTGCAATAAGCAAAAAATAGGATTATTTGACATGTCCTATCCAAGGGCAAGCTGCGTATGGGTATTAAAAATGGGTATGTCGATTGTTATTAGAGACCACCTCGGGGTTCCCTTGTACGTCTTAGCTTCTTGCCTCCTTGGTTGTTCCTTCCCGTAATGTGTCCGGCTATCGTACTGCCGGAAAGGGCTTCCAGAGAGTAAGGTCCTGAAAGAGAAGAAATGATAAAGGTATGCAGCCCCTAGGGCGGTTGAGTCGCATTGCGGGATGTGCCCTGATCGTGCCCCCGCCTATGCCCATGGTATTTTCAGTGGGTAATTATGTACGCGCGGCCTAGATTTCATCACTTGACTGGGACTAGGACGGGGGCCGAATTGCTAGGCGAGCTCTGAACATGCCAGGCGATCCTTTTGCAGGTTACTCCGGACTCGCTTGACGTTGTCCAGGGGCTGTATCGCCGAATTGGCGGTTTGCCTTAAAAGGCTGCTTTGTGCTTCTGCTGCGAGGGCTGCAGTGTGCTCCTCCGTGCGAGCGAGTGTTATGTGTTTCCATTAACTATTATGACCCCCTAGGTCCTAGCATCTTGAGCTTGAGGTATGCGTAATGCGGTACCGCATTGGATTTTGCAAATGCGGTTCGTCCTAGCAGTGCGTGATAGCCACTACAAAACGGGACGATATCGAAGATTAACTCCTCGCTTCGGAAGTTGTCCGGAGATCCGAAGACCACTTCCAGTGTGTTTGATAGAGCAGGTTCAGGCTGCTGCCGCCGTCCATAAGGACTCGAGTGAGGTGAAATCCGTCGATGATGGGGGTCTAGGACCAATGCGGCAGATCCGCCATGACGGATACTAGTGGGGTGGTCCCTGCGGTCAAAGGTGATCAGACAAGAGGACCATTGGTTGAACTTTGGGGCGACGGGCTCCATCGCATAGACGTCCCTTAGTGCATGCTTCCGTTCCCTCTTGGGAATGTGGGTTGCGTATATCATGTTCACCGTCTTCACTTGTGGGGGGAACCTCTTCTGTCCTCCCGTGTTCGGCGGCCGGGGCTCCTCCTCATCATCACTATGCAGCCCCTTGTCCTTGTTTTCGGCATTCAACTTGCCGGCCTGCTTGAACACCCAGCATTCTCTGTTGGTGTGATTGGCTGGCTTATTGGGGGTGCCGTGGATTTGACACGAGCGATAAAGTATGCGATCCAAACTAGACGGGCCCGGAGTACTTCTTTTGAATGGTTTTTTCTGCTGACCGGATCTAGAGCCTCTGAATCCGGCATTGACTGCCGTATCTTCGGTGTTATCGCCGTTGTTGCGGCGCTTGTGTCTGTTATGACGTGGTCTGCCGTTGGCATATTTAGTATCTGAAGTGCCCAGATTCCTTAATGTGTTGTTGCTGCGAGCCAGCCAGCTATCCTCGCTCCTGCAAAAGCGGGTCATGAGTGTCGTGAGGGCTGCCATAGACTTCGGCTTTTCCTGGCCGAGGTGCCGGGCAAGCCACTCGTCACAGATGTTGTGCTTGAATGCCGCTAAGGCCTCTGCATCCGGACAGTTGACAATTTGGTTTTTCTTAGTTAGGAACTGTGTCCAGAATTGCCTGGCCGATTCCCCTGGCTGCTGAGTTATATGTCTCAAGTCATCAGCATCCAGTGGTCGCACATAAGTGCCTTGGAAGTTGTCAAGGAATGCATCTTCCAAATCCTCCCAACTGCCAACGGAGTCTGCTGGCAAGCTATTCAGCCAGTGCCGAGCTGGTCCTTTGAGTTTTAGTGGGAGGTACTTGATGGCATGTAGATCATCACCGCGAGCCATGTGGATGTGGAGGAGGAAATCCTCAATCCATACCGCGGGATATGTTGTACCATCATACGATTCGATGTTTACGGGTTTAAAACCCTTCGGGAATTCGTGATCCATAACTTCATCAGTGAAGCATAGGGGGTGTGTGGCGCCTCTGTGCCGGGCTATATCACGACGCAGTTCGTATGAGTCTTGTCTGCTGTATTCGGCCCGGCCGGATTTACTTTTAGTGTATCTGGTGTGACGGTCGTCGTCCCGCATTGATGCGCGCACCTGTGACCAATATATCGATCTTGCATGTTTTGCCCTGCTTTCCAATATGTCTCGCAGGTCCCGCGTGTTGCCTTGGGCTTTGGTATTTTTGTTTGAGTGGCGGCGGGGTGCAGGCTGAACTTCAGGCTGAAACGCCTCTCTGTCTCGGCCACGAGGTGGCCGGTCCGCCGCATCATATGCTGGTGATGTAGGTTTCAATGCTTCCTCCTCGAGTCGGGGTAGCAACCTATGCTTTGGGTAACTCTTGGAGGGGCGTTCGAGTTCGTATTCCTCGGCCGCAAGGACTTCGGTCCATCTGTCTGCTAGCAAATCTTGATCAGCTCGAAGCTGTTGTTGCTTTTTCTTCAGGCTATTTGTTGTGGCTATAAGCTGGCGCTTGAAGCGCTCCTGCTCGATGGGATCCTCAGGCACGATAAATTCTTCGTCGCCGAGGCTCACCTCGTCTTCGGAGAGAGGCATGTAATTGTCATCCTCCATTTCCCCATCTGCTGCCTGTTCTGGAGGGCTAGCTTGTTCACCCTACCGATCTAAATCGTGCTGGAGGGGATTGTTTTCTTCGGCACTATCCGGAGTGTTATTGTCTCTTGTGTCGGTATCACTACTTTTTCTATGGCGGGACTTAGAGCGGCGCCGCTGACGTCGATGCTTGGGTTGCTTCTTGGAGGGATCATCCTCAGCTGTCTTGCCGCCATTGCCTTCTTTGGGGGTATCCACCATATATATCATATGATGAGGTGGCGGTCCAGCGCCCTGTGGGCGGTGGTTCCTGTTCGTCTCCTGCATCGTTGTCCATGCCGTCGATGTTTTCGGAGTCGAAGTCGAGCATGTCGGTTAAATCGTCGACAGTGGCTACTAAGTGGGTGGTGGGTGGGGAACGGATTTGTTCGTCGTCCGCATCCCATTCTAGCCGTACATAGTTCGGCCAAGGTTCTCCTGACAAGGAGATAGACCTTAATGAATTTAGCACGTCGCCAAAAGGCGAGTGCTGACAGATATCCGCGGAGGTAAACTCCATGATCGGCGCCCAATCCAATTCGATAGGCACCGACGCAGGCGGCTCGGGGTCCGTGGCCGGAGATGAATCCAGTGGTTCGGCAACACGGCTCTCGTAAGGGGTGAAGTCAGTATCCGGCTCTATCGCCACTGAGAGTGCGGCCTCCATGGCGGGGTCTACCCCCCTGTCCTTGGATGGCGCAATTTGCTCTGGATTGAGGGCCGGAGCAGTTGCAAGTGTGATCTCCTGAACATTGTCCGATGGTGGAGCTAAATCATGCTCGTCGTGATCGTGTGGAGCACCTGACATGGGCTCGAATCCGTCGAAGATCAAGTCTCCGTGGATGTCGGCGGTGTAGTTCAAGTTTCCGAACCTGGCCTGATGGCCAGGGGCGTAGCTCTCGATCTGCTCCAAATGGCCAAGCGAGTTGGCCCGCAGTGCGAAGCCGCCGAATACGAAGATCTGTTCAGGGAGGTAAACCTCACCCTGGACCGCATTGTTACCGATGATCGAAGGATCCATCAAGCCTTACGGTGACAGCACAGTGGAACTCTCAATGAAAGCACCAATGTCGGTGTCAAAACCGGAGGATCTCGGGTAGGGGGTCCCGAACTGTGCAAGGCAGATGGTAACAGGAGGCGGGGGACACGATGTTTACCCAGGTTCAGGCCCTCTCGAAGGAGGTAATACGCTACTTCCTGTTTGATTGATCTTTGATGATATGAGTATTACAAGAGTTGATCTACCATGAGATCGTAGAGGCTAAACCCTAGAAGCTAGCCTATGGTATGATTGTTGTCATCCTACGGACTAAACCCTCCGGTTTATATAGACACCGGAGGGGGCTAGGGTTACACAGTGTCGGTTACAAGGAAGGAGATCTACATATCCGTATTGCCAAGCTTGCCTTCCATGCCAAGGAGAGTCCCATCCGGACACGGGACGAAGTCTTCAATCTTGTATCTTCATAGTCCAACAGTCCGGCCAAAGGATATAGTCCGGCTCTCCGGAGACCCCCTAATCCAGGACTCCCTCATCAACCACCTCCTTGACAAGAGGAGCTCCGGTGCCAGCGCTGCTGACCTCCCAGCGGCCTCCGCCCACTGGGAAAGCTCCTTCTCCTCCGCCTCCGCCGCGGCCTTGTCCTCCACGCCACCAGCGCTGCCGGCCTCCTCGGCAAGCTTCGCCTCCATCGCCCTAGCAGCAATGTAGTCCGGCTCTGCCTGGGTGGTGTCCTGGACGAGCCGTGGCTCGGCGGTGACGTACCCCTCGTGTAAGGTGTCGAAGAACTCCTGCACTTGAATTTCCTCCGGCTCGACCCAGCTCGGGTCAAGGCCATGCACGTTGAATTCTGGCATCATGGCGATGATGTCGGTCCGCCGTGAGTTGTTGCTCAGCGGAACCACTCCTGCCGGCAACTTGAACAAGGGCCCCTTGGCGATCTTGCCGGCCTTCGCGGCGGCCCTCGCGGCCTTGCCAGTCCGCTCGACCTCGCCGTCGCGGTTCACGTCGAGCTGGAAGAGTCGCTGGCAGAAGTGGGCGTGCCCCATCACCGTGAAGTTATGGTCGAGGCCGGGGCGAAGCCTCATGATGTGGGCGGCGTTCGTAAAGAGCCAGGACGGCCTCCCCTTGTTATGCAGCGGAGCGATTTGGCGGCGGATGAAATGCGCCGCGATCATCTCAAGGGTGAGCCCGGCCTTGGTAAGGCGAAGGATCCTGATGGTGGCGACTGTAAGCTTCGCGTCGTCGGTGTCGACGTCGCTCCAGTCGCCCCGGCGAACCGGCGGCACGTCACGGACCCTGCAAAAGTTTGACGGGTCCTTCTCTTCAATCCAGCACCACCGGCCCCGCCATTCATCCCACCTCTCCTTCATGGCGCCCTCCAGGTATGCCCCCTTGGCCCGTGGGATCCAAGCGACACAACCAGAAATGGCGCCCCCTGGTTGGATCGGAGGGAAGAAGTAGTGGCGGAAGAGCGCCGTGTTGGGATGCACCCCGGTGAAGCCCTCGTAGAGGTGCGCGAAAAGAGCCATGAAGCCACGACATTCGGAGTAAAATCCAAAAGGTGGAAGCCGTAGGTGTGCATGAAGTCATTGAAGAAATCGGAGAAGGGGGGACAGAGCCCGCAGGAGAAGTAGTCGACAAAGAAAGGGTACCGATTTGGGGCGGCCTCGCTGCAATTGGCGGGGATGTCGCGCTTGGCTGGATGCCCGTCGTCTTTCCCCCCGTCTTGCACCCCTACAGGGGTTTGAAGGCCTCCCGGAGCTCGAACACGTCGACCATCGAGGGGAAGTAGGCGAGCTGTGTCCGCTTCACCGCCAACGCACTCTCCGGTGGCTCCATCACTCCGGCGTGCTTGGCCACTCCCTTGCCCTTGGTGGATTTGAGCGCCATGGCGGCTGGGGGAGCAAGACACAGAAGATGGCAGAGACGCAGCGATGGCGAGCAAAGGCAAGAACTCGAGAAGGAGGAAGAAAGGGGGCGGCAGCTCTGAGATTGGAGAAGACGCAGGGAAGGGGGTAAAGTGAGCAGCCTGCCCACGCACCGTTCTGGGCCTGGCCCAACAACGTGTCGCACTTATGTGTGGCCCAGGCCCGGGGGCTCCTGTCGGTGTACAAAAGTAGGGGCACACCTTTGTACCCCTTTAGTTCTGCACGGGCAGTCGAAGCCGCGCGCCACGGCCACACTAAGCAGGGTAGAGGAGGGGAGCCGGAGAGAAGCCAAAGCACAAGATGGCCAAGGCAACACCAAGACCAAAGATACCAAAGAGCGAGAGGGCGAGGTGGACTCCCCCGGCAAGGCCCTTGCCGGGGCAGCCTCCGCGGCCCCGGAAAGAGCCTTGCCGGGGCAACTTGCCCGATGCTAATAGAGCGAGCCACCCTTGAGCCCACGGGTTCCAACTCAACCAACCACATTGGAAGTAGGGCTTGGGAGGCACCTCTGTGGTAGCATGCAAATCTTTGTCAAGACCATAGAGATATGAGATCAAATGAGAACCAGAAGACGGCAACCCACGGCGGGATCCTTGCCGAGGAGATCCACAAGACCCCCGGCAAGCGCCTTGCCGGGGATGACTGCAACGCCACGGCAAGACCCTTGCCAGGCCCCCGGCAAGGCCCTTGCCGAGGGCGTCAGCGGGGCCATAGCCAGGCCCGTGTCGACCAAGACTCCACCGCTGTCCCCAAGCAGCTACTAGCTCAACCAGCTGGGCAGGCACCTGCGTGGCGACGGGCGGCCTCTACGCCAACTCAGCAAGCACCTGCGTGGTGGCATGTAGATCTTCGTGAAGACCCTACCACCGCGCCACCTCAGCTGCATGCCTGCCTACATGGCGCCGCATGCATCGCTGGCCTGGGCTTGTGTTGAAGCAAGGCGAGCCGGCAACAGATGGGACGGGCCTCGTTCCCATCCCCAATAAAGCTAAGGGACACCTAAGCTACGCATTAAATGCGTCTTGTCCTGTAACACGAGCGATAAGCTCGTAACACTGTAGGCCTTTCCACCTCCTGTGTGCCACTTTGGTAGCCCCTTTCGGCTATAAAAGGAGGCCCTTTGCATACTGAAGAGGGATTTGGCTCTTTTGAACTACGCAACCACCATAGCTAGTTCGAGAGCTCAGGAACTCTCTCAAATACACACCAAAGCAGGACTAGGGTATTATGCATCCTCGCGGCCCGAACCTGGGTAAACGATCCTTGTGTTGACTGCTAATCATGCTCTTCTCACAACCTCGCGCCCTGGCAACCGTAGTAGGGATTCTTGTGGTCCAATAGGTGTCGTTTCCCACCGAAAAACGGCCAATTTGAAGGGGGACAGCTAGTACAAGCTATCCTGACTAAAGGTGGTCTTCGCCTGCCAAAGGCTCTGGTGGTGACATCGTATTGGGCTCCACGGTGACCTCCATCCTACCGTCCTGCTGGTCTTGGTCTCGTTGCACCGATATGGAAACCTTCGCCTGATGCTTCAGTACTCCTCGCCTTTGCTTGCCTCCTTAGCACCAAAGGCAAAACGAGGACACTGTGTGTGCGGGCGCCCGCCTGACCTTGATCGTCATGGCTTACATCATTGGAACCTCGCGAGGTTCGTCTTGCCTTGATCTCTCCGCCCCTCGCGAGCCAGCCTGGTGAGGCTGCCCCCGAGGAGGTCTTGTGTCATCCGCCTCGCGAGGCTTGGCCCCTCGCGAGGGTCTTGATTGATTGCTGGTGAAGACAGGCCGCACTGGCCCGCGAGTGGAGCCACACCATGGGCCATAGGCAGGCAAGTCTAGGGACCCCCGTTCCCAGAACGCCGACATCCATGACGTCACCTCCTGAAATTGGGGTAACCCGCCATGACATCACCTGTTATTAATACCCCATACGACCCAAATCTTTAATAAATCTTCTCTTTGAATGAACCTCCGAAAATCAAAGCGCTCGCGCCGTCACATATCCATTTCCTTGTCTCCTCGATTCCCGCTCCTGCCACTTATCCTTCCAGTCCTATAAATAAGGCCACGGGTCCTCTGTCCATTCTCCCCCTTTGCCTTCTCGTCTTTGTATTTCTCCTCGCAACGCTCCAGCGCGCCCGAGCTCCGCCACCGTCGACCTTCGTCCACTGCCTCAACTTCGGCCGCTGCATCATGCTGAACGAACCAGAAAACCGCGGCGCACCTCCGCTGTCCATCAACGTCGGTAAGCCTTCACCTTTCCTCTTAATAGATCTGTCTTAGGGTTTCCTTGTTCGTTAGAGTTCATCACCATTCCTCCTTCTCTTTCCTAGATTGCATAGCTTTGATCTGAAAAACAACACAGATCTTGCGCGGTAGGAGTTTTAGCACTTGTTTTTTGATATCAGAACATATCCTCATTGCGACAGATCTCATCTGGGCACCCCCACTTTTCTGCTGCCGCCACCTTAGGTTTTAGATTTTATTTCCTTTTTCTGAACTACCGCAAATCCAATCGTATAACCATAATCTGTGAAACCTGTTTGTCCCAACACTTAGTAAAAATTTCCTCCAGTCAGATCTTAAATACCAGTGCTTGTCATGGCGGCTTACATCACCGGCTTATAAATATCCACATATCATTAGGCCCCAGTTAAGCCGTCATGCTGAATACATACTGTAACTTTTACTTCCGGCTTAATTAATCAATTTGAACCGACAAATTTTTTCTTTCTTTTAGGCTTCTTCACAATGCCGCCAAAGACAGTCACTTCCTGGAACTGGGTTCCCCCCGTCGTTACTGAGAGCACACTCAAAGATTTTGTCAAAATCGGGTACTTGCCAGCAAAAAATGTCATGCACTATCGCGCCCCTGATCCTGGCGAAGAAAGACCTCAGCCAAAGGATGATGAAGTCATTGTGTTTACTGATCATATGAAACCGGGATTCTCACCGCCCGGTTCTAAATTTTTCTGAGATGTTCTGCAGTTCTTTCAACTCCATCCTGAAGACATTGGACCCAATTCTGTGTCAAACATCTGTAGCTTTCAAGTCTTCTGTGAAGTATACCTTCAAGAGGAACCCAGTGTCGAACTCTTTAGGGATTTTTTCTATTTGAACCGCCAAAACGAGTTCACGAACGGGCCCAGCTTGGAACTTGGCGGAATCTCAATTCAACGAAGAAGAGATGCCATCTTCCCTTATGCTTGCCTGCTAAGTCACCCCAAGGATTGGAACCAGACGTGCTTTTATTGCAAGGATACCTCTCCGGCTGACGAGAATCCATTGCCGGCTTATCGTGCCGAATGTGTTGACCTGAAGCATAATCTTCCTGAAAAGCTTACAGCCGCTGAACGTAAAAAGCTTGCCCCACTATTGCGAAGGTCAAGGCTTTACTAGGAAACGAATTAACCGGCATTGGTTTAGTTCGGTGATGGGTCTCGTGGTGAATCATTCCCTTGAGCCGCCAGCTCGGCTTAATGTGTACCTATTCCGGCGGTACAAAGGATCCATTACGCCACAGCCCCTTGCGTTTGATTGATGATGCAATTACTAAAATGACAAAGACCATTCTGAATGATGACTCAGAAGACTGCCCCAAAGTGGGTCTGAACCCTTTCTGCAAACTTAACCCGCCGCCATATGTGAGTCTCTAACTTACTTCACTTTATCTCATCATTCAAATATTGTGTTAACTCAACTTTGCTAACTTTCACAGGCTAAATCTGATTTTTGGAAGGCAAAATATGACCATGAAGCTGCCAAAAAGGTCATGGATGCTAAGAAAGCCGCCAAGAAAACCACCAAGAAGCATAAGAAGAAACCAAGTGCCTCTAAAATGTTTGAGCTAATTGATAGTCGGAGGTAGCCCTTGACTCCCTTGGCTCCTGTTTCAATTATCTTGTTGACATTGATTACTCTCAAGATGGTACGGGGGCCAGCCAAGTAGTTGAAGAAGAGGTAACTATTACTTCCTCCGGCTTAACACCTTTGCCAAGACAGAAAATTCAATGAGTAACCTGGGAAGTAAGCTTTTCACATCCCTTATTCATTTGGATCCTCACTTTCTTTTGAAGCAACAGCAGCACGAGAGCCGGCGCCAGACTCGGAACAGCGGAGGTGAAGAATTGTTCTCCGGCTTACCGAATACTCCAGTTCCACGGAAACACCTAAACGAAGTCCTTCCAAACTTAAACTCTCTTTACCCGCTGGCGGGTCTCATTCGCCAGCCACTCAATTCCTCTGATTCAAACTACCAGGAGGTTTCCCGCTCTTCCTCTGGAGACTCATCACAGACCCAGTTGCCGGCTTTCAAGACTGCCCCTGGGTAACAATAATTACCATTTATTCTATACCTCTTTATACTCTTACAATTATACCGACTTGTCACAACCCGTGCAGTGGACAAGCAAAACCTAGCAAGAAGGCAAGGGTGACCAAGCTAGCTGAGGATCCTAAAGTTGTTGAACCGGAACAGCAAATCTCTGCACCGGATGCTTCTGAAAAACAATCAGATGAAGCTGCCCCTGATGTTCCACCTGAAATTCCTGATCTCCCCGTTGATCACACCAATACCAACTCTTTGAACACTGCACCATCAATCCCACTTAAGCCGTCGGAGACTCATACAGATGACGTTCTAATCACTGGCACCGGCTTTACAGAACGATGTTATCCAACTGTCTTAGCCAAGCACTCCGCCAAACAAGAGGTTATTGAAAGGCGGAAAGTGAGGTTTGATGTCTCCCACTATGCGCAATTGAGCAGCAGTGAAATACTGTCTGGCTATCTCAACCAAGTACACTCCAGCCGCGATCTTGAAATCGACATGGTTAAGCAGATGCATCAGAAATATGAGGTATGATTTCCTGCTTAAATAAGTTATGTACATCCTGCCAGCCCCCGAGTCTACTGGGTAAGATAAGATTGAATAGGTTGTAGACTTAGAACAACCGTACACATCTATAGTAGAATCCTTCCAAAGTCGGCTTGCATCATTATAGTTAAACCGGATTTAAACAATTAACATTGCATCCGTAGTCCCCAAGGACCGGTTTAATCAGCATCAATGAGCCGGTCCTGTTTACCATTGTTTAAAAAGGAGAACTTATCTGTATAGACCCTATGATCCGGCCGTGATTGTTTACAACACAACCGGGTCATCATAAAGTAGTAAAAAGATACAAGCAATATGCATTAGCCCCCAAGTGCCAAGTACTCTTGCTTGCAAAGTGCTTGGGACTTTAATGACATGAACTGTTGTATGAAGAATTGTTTCGACAGGCATTAGCCCCCAAGTGCCAAGTGTTGTTGCTGGCAAAAGGCTTGGGACTTATATTCCTGCAACCCGGATATGAATGTTTTTACAATTCTTGTGCTTGTACAGGCTGCCACTGCTGATCTTCAATCACAATTATCTGATGCAAAGACCCGGCTGAAGAATCAAGAATCTGAGACCCGAAAGGCGGAGTCAAAATTCCAATTTAGCATGGCTGAAATGGAAAAACTGAAGACCAGTTTTGAGGCAGAGAGAAACAGTTGGGTTGAAGAAAAGAATACTTTGACGCAGTGAACTGAAAAGGCGGAGGCGGCTTTTAGGTGGTGACCACTGAGCTCACCGGTTTAAAACACCGTGTATCCCAGATGGTTTCTCCTATCTTTGGTGAGTCGCCTTTGTAAGCATCAAAAGTGAATCTTTTCCTTAATAGTATAAATTGCCTCTAACCAATCTATGACTTACTCAGGTCCCAGGAGCAGCAATCTGAACCAAGATATGCTTGTGAAGCTCAAAGTTGTTTAAACTCTTGTGCACTGGCTACTATTTCTCCAACCAATCAAGCACCTACTCTTTTGATAGATGTCTTGAAAAAACTTTCTGTGCTGCCTGCTAGGATGGATGAAATGAAGCGGTCGTCTGCAAGAGCCGGTGCCGTGATGGATTTGAGCCGGGCCAAGGCATGGGTACCAGATCTAGACCCGTCTGAGGTAGCCACTGGATACCCAAGCTTGAAAGAAGATGGTACTCTATTTGATCAGAAGGACTTCTCGGCTTGCGTGAAAGAAATACATCCAATGGCGACTCTGATTGCCAATGAATCGGACCTTTCAAAGTACCATCCGGCTAATAATAGGGAGAATCAAAATATGCCTACACCAGCTTATAGAGTGATGGACCTAATCCCTCCAATCAGTAAGCATACTTTTGCCCCTGAAGTTGAGTCGTCTGAACTTATAGGTGATGAAGCTAAATTTCAAGCTTTATGTGGCATCGATTGGTCATCACCAAACTTCGAGATGGCGGAAGAAGACGAAGAACCAGAAAAGGATGATCCAGAAGCCTCAAGTCAGCAAGGCCAAGAAGAGTGAACTGCCAGGAGGTTTATATATTTGATCCTTGGAAAAAAACTTGATCTTATTTGGCTCATGGAGTCATGTAATAGGGTAGTAAAACTTTAATCTGCCATGCCATCATGCATGTTTCTGTTTTGCGCAATAGGCTGATCCGCCAGTTTGAGAAACTATCCCTGTATGCTTATGATAGCGTTGATTTATGCAGATCATATTGATAATTACCCCGCACACAAACAAATCACAAGTGCCCTGGCGGCTTACCGCCGGGCGGGTCATGATACCCAATTGAAGCCACTTGGGACATATAGCCCATAACCAGGGCCGGTCTAACCACAATGTTGACACAATAAAATATCATACATGTGGTGTATGCTTAAACTGCCGGCTTATCAGCTTCATGCAGTTAGAATTATTAGACCTATAACTCCAAACATAAGATGATTATGCTCTGGCGACTTAGAGTCTGCCATCCTGGCGGGTTGTAGAGACCCAAAATATGCCTCAAATATGAGACATAAATAGGGCAGCTTGGCCCGATTTGTAAGAACCATATGGCAAAAAAACATCGTATAAATAAGAAATAAGCAATCAAAAAATTCGAGGCTCTTGCAGGCCGCCAAGCCAAAGTTTCTTCTTCAATGAAACTAGCCTGATGGCCATTGGAAGGTACGCGCTTTCCGTGAGCCGACACTCACAATACCCAATCGACATTTGAACTCGGGTAAGTTCAGGTCTTATTTAAAGATAGACTTATCAAGAGTACGCGGGGTCAGAGTAGCATCATGCATCACAAGCCGAAGTTATCCAAGTTTCAAGGAAGGCATCTTATGAGCCTGGATCTATCGTGACTATCTCTAAGCCGTGCTCTCACATGACAAACCTGCATTTTAACCTTAACAAGCTCAGGATCTTTGGTGAATACATCGTAAAAGATTGATTGTTAAGAGTTCGGCGGGTCAATCAGGATTACCTGATGAAGAAGCAGCTGGTATACAGGTAGGATGACCCGGAAAGGTTATGTCCTCTTAGGTGAATACACCTATGTTTGAACAAGATAACCTGGTCAAGAGGGTAGTAGCGCTATGTTCTCTTTGGTGAATACACCTATGTTTGAATAGGAAGCCCCAAGTGACATACTTACAAGTTGTGCTCGTCGGGGACCTATGTTTGAGTTGTGTTGTGCATACAACTCTCTTGGATCCCAGAGATTTGGGTGTCAAACCTCTTAAATGAACATGTAAGACGATGATAAAGACTTAGCTTTGAAGAAGTGAAATGCCAGAGGCCCTGAATTATCAGGGATGCCGGCTTTATTATACTGTTTATAATATATACATCATCAGACTATGTACATCATGGAGCCGGTGGCTCAAGTATAGTAGGGACAAAGATGAGCAATATTCCATGTCCGGTGGGTCTCCTCCTCTGATTTGTGTGAGTTCTTGTGGTCTCAAACGTCGATAAGATAGTAAGACCCATTATGTGGATTCTTGCTGACCATAAAAGGTCCTTCCCAAGACGGGGACAATTTATGCATAAATTGTCGAACGAGCCGCCGCGAGGTCACGCTCCTCATCCAACAGGTCAAGTGCATCCTTACGTGCCTTTTCATTTTCAGCTTCAACATAAGCCGCCACGCGGGGTGAATCGTGACGGATGTCACTAGGGAGAACCGCCTCTGCCCCATAAACCATGAAAAAGGTGTGTAACCCGTAGACCTGTTGGGGGTTGTATTGATACTCCATAACACCGAAGGCAACTCCTCCACTCGACAACCCGGCATTCTTTGCAAAGGAACCATAAGCCGGGCTTGATATCTTGCAGAATCTCTTGATTAGCTCGTTCTGCTTGACCATTGGACTGAGGGTGAGCCATAGAGGAGACGTCAAGTCGAATATGCTCCCGTTGACAAAAATATTTCATAGCGCCTTTAGATAGATTAGTATCATTATCTTTTATAATGCTGTGGGGAAAGCCAAAACGGAAGATCACCTTCTTGATGAATTGAACCGCCGTTGCTGCATCACACTTACTAACCAGCTCTGCTTCAACCCACTTATTAACTTATCAACTGCCACCAAAAGGTGGGTCTTCTTATCCTTGGACCTCTTGAAAGGCCCAACCATATCAAGCCCCAAGTCGCAAATGGCCAAGTAATTAGAATCATCCTCAACTCTTGAGCCGGAACATGAGCTCGTCGTGAAAACTTCTGACAACCGTCACATTTGCTGACCAAATCCTCAGCGTCAGCATGAGCTGTCAACCAATAAAAACCATGATGAAAAGCCTTGGCTACAAGTGATTTAGAGCCAGCATGATGACCACAATATCTCACAGAATCTCACAACCTTCTTTAGGAGAGACACAACGTTGAAACACCCCTCTGACACTGCGATGGTGCAACTCCCCATTAACAATCGTCATTGACTTAGACCGCCGGGTTATCTGCCTGGCTAATATCTCATCATCAGGTAATTCGCCCTGGGTCATGTAAGCCAAATACGGCTATGTCCAATCAGGAACAACAAGATCTTCCTTCGTAAGTAATTTGACAGAAGGGTTGAGCAAAACGTCCAGGAACGTGTTAGGTGGCACCGACTTACGCTGAGACCCTAGCCGGCTTAAAGTGTCAGCCACCTCATTCTTTCTGCGATCAATATGTTCAACTTGGTAACCCTTGAAGTGACCTGCAATAGCATCAACCTCTCGACGATAAGCCGCCATGAGTGGATCCTTAGAATCCCAAGTGCCACAAACTTGTTGAGCTACCAGATCTGAGTCGCCGAAGCACCTCACCCGGCTTAAGTTCATCTCTTTAGCCATCCGAAGACCGTGGAGCAAGGCCTCATACTCAGTTGCATTATTAGTACAAGAGAACATTAACCGAGAGAACATAAGAAAATTTGTCACCTCGTGGGGAAGTCAAGACAACTCCAGCCCCCGAGCCTTCCTATTGCCTTGATCCATCAAAGTGAATAGTCCAATATGTGTTATCTGGCTTTTCTTCAGGCGCCTGCAACTCTGTCCAATCATTGATAAAATCCACGAGTGCATGTGACTTGATGGGCGTATGAGGCACATACTTTAAACCATGGGGTCCAAGCTCAATGGCCCACTTGGCTACCCGACCTGTGGCTTCTCTATTTTGGATGATATCCCCTAAAGGAGCGGAGCTAACCACAATAATGGGATGACCTAGAAAATATTCCTTGAGCATCCGGCTTGCCATGAAGACCCCATACACAAGCTTCTGTCAATGTGGATACCTCTGCTTGGACTCAATAAGT
Source organism: Aegilops longissima (assembly GCA_021605205.1). Classification (NCBI taxonomy): domain Eukaryota; kingdom Viridiplantae; phylum Streptophyta; class Magnoliopsida; order Poales; family Poaceae; genus Aegilops; species Aegilops longissima. The sequence goes on from CM038681.1 coordinate 271,898,119, forward strand.
ACCTTGCTGATGTAGTAAACCGCCGTTGAACCGGGTACTCCTTGCCTATCTCTTTTCTTTCCACCACAATGGCCACACTGACAGCTTGGCTATTAGCTGCGACATATAACAACAATGGCTCATTATCAATGGGAGCAGCAAGAATGGGCGGCTCAGCCATCTGTTTCTTCAGATCCTCAAACGCTCGATTAGCAGCATCACTCCAAACAAAGTGATCTGTCTTCTTCATCATCTGATAAAGAGGGATAGCCTTCTCACCTAGCCGGCTCATGAACCGGCTTAGGGCCGCAATTCGACCCGCCAAATGCTGAACATCATTGATGCATGCTGGCTTAGCTAAGGAAGTAATAGCCTTGATTTTCTCTGGGTTAGCTTCAATGCCTCTGTTAGAGACCAGAAAACCCAAAAGCTTACCCGCCGGTACACCAAAAACACACTTGGCTGGGTTAAGTAAACCCGTAGATTGTCAAATGTTTCCTTCAAATCATCAATCAAGGTCTCCTTCTTTCTGGATTTCACCACAATGTCATCTACGTAAGCATGAACATTATGCCCGATCTGACAATGAAGACAATTCTGCTCATGCCGCTAGTAAGTCGCCTGGGCACTCTTGAGCCCAAAAGGCATAGACACATAGCAGAAGGTCCAAATTGAGTAACAAAAGCTGTCTTCTCATGGTCCTTAACCGCCATCTTGATCTGATGATAACCAGAATAAGCATCCAAAAAATCAAACGCTCACCACCCGCCGTAGCATCGACAATTTGATAGATACGAGGGAGAGCAAACGGATCAGCTGGACAAGCCTTGTTTAAGTCCGTATAGTCCTCACACATTCGCCAAGTGTCGTTTTTCTTAAGCACCAACACCGGGTTAGCCAACCACTCAGGATGAAAAACTTCAACAATGAACCTAGCCGCTAAGAGCCGGGCCACTTCTTCACCAATGGCATTCCGCCTCTCCTCGTTAAAACGACAAAGGAATTGCTTGATCAGCTTAAATTTCGGATCAATATTAAGAGTATGCTCAGCGAGTTCCCTCGATACACCCGGCGTGTTTGAAGGGTTCCATGCAAAGATGTCCCGATTCTCACGGATGAACTCGAGCGCATGCTTTCCTATTTTGGATCCAGATTGGCACTGATGCTGAACTGCTTAGATGAGTCGCCAGGAACAAAATCAACCAACTTAGTGTCATCTGCCGATATAAACTTTAGCAAAGGATCATGCTCCATGGTTGGCTTTTTCAAGGACGTCATATCCTCCAGGTCAACATTATCTTTGAAAAATTTCAGCTCCTCTGTTGTACAAAATGATTCAGCATAAGCAGCATCACCTTCCTCACACTCCAAGGCCACCTTGCGACTCCCATGCACTGTGATGGTGCCCTTGTAACCCGACATCTTAAGTTGCAAGTAAACATAACAAGGCCTCGCCATGAATTTAGCATAAGCCACCCACCCAAACAGAGCATGATAAGGGCTCTTGATCTTGACCACTTCAAGGTTAGAGTCTCGGATCTGGAATCATGCTCATCTCCAAAGGCAACTTCTAAAGATATCTTACCCACTCGGATACGCCGACTTACCAGGCACCACACCGTGAAAAACGGTGTTTGACGGCTTAAGATTTTTGTCAGTTAGTCCCATGCGACGGAAGGTTTCATAATAAAGTATATTAATGCTACTGCCTCCATCCATGAGCACCTTAGTAAATTTGTAGCCCCCAACCTGAGGCGCCACCACCAGAGCCAAGTGACCTGGATTGTCAACCCGGGGCGGGTGATCCTCACGGCTCCATACTATAGGCTGCTCCGACCACCGCAAGTAATGTGGTACTGCCGGCTCAATAGCATTCACTGCCCTCTTATGAAGCTTCTGATCCCGCTTACACAAGCTAGTAGTGAAGACATGGTACTACCCACTATTCAATTGCTTCAGGTTGCTCTGATAACCAGACTGTTGCTGCTGCTGGTTCCCCTGATTATTCTGCTGGTTGTAACCACCTTGATTGCCTTGGCCGTGAAACCCGGAATTTGAGCCGCCGCCTCCATGACCCGGACCATGAGAGCCGGACCCTGAACCGCCGTTCGGGCCATGGTTGTGCTGGAAAGACTCCCTGAAGTGTCTCATGATACTGCAATCCTTCCACAGATGGGTAGTGGGATTCTCCTCCATTCCGTGCTTCGGACATGGCTGATTCAGTATTGCTTCAAGGTCAAATTTTTTCACTTGAGCTGGCCTCCCCTTACGACGCTGGTTATAATTCCGTGCACTAGTGTTAGCCACAAAATCATCACCTTTGCGCTTACCCGTTGCCGCCCTTATTGGCAGGGTTGTACTGCTGACCCCTCATGCTGCTACTCTTCTTTCCCTTTCCCGATCTTTCATCCTCAGAGTCGGGGTCCTTGGTACTATCAGAGTCGGCATACTTGACAAGAGCCTGTAACACCCATGATGCGGCTATATCTCGCATGTGTCGAGGCACGACTTAGAGGCATAACCGCATTGTAGGTTTTGTCGCAAGAAGGGTCATCTTCACACAATCCCATGTAATGAACAAGAATGGGATAAAAAGGGTTGGCTTACAATTGCCACTTCACACAATACTTGAATAAATCATACATCATTCAAGATACACACATAGACCGACTACGGTCAAATCCAAATGAAAAGAAGATAACCCCAAATGCTAGATCCCCGATCGTCCCAACTAGGCTCCACTACTGATAAATAGGAAACGAAACATAGTAACGACCAAGTTCCTCGTCGAACTCCCACTTGAGCTCGGTTGTGTCACCTGCATTGGTAGCGTCGGCACCTGCAACTGTTTTGGTACAATCTGTGAGTCACGAGGACTCAGCAATCTCACACCCGCGAGATCAAGACTATTTAAGCTTATAGGAAGGATGGGGTAATGAGGTGGAGCTGCAGCAAGCACTAAGAAAATATGGTGGCCAACATACGCAAATAAGAGCGAGAAGAGGAGCAACACAACGGTCGAGAAGCTAGAAGTGATCAAGAAGTGATCCTGAAACTACCTACGCACAACCATAACACAAGAACCGTGTTCACTTCCCGGACTCCGCCGAAAAGAGACCATCACGGCTACACACACGGTTGATGCATTTTAATTAAGTCAAGTGTCAAGTTCTCTACAATCGGATATTAACAAATTCCCATCTGCCACATAACCGTGGGCACGGCTCTCGAAAGTTTAGACCCTGCAGGGGTGTCCCAACTTAGCCCATCATAAGCTCTCACGGTCAACGAAGGATATTCCTTCTACCGGGAAGACCCGATCAGCCTCGGAATCCCGGTTACAAGACATTTCGACAATGGTAAAACAAGACCAGCAAGACCACCCGACTGTGCCGACAAATCCCGATAGGAGATGCACATATCTCATTCTCAGGGCACACCGGATGAGACAGGCTACGAGTAAAACCAGGCTTCGAGTTTCCCCGAGGTGGTCCCATGAAGCAGCTCGTTCGACCAGCACTTAGAGGAGCACCGCCCGGGGAGGGGGCTAAAATAAAGATGACCCTCGGGCTCGCGAAAACCCAAGGGAAAGGTGTAGGTGGTAGGCAAATGTAAAACCAAGGTTGGGCCTTGCTGGAGGAGTTTTATTCAAAGCGAATTGTCAAGGGGGTCCCATAAATAACCCAACCGCGTAACGAACGCAAAATCAAGGAACATAACACCGGTATGACGGAAACTAGGGCGGCAAGAGTGGAACAAAACACCAGGCATAAGGCCGAGCCTTCCACCCTTTACAAGTATATAGATGCATTAATTAAATAAGAGATATTGTGATATCCCAAAATATCCATGTTCCAACATGGAACCCACTTCATCTTCACCTGCAACTAACAACGCTATAAGAGGGGCCGAGCAAAAGTGGTAACTTAGCCAAACAACGGTTTGCTAGGAAAGGATGGTTAGAGGCTTGACATGGCAATACGGGAGGCATGATATAGCAAGTGGTAGGCATCGCGGCATAGAAAAAGAGCGAGCAACTAGCAAGCAAAGATAGAAGTGATTTCGAGGGTATGGTCATCTTGCCTGAGATCCCGCAAGGAGGAAGAACGAGTCCATGAAGAAGGCAAACGGACGTAGTCGAATGAATCCTCACAACTCCGGAATGAAACCGAAGCTAACAAGAGAAGCAAACCGGAAAGAAGCCAACAACATGGTAAACACACAAGCATAACCATGGCATGATGCACAAACAAGTATGGTGCATGTCCGGTTTAAATAGGCATGGCATGGCAAAGTGCAACAAACAACACTACAAATTAAGTGGAGCTCAATATGCAACGAGTTGCATATTGACGAAACACCACTTTCAAGTTATTTAGTTTGCTCTCGTTTATGTACCCAAAAATATTAAATGTTATTAAACATGGCAAGGGGTGAAGCATATGAAAACTACCTATCTAGGCAAGTTTAAATGAGGCCGGAACAACAAACAATAATTCCGGAAAATCCCCATGTGCATAATTAGAATTAGCTACTGTTCTGCCCTAAAACTTATTTTAATATTGTTAAACCGTAAAACAAAGGGGACCATGTTAATCTATGCATTTTTCCACCCCATTTACATATAAAGTTTATTAAAAACCGAGTTACGGTTAATTAGTTATGAAATAAATCATTTTAACATGGCATTTTAGCAAATTAATGCAAACAACAAGTTAAACATTTTAAACATGGGTGAGAGTTGGATATTATGAAACTAGACAAAATTCTAAGCATTTAACATATATAAATCATTTTAAATCGATGCACGGTTTGTGAATTATTAATGCATGAACATGGAGGGTTTTTCTGCAAAACTGTAAATCCTGGAATAATTGCTAAAATTGCAGAAGGAAAAAAACTCGCATCGGGCCGAATCTGGATACTGCACTGGGCGGCTGGACTGCTCACCTAGCTAGGCTCGGCCCAGATCGGTAGAGGTGGGGGCTGGGCCACGGTCAACGGCCGAAGGGGAGGTGGCCCAGGCACGAGCTAGCGCTGGACTTGGCGAAGGCGCAGTCAACACGAGGCACGGGCGAACGGGCGCCTCGTCCTCTGATCGTCAGAAGCAGAGCAGCGGCGCCGCTGGAGGGTCCTGGTGGCCGGATTCGGCGACGCGGCGGGGCAGACGAGGTCCTGGAGGCGCTCGGGCAGAGGTGGGGAAGTCCATGGCGCTGGAGCCTTGTCGGTTATCGCGCGCGATGAACAGACAGGAGGCGGCAGCGCTACAAGGAGAACAGAGAGAGGCAATGAGATGTGAGTGGACGAGGAGATAGAAGGAAGGAGAAGGGCGCGATGTGGGACGGAGAAAGACGGTGATTCCCGGCACCGTTGGTGGCGCCACGGTCTACTGCTGCTCCTGCGTGAAGAACACAGGGAAACGAGGAGAGTTTAGCACCGGGAGAGAGAGGGACGGCGAGGGGGAGGAAAAGGACGGCGAGACTTGGCCTGGTCGTGGTCGTGGTCGCCGGAAGGCACGTTGGATCGGGAGGAGCGGCGAGCGCGAGGGAGCGAGAGGTTCGCAGGGCCTCTCTGCTTGCGGGAGGCTGGGAGCGAGGCTGCGGTGGAGACCATGGTTGGTGGTTGGATCGGGAGGGGATCGAGAGGGGATTTGGCAGGTGGGATCGGGATTGATCCCGAGGAAGGAGGAGACTTGTTCGAGCGGTCCGGTTGGGCTGGTGGGGAGATCGAGGAGAAGGTGGAGGCTGCGATTGGTCTCAGGTGGAACTGGATCAGGAGGATCCCGAGGGAGAGAAGGCAGGTAGGTGGCGGCGGCAGGAGGATGGATGGGACATCTCCCCTAGAAATTAGGGTTGTCCACTATTTATAGCAAATGGGTTCTGGCTAGGGGATAATTGGACCCTTCGATCGTAATCGAACGGCCAAGAAAAGTAGGTTAGGTAGACCAAGTAAGAAACCGAAAATGTTTTACGGAGGTTTGGGGATGATCTGAATCCAACAGTGATGACTGAGCAGGTCGGGTTCGGGGCAGCTTCCAGAAGCACGCGAGAGGTTTGAGCACTGTACAGAGAGACTCCGGTTTAGGCAAGAGGGAAAACGAAGAACAAGGTTGATCTCGGAACTGTCAACAAAAGCAAGGGGGAAAGCCGCAACTACGAGCGGATGCAAGTTTTAAAAACAATGACGGCAACGAGTGCCGATGCAATACAAATGATGCCATGATGAGATGCAACAAACAAATAAAAAACACAACTGACTCGCAAAACAAGGAAGGCATCTGGAGCGTCGGTCTTGGGGAGTTACAGAGCCACCATGAGCTCCCCCATATCACTGCAATGATGTTTGAGCCACCCAAGCTTCTGCTTGAGTGGAAGGAAATGACAATTTTTCTCCAACATTAAAATCGTTGAGCCAACGTTGATGTTATCTGAAGAATGTATGATAGTTGAGACTCGGCGCACCCAGCTGGTCGTCCATTCACCCTCGGCTTGAACACAAGAAACCAAATCCACGATGGACATAGGCTGTTTGCATGTATCTTTGAAATTTTGGATAAACCGGGCCTTCATCTCTGCCCACGACCCAATGGAGTTGGCAGGTAGCCCCTTCAACCAAGTACGAGCCGTCCCTTCTAGCATCATGGTGAAATACTTAGCATATGCAGCCTCACTAACATCCAACATCTCCATAGCCATCTCATAACTCTCCACCCAAGCCTCAGGGGGCTGATCTGCTATGTAATTAGGCACCTTCCGAGGGCCCTTGAAGTCCTTGGGCAAATGCTCGTTTACAGAGCCGCGTTAAACACGGCACATCCCAAGCTCTAGAAGTCACACCTGCCTCTACTGAAGTCGTCGGGTAAACCAGCGCGTGCTGATGAGCCGCCAGCTAAGCCGCCATCTCGGCCTCTCAACGCGCTCTGCCTTGGTCCACCAAATCTTGTGCATTGATTCCATTGAGTGCCGGGTCATGCCCACGGGGTTGGTTACGGCGCTGGTCAGTACTTGAAACTGCTGGCAAGTCAATATGCCTGCTGTAGCTCCGGCTCGGACGAGGGGTCGAATGAATTCGATCACGACTAAAAGAATAAGCCTGCTGATGTACTAGCGTGGTTTGAAGAAGTTCACTCGCCCTTCGGGCTTCAATCACCATCGGAGTCTCACCCTAGCAGAGCCACCAATCGCGTGCTGCAGCAATCATATTGTCTAAAGGGTTAGAATAATGACCCGGTGGTGTTACCACATGATGAGACGTGGTGTTATTCATATGCGGAAAACCTGTCACACGTGGCTGAACCGGCACTCCACCCCTTGGCGCTTCAGTCATCCGGTTTATCATTGGCGGGTTACTGGCCCCCGCTCCGGGTGTGTTGAAGAGGTTCCTCGACTCATAAACCGAGGGAAGACGACTCCGGTGTTTTGTCCACAAGACTTCACTTGAAGCATTCTGATCCACCATAAGCCGGCATGAATCTGCTTGAATCTGTTGTGCTTGGGCATTCAAAATGCCCCGCTCTGCAGTCATCCTAGCGTTTTCCGCCGCCAACTCTGCCTTGGCTTGGGCTATCTCATCACGTACCTTAGCCACATCCACCTTATGTTGTTCCTGGTTGTCCGAGGTTACCTCCACCCCCATCAATGTTGTCAGGTCCTCCAACAGATCTGTTAAAACCTCAGCCGGCGGTCGTGCTGACCCGCCAGCCCCTCCTGCCGTTACCGCCGCTGCACTAGAAATCATAGCCGCGGCGGCTGTCGAACCGAGAACCGGCTGGGTACCAGCCATGAAGATCGCCACCCTTTTCAGCGGCTCACGAGGGTCTGGAATACTGTCGCCATCGGAACAGCCCCCAAGCCGTCCGTTCTGTAGTTGGTACATTGAATTTTTCTCACCCGTGGACGATTCACCGTCAGAGTAGACGGCCGTTTCACCGCCAGACACAGAGCCTTCCAAACCAGGCCCATGGATGAATCCAACAAAGGCATGTTTCGCGGCGGGTTGAACCCGGGCGGGTCGTGCACGCTGAGCCGTCTCGACAATGTCGGTGCAAATGTCCGGCTTAGGGCCCGGTTCACCGATCTTGCCGATGAAGACGTGGATTCTGCGGAAGGGGACCCAAGTACCCATACTCAATTAAGCCAGCCTCGGGGCCCCAGCTTGGATCATCGATGTAGAGCTTGCCACGATGAATCTTGGTCATCCGACCCATAGCGTATCCCTTGATACCTTCAAAGCTCCCCTTCAAGATCTCAAAAGCACCGTGCGCAGGCCCCATGATGGGCGCCAACTGTCATGGAATTATCACGGCAGATGTCCTAGTGAAAGGACTTAGTTGTGGAGCCATGGCGACGAGGTTATCTTAAAGGGGTTAAAACGGGACAAAGGACACGAGGAGTTTATACTGGTTCGGCCCCTTGCGGTGAAGGTAAAAGCCTAATCCAGTTTGAGGTGGTATTGCTAAGGTTTTGATTACCAGGGAGCGAATACGCTTTGCCCAGATTTCGAACTATTGTTTCTTGCCCTAAGCCGCTACCGGATCGTCCCCTTATATACATGGGTTGACGCCTCGCGGGTTACAGAGTCCCGGCCGGCTCATACAAACGTGTCCAGCCTGGTGACTTATGTTACATGCCTTAAAATACAAGTTACATATACATGGCGGTTTACACTTATGAGCCTTAAGTCGCCTTCAGGTTTGGGCCCTTTAACAAGCCTACTTCATGAACCACCATCTTCAACATACTCATGGGCTTTATTTAGATGAACCGCCATTAGGATAACCCGGCCCCACCTGGGCGGGTCATATCCAATAGTCATATCCCCAACACGGGAGTTGAGTCCCTATCTCCGGACACCGAAATCTCGCTAAGGCTCAAGGCCAAATCCTCATAGGGTCCGGAGAAGGTTGATTCTCGGTCTTCGGACAAGGGAAACGCTTCCGAGATCGAGGCTGGCTGCGGAGTGAGGGCATTCAGTGTCAAAACCGGCAGATCTCTGGTATGGGGGTCCCAAGTTGTGTGTTTGACGATCGATGGTAACAAGGGGCAGTAGGGACACGATGTTTACCCAAGTTCGGGCCCTCTTAATGGAGGTAAAACCCTACGTCATGCTCGATCATATTCGGTGTGTATAAGGTTTACAAGAGTTGATCTACCTTGAGATCGTATTGGCTAAACCCTAGCTATCTAGCCTATGATTATTCTGATAGCCTCTACGGACTAAACCCTCCAGTTTATATATACACCGGAGGGGCCTAGGGTTGTACAGAGTCGATTTACAAGGGAAGGAAATAGTACGTCAAGACACCAAGCTTGCCACCCACGCATATAGGAGTCCTACCCGGACACGGGGGATAGTCTTCAGCTTTATCTTCGTGGCCCATCAGTCCGGCCCATATCTAATAGTCCGGACACCCGAGGACCCCCTAATCGAGGACTCCCTCAGAAGCCTGATACGTCTCCAATGTATCTATAATTTTTTATTGTTCCATGATGTTATATTATCAATCTTGGATGTTTTATAACCATTTTATAGTCATTTTATATCATTTTTCATACTAACCTATTGACATAGTGCCAAGTGGCAGTTGCTATTTTCTGCATGTTTTTTACATCACAGGAAATCAATACCAAACGGAGTCCAAATGCAACGAAACTTCATGGAGAATTTATATGGACCATAAGACACCTAATGGGCCAAGATGCGCTGGGGAGCTCTGAGGGGAGCACAACCCACCAGGGCACGCCAGGAGGCCCAAGCACGCCCTGGTGGGTAGTGCCCACCACGGGTGCCCCCCGGACCGCCTCTTTACTCTATAAATACCCCAATATTCCAGAAACCCTAAGGGAGTCGATGAAAATCAGTTCCAGCCGCCGTAGAGTCCAGAACCACTAAATCCAATCTAGATACCATCACGGAGGGGTTCACCACTTCCATTGGTGCCTCTCCGATGATGCGTGAGTAGTTCTTTGTAGACCTTCAGGAACGTAGTTAGTAGCTAGATGGCTTACTCTCTCTCGCTGAATTATCACTACAATGATCTCTTGGAGATCCATATGATGTAACTCTTTTTGCTGTGTGTTTGTTGTGATCGGATGAACTTTGAGTTTATGATCAAGTCTATCTTTTTATATCCATGAAAGTTATTTGAGTTTCTTTGATCTCTTGTATGCATGATTGCTTATAGCCTCATATTTCTTCTCTGATATTTGGGTTTTGTTTGGCCAACTTGATCTATTTATCTTGCAATGGGAAGAGGTGCTTTGTAGTGGGTTCGATCTTACGGTGCTTGATTCCAGTGGCAGAAGGGGAACCGACGCATATGTATCGTTGCTACTAAGGATAAAACGATGGGGTCTATCTCTACATAGATAGATCTTGTCTACATCATGTCAATGTTCTTATTGCATTACTCCGATTTTCCATGAACTTAATACACTAGATGCATGCTGGATAAAGGTCGATGTGTGGAGTAATAGTAGTAGATGCAGGCAGGAGATGGTCTACTAATCTTGGACGTGATGCATATGTAATGATCATTGCCTGGATATGGTCATGATTATTTGAAGTTCTATCAATTGCCCAACAGTAACTTGTTCACCAACCGTAAAATATTTTTCACGAGAGAGGCCACTAGTGAAATCTATGCCCCTCGGGTCTCTTTCTCATATTATTTGCCTTCACGATTGATTTTATTTGCCTTTTATTTTTAGATCTATTAAACCAAAAATACAAAAATACTTTGCTGCATTTTATTTATTTATTTTATTTGGTGTTTGATCTATCAATCTACTACAATTTATTTCATGTCTGTTTTGCCAACTTCTGGCTCCGTTACCCAGAAGGGATTGACAACCCCTTTTACACGTCGGGTTGCGAGGATTTATTATCTGTGTGCATGGGTTGTTTACGTTGTGTTGCTTGTTTCTCCTATGGGTTCGATAACCTTGGTTTTATCACTGAGGGAAATACCTACAGCTGCTGTACTGCATCATCCCTTCCTCTTTGCGGGAATATCGGCGTAGCTTCGAGCCGCATCAAAAAGAATTTCTGGCACTGTTGCTGGGGAGGATCTTCAACATATACCGGGTTCCTAATCACAAATCTCATCTCCTTGCAATTTACATTATTTGACATTTGCTTCTCATTTTCCTCTCCCCCACTTCACAAAAATTTGCCGTTTTATTCTCCTCTTTTTTCGTCGCCGTTTTCTTGCCGGATCTGTTTTTGAGTGCAATCTTGTTGTGTAGTCATCATGACTCAAGAGAACACCAAGTTGTGTGATTTCTCAAATACCAACACCAATGATTTTATTGGCACTCCGATTGCTCCTCCCGCCACTAGTGCGGAGTCTTGTGATATTAATACTGCTTTGCTGAATCTTGTTATGAAAGATCAATTTTCTGGTACTCCTAATGAGGATGCCGCGTCCCATCTTAATACCTTTGTGGAATTATGCGATATGCAAAATAAAAAAGATGTGGAAAATGATATGGTGAAGAAGAAATTATTTCAGTTTTCTTTGCGTGATTCTGCAAAAAAATTGGTTCTCTTCTTTGCCTCACAATAGTCGATTCTTGGAATAATTGCAAAGATGCTTTTATCACTAAGTATTTTCTGCTCGCAAAAATTATTTCCCTTAGAACCCAGATCATCAATTTCAAGAAAATTGAACATGAGCATGTTGCACAATCTTGGGAAAGGATGAAAATGATCCTAAGGAATTTCCCAACTCATGGGTTAAATCTTTGGATGATCATACAAAATTTTTATGCGGGATTGAATTTTGTTTCTCATAATCTTTTAGATTCTGCCACGGGTGGTATTTTTATGGAAATTACTTTGGGTGAAGCCACCAAATTGCTTGATAATATTACAGAAAATTATTCACAATGGCATACCAAAAGAGCTCCTACTAGTAAAAAAATTTATTCGGTTGAAGAAATTTCTTCTTTGAGTGAAAAAGTTGATGCTCTTACGAAATTGGTTGATAGTAAAAGTGCTCGTATTGATTTGAATGATATGCCTTTGTCTACTTTGATTGAGCAAAATAGTGATGCCGTAGATGTGAATTTTATCTCTCGAAATAATTTCAATAACAATGCTTATAGAGGTAATTTTAATCCTCGGCCTTTTCCTAGTAATTCCTCTAATAATTATGGTAATTCTTGTGGCAATCAATCTTTTAATAATAATAGGAACACCTTTGATCTTGAGAATAATATTAAAGAATTTATCAACACACAAAAAGTTTTCAACACTACCATAGAAGAAAAGTTGAAAAAGATTGATGAATTGTCTAGAAGTGTTGATAGAATTTCTCATGATGTGGAAAATCTCAAGATGAAAATTTTTGGGTCTAAGGTTGATGAATCAATTAAAGCTCTTTATGTCTCTATGGATGAAAGTAATAAAAGAAACTCTATGCTTATAGGTAAAAGAAATTTTTAGAAAAAGCGTTTTATAGTGATTTATTTTGCAAAAGTGATGAAAATCTTAAAATGATTGGTGTTTCTTCTATTGATTCCTTGTTTAGTAAAATTAAGATTGATGAAAAAGGTACTGGAGAATAGTCAACTTTATCTAGAAGGCGTCCCGACATTTCGGAGGGTGAAAATCTTGTTGAGAAAATTGATGAAAGTGGGTTTGAAGAGGTCAAAACTTTAACTAGTGATGTGCCCGCTCTTTTGGATTACAAAGACTTTAATTATGATAGTTGCTCTTTGATTGATTGTATTTCTTTGTTGCAATCCATGATAAATTCACCCCATGCTTATGAACAAAATAAAGCTTTTACTAAACATATTGTTGATGCTATGATGAAAGCTTTAGAAGAAAAATTGGAATTAGAAGTATCAATTCCTAGAAAATTGCATGATGAATGGGAACCTAATATCAAAGTCAAGATTAAAAATTGTGAGTGTTTTGCTTTGTGTGACTTGGGTGCTAGTGTTACTACAGTTCCGAAATCTTTATGTCATGTGCTTGGTCTTACCGATCTTGAAGCATGTTCTTTGAATTTGCACTTGGTGGATTCTACTATTAAAAAGCCTATGGGAAGAATTAATGATGTTCTTATTCTTGCAAATAGGAATTATGTGCCCACAGATTTTATTGTTCTTGATATTGATTACAATCCGTCTTGTTCAATTATTCTTGGTAGACCTTTTTTACGCACTATCGGTGCCGTGATTGATATGAAAGAAGGCAATATTAAGTTCCAGTTTCCTTTAAGGAAGGGTATGGAACACTTCCCTAGAATAAGAATTTGGCCACCATATGAATCAATCGTGAGGGCATCTTATGGATCTCGAAACAACGATGACAAAACTTAGATCCTTGCTTTATGCCTAGCTAAGGGCGTAAAACTATAGCGATTGTTGGGAGGCAACCCAATGAATAAAATTTATTTTTGTTTTTTTGCCTTCTGTTAATGAGTGTTTGCACAATTATGCTACTGTTATGATTGTGTTTTTTGTGTTTTTATTAGTGTTTGTACCAAGTAGAACCTATAGGATCTTCTTGGGTGATAGTTGTTTGATCTTGCTGAAAAACAGAAACTTTTGCGCTCACGAAAAAATTCTTATTTTTGCCAGAGCGTGATAAAATACCAATTCATTTTGCAGAAGATTAGTATACAAATTTCTCAGGTCGTCCTATTTTTTAGAATTTTTGGACTTACAGAATTATTCGAACAAATCAGATTGTTACAGACTGTTCTGTTTTTGACAGATTCTATTTTCTTTGCGTTGTGTGCTTGTTTTGATGGCTCTATGGTTTTCTTTGATGAGTTTCTGCCATAGAAAAGTTGGAATACAATAAATATAATGCAACAACAAAATATGAATAGATTGCAGCAGTACTTATAGTAGTGATTTATTTTCTTATACTAACGGATCTCATGAAGGTTTTGTTGATTTTTGTGTGATTGAAGTTTTCAAGTTTTGGGGTATCTTACGATGGATGAAGGAATAAGAGCCTAAGCTTGGGGATTCCCGGCCCAAGCTATTTTTCAAAAGAGAGCAAGCAACTAAGCTTGGGGATGCTCCGAGTGGCATCCCCTCTTTCTTCTAACGACCATCAGTATTTTATTCGAAGCTATATTTTTATTCGTCACATACTATGTGTTGCTTGGAGCGTCTTGTATGATATGATTCTTTGCTTGTTTTATTTTGTGTTTTTAGTCTTGGTTCCTTGCTGCACAGACCTATTTGAGAGAGCCAAAATTATGTCATGACTTGTTAGAATTGCTCTCTATGCTTGAATTAATTTTTTTATGAGCTATGGACTTCCTCAAGTGCTTCACTTATATATTTTTGAGCACGGTGTGCTTTAGTATTTTTGAAGAAATTCTATCTTGCTTCACTTAAATTAATTTGAGAGAAAGAAATTTTATGCTCATGATCTTCACTCATATTTGTTTGAGCTTATCAAAAGCAACATATGAAAATTAGTTCCAAAGTGAAAGATATCCAAGAAGGATATAATAAAAACTTCCATGAAGATCATTGGAAAAAGTAAACTTTATTCTTAGTAATAGTTTTGAGATATGATGATGTGATATGTGAGTTATGTGGATTAGTAATTATGCTGTAGTAAGAATATTGGTGTTAAGGTTTGTGATTCCCTATGCAAGCACGAAAGTAAATAATTATGCAATCAAATTATATCCTACTTGTGGTGCATTATTTGGTGTTAATTATGCTTAATGCTCGCTTATTAGATTATTCGTTTCTTGGTTGGTCGCTTCTCAATCTTTTGCTAGCCTTCATTTTGCACTAAGTATGATCTCTACTTGTGCATCCAAAATCCTTTAAACCAGTTTCACCACATGAGTACACTATACCTACCTATATGCGGTATTCTTTTCCGCTCTAAGAAAATTTGTATGTGCCATCTCTAATTTTCAAAATAAACTTCTCTTTTGTGTGTTTGTATGGCTCGCGGATGTAGCGACCCGACCTCAGACGGTCAAGTCTCTGTGCTTAAGTGTCATCCCTGGATCGGTATGCTGACACACACAGTACTCGAGGATTTATAACAGAGGTAAATCACATGTATAAAGTAACGTAAATACTATTACCTCAATCCAAAATAGCGGAAGTAACAAGGTTGTGGATTCCCATCAACACCAACGGCAAAGTTGAGTGTAGAAATCGTAACCCTAACGTATCACTTACTCGTCGTAAGATCCTGCAACATGAGACGTTGCAGCCACAAAGGGTCAGTACATTGAATGTACTGGCAAATTTACACAATCAATCAAATCTATCTATGTATTATAACATTCCAAAATTTAGAACTTTGGGATGTTACAAACCTACCACCCTTAAAATGAATCTCGTCCTCGAGATTCAGAGAGGCTAGAAAGAAATAGGTTAGGTTTGCGGTCTTCTGAAAAATCCATCGATCGTCTCCGTGGGTCTCTGGTGCTACTACCCTTAGAAGCATGGTTACGGTTCCATCGAAACTCATATACTCCATCCTTATTGTTGACAGTGTCGGTCTTCCCAGATCTCGGGAAATTCCATCTCTGGGCTCTTCCGGTAGTGGCATAACCTTTTCCTCAATTCTTTTGTCCTTTTTCCTCATGGTAAGGTTATTCTGGGATTGGGTCTTCTTAGTTGACGGGTCTGGCGCCAATACCAACTAACTATCGATATCTCATGGTGGTCAACAATTTAGGGTTTTCTTGACAAAAACTTTGAGTTCTAATGCTCCATGTTCCGATCTTTCTCCGATACACCTTGATCTCGGGTATTGACAGCTTCCATAGTCTGCCAAGTTCCATAAGGGGTGCCTTCCTAGGTCATACAAATCCGGAAATTCTTCAAAGCCTTCAAATTCTCCTAGTCTTCGGAGTCTTCGCCATTGTAGTTTCCGTCATTGTAATGCATGGTAAAAATCCTCTTTATTCCGAAGTAGTCTTAGTTTTCCGATATCTTGTACTTCTTGGAGTGGTCTCATCAGCCGAATCTTCATGTGGTCAAAAGGGGAAAGGGTATAGTCTAACTAGAAAGGAATATTTGAATAAGCTCAGAAGAGAAGAGAGGTAAGAGATCTTTTTGAAAAGAAAGTTGTAGAGGAAATCTTTCCTATGGGCTTGCCAGTTTCTAGGGTCACGTCCTACAGTCAACATGTGCTCTGGTACCATCTTGTAGCGACCCGACCTCAGACGGTCAAGTCTCTGTGCTTAAGTGTCATCCCTGGATTGATATGCTGACACACACAGTACTCGAGGATTTATAACAGAGGTAAATCACATGTATAAAGTAACGTAAATACTATTACCTCAATCCAAAATAGCGGAAGTAACAAGGTTGTGGATTCCCATCAACACCAACGGCAAAGTTGAGTGTAGAAATCGTAACCCTTACGTATCACTTACTCGTCGTAAGATCCTGCAACATGAGACGTTGCAGCCACAAAGGGTCAGTACATTGAATGTACTGGCAAATTCACACAATCAATCAAACAATCAATCAAATCTGTCTATTTATTATAACATTCCAAAATTTAGAATTTTGGGATGTTACAGCGGAGTGGCGAGGGGTGGCTCATATTTTCCATGCTAGATGTGTTATTCTCACGATAAGTGTTGGTATGGAAGGGAACCATGGATACGGCTAGCCATGGAGAGTGAAAGTATTGTTGAAAAAGGAATAAAATTTATTTTCTGTTTGGGAACCGCCTATGATATATCTAGCATGGAAAGTGTTGGGAACTCTAAGTCGTTTTCATTGGTGGGAAAGACACACCTCCCAAAATGTTTTTATCTCTAAGTTTTTCGCTTTGAGCTCTGTCACCTCTACAAATCCCTACTTCCCTCTGCGATGGGCTTTTTCTTTCACTTTATGCAATTTTTATTTTCAATTTGAGTCTCCATCTTCTCTTATAAAAGCACCAACTAGGAGGCAATATGATCGTACTTGAGTATTGGGTGTAGCTAATAGGCGAGTGTGTTTCATGAATGGATCAATGATTGAGCACGATGGGCTAGGGATAACTTATTTTAGCGTTGATATTTTGGAAGACATGATAGCTTGTTGATATGCTTGATTATTTAAGTTGTCATGTCAAAACTAGACTATTGCTTTGAATCACAAAGAAGTCCAAAAGTCCATGCTATAAAGAAAATAATATGATATGACATGTTAGGCAGCATTCTACATCAAAAATTATGTTTTTATTACTTACCTACTCGAGGATGAGTAGGAGTTAAGCTTGGGGATGCTGATACATCTCCAACGTATCTATATTTTTTGATTGTTCCATGCTGTTATATTATCAATCTTGGATGTTTTATAATCATTTAATAGTCATTTTATATCATTTTTTGGTACTAACCTATTGACATAGTGCCAAGTGCCAGTTGTTGTTTTCGCATGTTTTTTCCATTGCAGGATATCAGTACCAAACGGAGTCCAAATGCAACGAAACTTCACGGAGAATTTTTATGGACTAGGAGACACCTAATGGGCGAAGGCTGCGCCTGGGGGTGCTCCGAGGGAAACAACCCAGCAGGGCGCGCCAGGAGGCCCAGGTGCGCCCTGGTGGGTTGTGCCCACCTCGGGTGCCCCCGGACCGCCTCTTTGCTCTATAAATACCACAATATTCCAGAAATCCTAGAGGAGTCAACAAAAATCAATTCCAGCCGCCGCAGAGTGCAGAACCACCATATCCAATCTAGACACCATCACGAGGGGTTCACCACTTCAATTGGTGCCTCTCCGATGATGCATGAGTAGTTCTTTGTAGACCTTCGGGTCCGTAGTTAGTAGCTAGATGGCTTCCTCTCTCTCGCTGAATTCTCAATACAATGGTCTCTTGGAGATTCATATGATGTGACTCTTTTTGCTGTGTGTTTGTTGGGATTGGATGAACTTTGTGTTTCTGATCAGATCTATCTCTTTATATCCATGAAAGTTATTTGAGTTTCTTTGATCTCTTATATACATAATTGCTTATAGACTCGTATTTCTTCTCCGATATTTGGGTTTTGTTTGGTCAACATGATCTATTTATCTTGCAATGGGAAGATGTGCTTTGTAGTGGGTTCGATCTTATGGTGCTTGATTGTCGGTGAGGGGACGACACCTATGGGATCACAAGAATCCCTACTACGGTTGCGGGGCGCGGGGTCGTGAGAAGAGCAGATCAAACAGATAGCACACGGTCTCCTTATCCAGGTTCGGGTCGCGAGGATGCGTAAAACCCTACTCCTGCTTTGGTGGTTTGTTTATCTGTGTTCTTGAACTAGCTATGGGGCGTGAGGAGCTCCAAAAAGCCGAATCCTCCTCCTGGTCGCCTCGGGCCTCCTTTTATAAGGAAAGGGGTTGCCACAGTGGCACACAGGAGGTGGAAAGGGTACAGTGATGTGAGTTTATCCCTTGCATTATATGACAAGGTGCATTTAATGCGTCTTTCTTAGTTGTCGTTGCTTTATTGGGGACGGGGGAGAGCCCAGACTCGTCCGTCGCTGCTCCCTTTCGTGTTGACACGCGCCCTGGCTAGCGGTGCCTGTGGTGCCATGTAGGCAGGCAGGCAGCTGAGGTGGCGCAGCGGTGGGTCTCCATGAAGATCCGCTTGCCGCCACGCAGGTGCCTGCCCAACTGGTTGGGTCGGCAGCTGCATGCGAACGGCGGAGAAGGTTTCATTGGCGTGGGCCTGATGGTGGCCCTACGGGTGTTCTTGGCGAGGGCCTCGTCGTAGCCTCGGCAAGGGTCTTGCCGGGGGCCCGGCAGGGGTCTTTCTGTGGCGCCTGCTGTCATCCCCAGCAAGGCTCTTGCCGGGGGCCTTGTGGTCCTCCTTGGCTGGGATCCCGCCAAGGGTCGTCATCTTCTATAGTGTGTATCTGATCTTGAATGTCTTCACAAAGATCTGCATGCCACCACGGGGAGGTCTCCGGAATCCTTGCCCCATGGGGGCAGTGGACTCAAGGGTGACTCGCTCCGTGGGTGTGGGACGAGCTGCCACGGCAAGGGTCTTACCGGGTTTGCTAAAACCGCCCCCCGGCAAGGATCTTGCCGGGGGAGTCCGCTCGTCCCTTTGCTCTTTGTGGTCTTGGTCTTGGCGTCGTTCTGCTCCTTTCGAGCTTGGCCTTACCTTGGCTCACCTCCCTTGCCTTGCTCGGTCACGGTGGTGTCCGTGGCTCGACTGCCTGCGTGCAGTTATAGGGGTACAAAAGTGTACCCTCTTTTGTACACCGACAAGAGCCCCGGTCTGGCCACACGTAAGCGCAATCGCGTCGTTGGGCTAGGCCCAAAAGCAATCTTGTGAGCAGGCGGGGTGGTTTTTACCGCGGTAAGTCTCTTCGCGCGCTGCGCTTCCCATGCCTCCCGCGCGTGGCTCGGCGTGGGGAGGCGTGCGTGACGTGGGCGGCATGCGCGGGGCTGAGCTCTGCGGACATGCGTCACGTCGTTGTAAAAGGGGGTGGTTCGCGCCTTCCCCATAAATGGAGGGAGGCGTGGAGGCGCGGCCCATTTACTGAACGGGGCCGGGGCGTGGTCTTGAAGGCGTCCACTCCCCATGATCACGGGGTGGGGAGAGGTCGCCTCACCCGTCGCCTCGGTCCCGCATGCCTGCCACGTGGTTCTCATGCGCTTGGGGTGGCAAATGGTGGAGGCGGGAAACCGGGCCATCGCGGGCCCGGGGCAGCGGGTTGGTCCCAGTTCCCTGCGCCTTCTGCGTCTTGATTGGCCGAGTGGGGTGGCCGAGCCCCCACCCCGTTCCTTTATAAAGAGCGGGGGACGGCATCCCACACTCTTCCATCTTCTCCTTCCTTCAGCTTCTGCTCCCCCCCTCCATCCGCCATGGAGAGAGGGAATCCTGGCCCTTCAATGGTGGCGGCAAGGGTCGCCGCTCGACAACGCGTCCTTCCTTCTCCTGCACCTGTGGTGGCAGAGCCAGCCGCGAGGGGAAGGGGGAGGGGGCGAGGCCGCGGGCGAGGCCAAGGCGCTCAGGGAAGAGGAGAACGGGGCGGCGCGCCGGTCTCACCTCCACAAGTAGTTCCTCCCCCCACGGAGGGCCATGTTGGGGATGACCCTTGCGAGTTCTTCGTCAGGCTGCGCCGGCCGCATCGCCGTCGCCTTCGTCTCCCGACTCCATTCGCGAGCGAGATGGAGCTGGATCCGCTGGAGTCATTGCGGTTGCACATGAGGGGCTGTTGGATCAGCGGTACGCGAGTTCGCGTCGACTTTCCTGCCCCTCAAGTGATGTATCTTGGTCGAGGGTGGAAGATGTTCACTCATATCCACCGCTTGACGGCGGGGCACACTCTCCATTTCAAGCTGATGGAGGGTGGCCTCCTCTCCGTCAAGGTCTTCGGGTGCTTCGGGACTCGGGCAAGGTGCTGCATGGAGAGCTCTTCTGATAGCGAAGACTACTCCTCGGGCGGGAGTGGCGAGGAGGACAGCGGCAGCGACGACGAGGGTAGCAGGCGGCAGGATGACGGGTCCGACTAGGTGTCGGGTGCCGCTTCGTGCGGCACCAGTGACCCCATCATCCGTGTCGCCGGCTTCCTGAACTTCTCGGGGTCGTCTCCTTGGGCGGCTGGCGTTGGGAGGCTGCGGAAGAGGAAGAGGGCGGGCGGCAAGGCCGTCAAATCGAAGTATCACGAACACCGGCGCTGCGGCAGCGTCTTGGCGACGCTGCCGCCTCGTCTTCGAGCTCTGCTTCCGGCGTCGCCATCACCATCCAGCCTTCGGACGGCCACCGAGATGTTCTCTTGGTGTCTCCTGCCACTTGTAGCTCGCCTAGGCGCCCCTTTTGCCCTCTTCGCCTCCTTGACCTTCCTCCTGAGGAGAGGGACAAGAAAGGGGTTACGGGCACCTTATCTCTTTTTAGTTTGTAAGCCTTTGGGCCTTAGCTGAATTTAAAACTTGTAATCCCATCATTCATGTTTTTCATTCCCCATGGGTTGTACCTGAGTGGAATGTTTTTAATGAAGAAGGGATGCTTGCCGGGTCATTTGTTTGCGAGTAGAACCCACGACAAGGAGTAAATCCTTGATATCCTCAAGATAACATTTCCTTGCCCGACAACAGGCCCTGCCGTCTTCCCACTTCGCTCGACCTTTCTCACGCTTTTGGCGGAGGCAGGGATGAGGTGGGTTCAGGCCCCTCGTTTCTTCCTTTTGCTGCCGCGTCTACGACCAAACCTGGTCCCAGGAACGAGCCCTAGGGCCTAGAGTTTTAGGGGAGCACAGTAGCTTTGGGAAAAAACGAGGTTTCACATACCTCAGTCCATAAGGGAATGCATGATAAGGGTTGAAGAACTTATCTGAAGCTGTAGCCCCCGGCAACTCTGATTTACCGTGGGTGAATCTCTGCACTTGCAGCCCCCGGCAATACTGGCTTGCCGGGGTCTAGATGCCGGTCTGCCCCTCTTCTCTTTTTCGTCCTCAAGTGATCCGGCAAGGATATCTGAAGTCCTGCGAACCAAGGAAGACAAAAGAACGGCAAAAAGACGCACACTCGACCTCTAAGCTAGGGGTTAGCCGCCGCTAAGCACTATCAACCCTAACCAAGGACGAGACTCGACATAGCATGCATGCTATAACTTAGAGCACCAGCGCTTCATTTATTTATGCTCAGGGTCTGCGCCTGGCTTTGTACAAAGGGTTACATGCATCATCGGCAATGCTTGTACAAAAGGTGGCTTGCCGAGGGGCCCGGCAAGCCGCGCCTCACGGGTGAAACTTGCGAAGATGCTCACTGTTCCAGGAGTTACTCATCGGAACAGAATCTTCGGTCTCCAGGCATACTGCGCCGGGCCTGGTGACTCGTATTACCCGATAAGGGCCTTCCCACTTTGGCGTCAACTTGTTGGAATTCTTGGCCGATTGAACGCGCCGAAGGACAAGGTCGCCTTCCACAAGGCTTCGGGCATGAACCTTGCGGCTATGGTAGCGGCGCAAGGCTTTCTGGTAGTGTGCTGCTCTCACAGCCACCCGAAGACGATCTTCCTCAAGGAGCATTGCATCATCTTGCCGCAGTTGCTCTTGCTCAAGCTCGTCATAAGCGAGCACTCGAGGTGACCCGTATATGAGTTGAGTGGGGAGAACTGCTTCTGCCCCGTATACTAGGGCAAAAGGTGTCTGGCCGGTGGCTCGATTTGGCGTCGTCCTGATCGACCAAAGAACCGTCGACAACTCATCAATCCAGTGCCTTCCACACTTTGTGCAGCCTGTCAAAGGTCTTGGTCCTTAATCCTCGCAGTACTTCAGCATTTGCCCTCTCAGCTTGACCATTGCTTCGCGGGTGAGCAACGGAAGCGAAAACAAACACTGCTGCCGAGGTCTTGGGTATATTGCATGAAGGTGCGGCTTGTGAACTGTGTGCCATTGTCGGTGATAACCCTATTGGGTACGCCAAAACGGCACACTAGTCCCTTGAAGAACTTGACGGCTGACTGAGCTGTGACCTTCCTCACTGCCTCCACCTCCGGCCACTTTGTGAACTTGTCGATTGCAACGTACAAGTACTCAAAGCCTCCGACGGCGCGGGGGAAAGGGCCCAGTATGTCGAGCCTCTAGACCGAGAAAGGCCAGGAGAGAGGAATGGTTTGAAGGGCTTGAGCTGGCTGATGAAGCTTCTTTGACTGGATCTGACACGCTTCACACCTGGTGACTAGTGTCGTCGCATCCTGAAGGGCGGTGGGTCAAAACAAGCCTTGCCGGAATGCCTTGCCGGCAAGGGCCCTTGACCCAATGTGGGATCCACATATGTCTCCGTGTATCTCTGCCAACAGCTCCAGTCCTTCCTCTTGAGGGATACACTTCAATTTCACACCGTCCGGCCTCTTTCTGTACAGGACGTCATCGACGAACTGGTACATGGTAGAGCGACGGGATACTTTCTCCGCTTCTTCCTGGTCCTCAGGAAGTTCCCTTGTTTGGAGGAATCGGACGGTATTATGTGCCCATGCCGGAGCCTGGGGCTCGACGGCGAGTACTAAAGGCATTTCCTCCGCTATAGGAGCGGCTGTCTCAACGGCAAGAGCTTGACGCTCCGCGGAGCGATCGCCCGTGGAGGCTCGAGATCCCGGCAACATCCTTGCGGCGGCGGCTCGGGGAGCTCGGCGGAAAAGTACTTGCCGGGCCCTGATTTCCTCCTCTTATTCTGTTCTGTTGATGGATCAACGGATGGCTGAGTTAGCTGAAGCACAAAGGTACCTGGTTCCACAGGTAGCTTGAGGGCAGCGCGTTTTGACAGGTAATCGGCGATATCATTCTCCGCTCGGGGAACGTGTTCAGCCTGTATACCATCGAAACGCTCTTCCAGCTTTCTCACTTCATCGACGTAGGCCTTCATCAACGGGCTCTGGTAATCCTTGTTGACTTGCTTGACGACAAGCTGCGAGTCCCCCCTGACGATGAGTTTCTTGATTCCGAGGTCCGCCGCGATCCTAAGACCGGCAAGCAGCCCTTCGTACTCTGCAGTATTGTTTGTCGACTCCTCCCTGGGGAAGTGCATCTGGATCACGTACTTGAGGTGCTCTCCGGTGGGCGCGACAAGCGATCGCCAGCCCCGCGCCACAGAGGAGAAGGCTCCATCAAAGTACATGATCCAATCACAACTTGCCTCCTTGCCGGGGAGAGCAGTCTCTTGGACTTCTTCATCGGGCGTTGCGGTCCATTCTGCAATGAACTCCGCTAGGACTCGGCTCTAAATCGTCGAAGTACTTTCAAACTTGAGGCCAAAGCTGGACAGCTCCAGTGCCCATTCCACAATTCTTCCCGTTGCATCCAGATTGTGTAATATCCGTTGCAAAGGGAGGCGAGTGACGATAGTGACCTCGTGTGCCTGGAAGTAGTGACACAGCTTCCTCGAGGCCATAAGGAGGCCGAAGAGCAGTCTCTGCACACCGGAGTACCTTGATCTAGCCCCCTGCAGGAGGGAACTAACAAAGTAGACCGGGTGCTGCATCATTTTCTTCTTCGGGGGCACTTCAACTGGCTGTATCGTCTCTGCATTGGTGGTGTCGGGCTCTGCCGCTGCCATTACCTCGTCGTCAACCTCCCTCTATGCTACTAGTGTGGCACTGACCACCTGGTCCGTTGCCGCCAGGTATAGCAGCAACGGCTCCTGTGGCCTAGGCGCAACTAGTATTGGCGCGGAGGAGAGGTACTTCTTCAAACCTTGTAATGCTGCTTCGGCTTCTAGCGTCCACTCCATCGGGCCCGCCTTTTTCAGGATCTTGAGAAAGGGAAGGGCGCGCTTGGAAGACTTGGAAATGAACTTGCCCATGGCGGCGACGCAACCAGCAAGCCGACGCACATCCTTGATTCGCTTGGGTGCTTCAATCTGCTCTATAGCTTTGATTTTGTCCGGATTGGCCTCTATCCCACGACATGGCACAAATCCGACCAGGAGGAAATAGAGTCTGCCGGCAAGTGCATCAACCACGACATGGCGTTGGGTTTAAGAGCCAACGGAAAGTAATTCGCAAGCACCTTATCGTCACGGGCTCCGGCAGCTTGCATCACGATGGTGTAGACGCTGAGGAACTCGGACGGCGGGTCTTGCCATCGCATACTTCGCCCACGTCGGGTTTGAAGGTGCGGTGAGTGGGCCACTGGAACTGCCGCAGCTCACGGGTAAAAGCCGGACAGCCTACCTCGTAAGGTAGGCCTCCAGGGCTCCCCGGTGCCGGGTGGCTCACAGCAGGCCCTGCTCGCCTGTCTGATTGGTGGCGCGCTCCGCGCCGGCGCTCGATAGTGGTTCGAGCGTCTTCATGTTCTCGTTCCCGAAGAACATGGTGCTAGTCACAGTGGGCCCGCGGGTCGGACGATGCTACGGAGATCTCGTCGCCGGTAACGTCGCGACGGGCTGGCGTCCGCGGTACCGGGCGATGGGGAGGCGAGTGCACCGTGGTTGCGGCGCCGCCGGCTCTCCTGCCACTGGTGTGTTGGACTCCGTCGGAGCGTCGACCCGGGGGCTCCACCGGACTCGGTTCGTCTTTGTTGACCACCGCAACAAGGCTTCTGATAGTGGCTCTCCATTCGTCGACTTTCCCCATAGTGGGAGGAAAATCGAGGAGCAACTGTGTGCGCGCCAGGGCTTCTGCGGGTGTTGGTGGCAGCGAAACCTGCACGGATCGCGACGCGCTTCGACTTCTGACCATGTCAGAAGGAGCTCTATCACGACGCCGCGGTCGCATGCCACCTTCACCAGTGCCTTGGCGAGTGGGCAGGTCTTCTAAATCCCGAGAGTGGCGCTCGGGGCTCTTTCCGCGGCGATGCCCGGGGTCCTCGGCGTGATTACGCCGTTCGTCGCACGCCGCTTGAGAAGAGCGCACCATCGGCGCTGGCGTGGGAGTCCTGGAAGCCCTCACGTCGCCTGCGGGGTGGGTGGCAGTGATCTTGGAAGGCCCTGCGCCACCCGCGGAGGGCCTGGCTCCGTCTTTGGATTTGGCGGCGTGCGGCCCATTACCAGGCGCACGAACATCGCCGCCTCCCAAACTTCGGCTGTTGGGACGTTGTTGGTGTTCGCGAGTGGCGCCCCGGGTCCTTTCTGCGACCGGTCAGCTGCTCGCCCACGTCAGGACGGGATGTCCAGCTTCCGACGGGCCAACTGCCACCGTCATCTTCTTCTTAGGCTCCATGACGATGAAGAAGCGTCGAACTAACTGCTAGAGCTGATTCTCAGAACTGCACCCCCTACCTGGCGCGCCAAAGATGTCGGTGCGGTGATGACACCTATGGGATCACAAGAATCCCTACTACGGTTGCGGGGCGCGGGGTCGTGAGAAGAGCGGATCAAACAGATAGCACACGGTCTCCTTATCCAGGTTCGGGTCGCGAGGATGCGTAAAACCCTACTGCTGCTTTGGTGGTTTGTTTATCTGTGTTCTTGAACTAGCTATGGGGCGTGAGGAGCTCCAAAAAGCCGAATCCTCCTCCTGGTCTCCTCGGGCCTCCTTTTATAAGGAAAGGGGTTGCCACAGTGGCACACAGGAGGTGGAAAGGGTACAGTGATGCGAGTTTATCCCTCACATTACATGACAACGCGCATTTAATGCGTCTTACTTAGGTGTCCTTGCTTTATCGGGGACGGGGGAGAGCCCAGTCTTGCCCGTCGCCGCTCCCTTTCGTGTTGACACGTGCCCTGGCCAGCGGTGCCTGTGGTGCCATGTAGGCAGGCATGCAGGCAGCTGAGGTGGCGCAGCGGTGGGTCTCCACGAAGATCCGCTTGCCGCCACGTAGGTGCCTGCCCAACTGGTTGGGTCGGCAGCTGCATACGAACGGCGGAGATGGTTTGATTGGCGTGGGCCTGATGGTGGCCCTACAGGTGTTTTTGGCGAGGGCCTCGTTGTAGCCCCGGCAAGGGTCTTGCCGGGGCCCCAGCAGGGGTCTAGCCGTGGCGCCTGCTGTCATCCCCGGCAAGGCTCTTGCCGGGGGCCTTGTGGTCCTCCTTGGCTGGGATCCCGCCAAGGGTCGTCATCTTCTATAGTGTGTATCTGATCTTGAATGTCTTCACAAAGATCTGCATGCCACCACGGGGATGTCTCCCGAATCTTTGCCCCATGGGGGCAGTGGACTCAAGGGTGACTCGCTCCGTAGGTGTGGGACGAGCTGCCACGGCAAGGGTCTTGCCGGGTTTGCTAAAACCGCCCCCCGGCAAGGATCTTGTCGGGGGAGTCCACTTCGTCCCCTTTGCTGTTTGTGGTCTTGGTCTTGGCGTCCTTCTGCTCCTTTCGAGCTTTGGCCTTACCTTGGCTCACCTCCCTTGCCTGGCTCGGTCTTGGGTTGTCCGTGGCTCGGATCGCCTGCAGTGCACGATTATAGGGTACAAAAGTGTACCCCTTTTTGTACAATCGACATTGATCCCAAAGGATGTAGGAAACCGACACATATGTAACGTTGGTACTACGGATAAAACGATGGGGTCTATCTCTACATAGATAGATCTTGTCTAGATCATGTCATCGTTCGTATTGCATTACTCCATTTTTCCATGAATTTAATACACTAGATGCATGCTGGATAGCGGTCGATGTGTGGAGTAATAGTAGTAGATGAAGGCAGGAGTCGGTCTACTAATATTGGACGTGATGCCTATGTAATGTTCATTGCCTGGATATCGTCATGATTATTTGAAGTTCTATCAATTGCCAAACAGTAATTTGTTCACCCACCATTTGCTATTTTTCTCGAGAGAGCCACTAGTGAAATCTATGGCCCTGGGGTCACTTTCTCATATTATTTGCCTTTTATTTTCAGATCTATTAAACCAAAAATACAAAAATACCTTGTTGCATTTTATTATTATTTATTTGATTTGGCGTTCGGTCTATCAATCTAGTACAATTTATTTCACGTGCGTTTTGCCAACTTCTGGCGCCGTTACCCGGAAGGGATTGACAACCCCTTTTACATGTCGGGTTGCGAGGATTTGTTATCTGTGTGCAAGGGATGTTTACGTTATGTTGCTTGGTTCTCCTACTGGTTCGATAATCTTGGTTTCATCACTGAGGAAATACCTACCGCTTTTGTGCTGCATCATCACTTCCTCTTTGGGGAAATACCAACGTAGCTTCAAGCCGCATCATAGCCCCTGAACCAGTCTTCGATGATGATGTGTTCGGCACGCGTATTATCTTCTGCATTGCAAGGCGGGTTCCTTCTCTTTAATACTTTAAGTTAGCTTCCTGCATAAAGGAATTGTATTCGGCTCTGCACAATCAATAAAACCCTTAGCCACGAAGGCAAGATGACAAAATAGGAACAATGTCTTTTTACTGACAACTTTTTCGGCGAAGCATCACACTTGAATCTTTAAAATTTCAAACTGTTTACACGCCTCCCATTGGGCGTTTGGAGGTCCAGCCCTCATTGGCACGTCTCGTCAAAACAGAGATCATGGCCGCCCATTACGGAATTATCATCAATGTGGTTTGGGTAACCCAACCATGCCTTACACACGATCTCATTGGGAACAGGCGAGGTTTATGGCTTGAGAGGGTGACGTTTGGTATTTTCATCGTCTATAAGGGATAAAGATCCCTCCTTTTTCCCCACACCTTCTTCTAGATCCTGCCTTCCAACCTCCAAGCTCTAGCGCCCCAACTCCAATCTTTCCCACCGCCACCATCCTCCCCAGCAATGGTCGGGTCCGGTTCTAAGGGCAAGTGGGAGACCTCCTCCGTCACAGGCTATCTACGGAGCACAGGCTATCTGTCCGCGGATATCGCGCATAGGCTCCCTGACAAAGATTAGGTGATCTCTACTCCGGAGCCTGGTGAGAGGGTCGTGTTCATCCCCCATTTCCTCCGGGGGCTAGGTGTTGGGGAACGTAGTATTTCAAAAAAATCCTACAATCACGCAAGATCTATCTAGGAGAAGCATTGCAACGAGCGGGGAGAGTGTGTCCACGTAGCCCCGTAGACCGAAAGCGGAAGCGTTTAGTAACACGGTTGATGTAGTCGAACGTCTTCGCGATCCAACCTATCAAGTACCGAATGCATGGCACCTCCGCGATCTGCACACGTTCAGCTCGGTGACGTCCCTCGAAATCTAGATCCAGCTGAGGCCGAGGGAGAGTTTCGTCAGCACGACGGTGTGGTGACAGTGCTGATGAAGTTATCGACGCAGGGCTTCGCCTGAGCACTACGACAATAGGACCGAGGTGGAAAACTATGGATGGGGGCACCGCACACGGCTTAGAAATCAGCTTGTGTGTCTATGGGGTGCCCCCCTCCTTGATAACCCACAAGTATAGGGGATCGCAACCGTTTTCGAGGGTAGAGTATTCAACCCAAATTTATTGATTCGACACAAGGGGAGCCAAAGAATATTCTCAAGTATTAGCAATTGAGTTGTCAATTCAACCACACCTGGATAACTTAGTATCCGCAGCAAAGTATTTAGCAGCAAAGTAGTATGGAAGTAGCGGTAACGATAGAAAAAGCAATATTTTTGGGTTTTGTAGTGATTGTATAAGTAGCAATGGAAAGTAAATAAGCGGAAAACAATATGTGAAAAGCTCATAGGCATTGGATCGGTGATGGAGAATTATGCCGGATGCGGTTCATCATGTAACAATTATAACATAGAGTGACACAAAACTAGCTCCAATTCATCAATGTAATGTAGGCATGTATTCTGAATATAGTCATACGTGCTTATATAAAAGAACTTGCATGAGATCTTTTGTCCTACCCTCCCGTGGCAGCAGGGTCCTAATGGAAACTAAGGGATAGTAAGGCCTCCTTTTAATAGAGTACCGGACCAAAGCTTTAACACATAGTGAATACATGAACTCCTCAAACTATGGTCATCACCGGGAGTGGTCCCGATTATTGTCACTTCAGGGTTGCCGGATCATAACACATAGTAGGTGACTATAGACTTTCAAGATAGGATCAAGAACTCAGATATAATCATGAAAACATAATAGGTTCAGATCTGAAATCATGGCACTCGGGCCCTAGTGACAAGCATTAAGCATAGCAAAGTCATAGCAACATCAATCTCAGAACATACTGGATACTAGGGATCAAACCCTAACAAAACAAACTCGATTACATGATAAATCTCATCCACCCATCACCGTCCAGCAAGCCTACGATGGAATTACTCACGCACGGCGGTGAGCATCATGAAATTGGTGATGGAGGATTGTTGATGATGACGACGGTGACGGATTCCCCTCTCCCGAGCCCCGAACGGACTCCAGTTCAGCCCTCCCGAGAGAGTTTAGGGCTTGGCGACGGCTCCGTATTATAAACCGCGATGATTCTTTCTCTCTGATTTTTTTCTCCCCGAAAACGAATATATGGAGTTGGAGTTGAGGTCGGTGGAGCTCCAGGGGGCCCACGAGGCACGGGGGCGCGCCCCCACCCTTGTGGAAAGGGTGTGGGCCCCCTGGCCTTGATTCTTTCGCCAATATTTTTTATTATTTCCAAAAATAGTCTCCGTGAAGTTTCAGGTCATTCTGAGAACTTTTGTTTCTGCACATAAATAACACCATAGCAATTCTGCTGAAAACAGCGTCAGTCCGGGTTAGTTCCATTCAAATCATGCAAGTTAGAGTCCAAAACAAGGGCAAAAGTGTTTGGAAAAGTAGATACGACGGAGACGTATCAACTCCCCCAAGCTTAAACCTTTGCTTGTCCTCAAGCAATTCAGTTGATAAACTAAAAGTGATAAAGAAAAACTTTTACAAACCCTGTTTACTCTTGTTGTTAAATATGTAAAGCCAGCATTCATGTTTTTAGCAAAGATTATGAACTAACCATATTCACAATAACTCTTAGGTCTCATGTTTACTCATATCAATGGCATAATCAACTAGTGAGCAATAATAATAAATCTCGGATGACAACACTTCCTCAAAACAATCATGCTATGATATAACAAGATGGTATCTCGCTAGCCCTTTCTGAGACCGCAAAACATAAATGCGGATCACCTTTAAAGATCAAGGACTGACTAAACATTGTAATTCATGGTAAAAGAGATCCATTCATAGTCATAACCAATATAAATTAATAGTAATGGATGCAAATGACAGCGGTGCTCTCCAGCTGGTGCTTTTTAATAAGAGGGTGATGACTCAATCATAAAAGTAAATAGATAGGCCCTTCGTAGAGGGAAGCAGGGATTTGTAGAGGTGCCAGAGCTCGATTTTGAAATAGAGATAAATAATATTTTGAGTGGTATACTTTCAATGTAAACATAACAACCGAGAGATGGCGATATCTTCCATGCTACTCACATTATAGGCGGTTCCCAAACAGAATGGTAAAGTTTATACTCCCCCTCCACCAACAAGCATCAATCCATGGCTTGCTCGAAACAACGAGTGTCACCAACTAACAATAGTCCCGGGGGAGTTTTGTTTGCAATTATTTTGATTTGATTTGCATAAAGTATGGGACTGGGCATCCCGGCGACCAGCCATTTTCTCGTGAGTGAGGAGCGGAGTCCACTCCTCTTGACAATAACCCGCCTAGCATGGAAGATACGGACAACCCTAGTATATACATGAGCTATTCGAGCATACAAAACAGAATTTCATTTGAAGGTTTAGAGTTTGGCACATACAAATTTACTTGGAACGGTAGGTAGATACCGCATATATGAAGGTATAGTGGACTCATGTGGCATAACTTTGGGGTTTAAGGTATTGGATGCACAAGCAGTATTCCCGCTTAGTACCAGTGAAGGCTAGCAAAAGACTGGGAAGCGACCAACTAGAGAGCGACAACAGTCATGAACATGCATTAAAATTAATGAACATTGAGTGCAAGCATGAGTAGGATATAATCCACCATGAACATAAATATCGTGAAGGCTATGTTGATTTTGTTTCAACTACATGCGTGAACATGTGCCAACTCAAGTCACTTGAATCATTCAAAGGAGGACACCACCCCATCATACCACATCACAACCATTTTAATAGCATGTTGGCATGCAAGGTAAACCATTATAAACTCCTTGCTAATTAAGCATGGCATGAGCAACTATAATATCTAATTGTCATTACAAACATGTTTATTCATAATAGGCTGAATCAGGAACGATGAACTAATCATATTTACAAAAACAAGAGAGGTCGAGTTCATACTAGCTTCTCCCATCTCAATCAGTCCATCATATATCATCATAATTGCCTTTCACTTGCACGACCGAACAATGTGAATAATAATAATAGTGCACGTGCATTGGACTAAGCTGGAATCTGCGAGCATTCAATAAACATGAGAAGACAAGGCAATATGGGCTCTTGGTTAAATCAACAATTATGCATATAAGAGCCACTTCAACAATTTAATCATGGTCTTCTCCTATCGACCCCCAAAGAAAAGAAAAGAAATAAAACTATTTACACGGAAAGCTCCGAACAAGCAAAAGAAGAAGAGGAAATATTTTTGGGTTTTCTTTTAGTTATTACTACTACAGCAAGAAAGGTAAACTTGCTAAACGCTACAACTATTTTTTTTGGTTTTCTTAAGATTTTTCAAACACACAAGAAGGAAGCAATAAAAGGAAAATAAACTAGCATGGATATTACAGTGAAGAAGTATGAGCACCGACATCTAGTAATGAGTGTGTAAACATGAGTGCAATGTCGGTGAGAAATACGTACTCCCCCAAGCTTAGGCTTTTGGCCTAAGTTTGGTCTATTGCCATGGCTGGCCTGGCGGATATCCAAAGTTGTAGTTGGGGTCGTACTGTGAAGGAGAAGCCTCTGATTGCCACTGGTTGGCAATCATCTCCAGATCCCACTGGTAATTAGACTGTCGTGGAGGATCAAAATGTGGTTCCGGTTCTGGCTCTGTGGCTGATGTAGGGTTCCGGTATGCTTGGATGATCGCTAGCGGAACGAGATACTGGCCTGCAGATAAGTCAAACAAGGAAGGTGCATACAAGGTAATAGTCTCAAGGTGATTTTTATCAAATAACAATTTGTATTTAAGCGCCCTTTTCCCTATTCTTAACAATAAAATCATGTGCTACCATACTCTTATAATCTAAATAAATAGCAGGAAGCAATTTTTCTTCTTTCTCATAGTGCCTAATAGGTATGTTATAGTATGCAGCAAGGCGTGAGGCGAAGATGCCTCCCAAGATGGGGCCCTTAGTACGGTTAAGATTTAACCACTTTTCAACAATAGCACCCATAGTAAATGTATCATCACGAAACAAGGCATGGCACAAAATAATAATATCAGGGACACTCAGGTTTCCACAGTTTCCGCGACCAATTAAGCATCTACTAGCAAAT
Source organism: Aegilops longissima (assembly GCA_021605205.1). Classification (NCBI taxonomy): domain Eukaryota; kingdom Viridiplantae; phylum Streptophyta; class Magnoliopsida; order Poales; family Poaceae; genus Aegilops; species Aegilops longissima. The sequence continues at coordinate 271,930,830 of CM038681.1, forward strand.
ATAGCAAAGTAACGTAGAATAGGAAAATGTATGCTAGTGATTCGTGCGTCGAAACCTTCCTTGTTTCCCTTACAGCAATTGTATCAATAAACCTCTCCACATCGTTACTATGTGGTTCCTCTATGAAACCTGAAAAGGTAACTTGCAAACCTCATAGAATTCATGAAGGGTCATCTCCTTATACTCATCATATAAATATAAATCCACCGTAGGTGGTGACCTCCTAGAATGGAAATGAAAATTTTGCACAAAGGTATTGGTGAGTAAGATATACTGTTCGCGTTGGTCGCGGAGGAAGTCGGTGAAGCCTGCATTTTCAGCTAACTCATAAAAATCATCATAAATCCCGGCTGCTCTCAAGAAATCATCGCAAGGCCATTCACACGGCCGAACCTCCGCAGTTCGAGGCAGATTATATTTGGGCCTCTCCGCTTCTTCACTTTGCTTATCCTTCGAGCTTCGGCTCGAAGAGCCCCTCAAAAATCTCTTCATCATTTTCTGAAAATTTCTGAAATTTTTAGTAACTTCAAATAAAAGTGAACCAAGCTCAACAAAATTAATAGCAACTACTCCTACAAGTGCCTAGAGACTATATCATGCATTAGAACTACTTAGAACCATATAAATTTGACATGCAAGCTCAAGAACATGGTCACCTAGGTAGCACAAATTTGCAATGAATAAAGCACTAGAACAAAAACTAATTGGACCAATGGAGGAGTCACATACCAAGGAACAATCCCCCGAAGCAGTTTTATGATAGGTGCTTTGAGCAAGGAGATCGAAAATCGCAGCAAAATGAGCTAGAACTCGTGCTTGAGCTGGTTGGTGATTTTTTGGGTGGAAGAAGAAGTGTGTGGGTGCAGGAATAAGTGGAGGGGAGCCACCATGGGCCCACGAGGCAGGGGGCGCGCCCAGGGGGTGGGCGCGCCTTGGACCCTCGTGCCCAGGTGCTTGCGCCCCCTGCTGTGTTCTCAGTGCAAGATATTCTCAAATATTCCAGAAAAAATCATATTTCAATTTTGGAGCATTTCGAGAACTTTTATTTTCGGGGTATTTTTTATTGCATAGATAATTCAGAAAACTGACAGAAGATACTAATTTAATTTTATTTCAACTAAATAACAGAAAGTAAAAGGAGGGTACAGAAGGTTGTGCCTTCTAACTTCATCCATCTCATGCTCATCAAAAAGAATCCACTAACAAGGTTGATCAGGTCTTATTAACAAACTCATTTCGCCTAACATGGAACCGGAGAAATTTCAAATAACACTATGTTACCTCAATGGGGATATGCACATCCCCAGTAATAAGAATATCATATTTCTTCTTGACAGTAGGTAGAGGAAATTCAAAACCTCCAAATATAATCGATGGAATTTTTCCAATAGAGTTGATACTATGAACTTGGGGTTGTTTCCTCGGAAAGTGTACCGTACACTCATTGCCGTTAACATCAAAAGTGACATTGCCTTTGTTGCAATCAATAACAGCCCCTGCAGTATTCAAAAAGGGTGTTCCAACAATAATAGACATACAATCGTCCTCGGGAATATCAAGAATAACAAAGTCCGTTAAAATTGTAGCATTTGCAACCACAACAGGCACATCCTCACAAATACCGACAGGTATAGCAGTTGATTTATCAACCATTTGCAAAGATATTTTAGTGGGTGTCAACTTATTCAAGTCAAGTCTACGATATAAAGAGAGAGGCATAACACTAACACCGGCTCCAAGATCACATAAAGAAGTTTTAACATAGTTTCTTTCAATGGAGCATGGTATAGTTGGTACTCCTAGATCTCCTAGTTTCTTAGGTATTCCACCCTTAAAAGTATAATTAGCAAGCATGTTGGAAATTTCAGCTTCCGATATCTTTCTTTTATTAGTAACAATTTCTTTCATATACTTAGCATAAGGATTCATTTTGAGCATATCAGTTAATCGCATACGCAAAAAGATAGGTCTAATCATTTCAGCAAAGCGCTCAAAATCCTCATCATCCTTTTTCTTGGATGGTTTAGGAGGAAAAGGCATGGGTTTCTAAACCCATGGCTCCCTTTCCTTTACCGTGCTTCCTAGCAACAAAGTCTCTCATATCATAACATTTAGGGCTGGATGAAAAGCTCGAAGCTCGTGAGCATAATGAGCGCCCGATAGTTCAGCTTGTTTCGGCTCATGCTCGTTAGTTAATGAACCAAGCCGAACAGTGTTTTTTGCTCGTTAAGATTAACGAGCTTAATGAGCGAGAAAACGAGTTTCACGAGCTAACTCATTTAGCTCGATACTTTTCAAAAGTTTGATATGAGATCCCTAGTTCAAATCAGCCCACACTAACAAAAGAGTTGATAATTAGCCCAGCCTAGGGGCCATGTGCCCTAGCCCACTTTGGCACTACTCCTAGACCTAGGAACATGCCGAGAGGAGACCCTAGAGTCAACCAGGATCCAGCCGCCGGGAACCAAATGTCCTTGTTCAATCTATACCGTTGTGAATTTTTAATGGGATCATGGGATTCTTTTGTGTTGTTTATTATCATAAAATCTTTGTTTAATTTATTCCATAGTGAATTTTTTATGGGATCATGGGATTATTTTGTGTTGTTTATTATCTTAATGAGCACTCGTGAACGCTCACGAGCATAACGAGCCCATAACGAACTGAGCCGAACAGAGGTTTTAGCTCGTTAATATTAATGAGCTTAATGATAACGAGCTTAACGATAATGAGCTTAATGATAACGAGCCGTACGAGCCGAGCAGCTCGTTAATCCAGCCCGACTCTTTGATTGTTGGTTATCAAGATCAACAGCAGGTTTAATTTCTACATCATTATCATTGCTAGGTTGACCATCAACATGAACATCATCATTAACATTATCACTAGGTTCATGTTCATTACGAGATTGTGTTTCGGCATCAGAAATAGAAATATCATTTGGATTCTCAGGTGTTTCAGCAATAGGTTCACTAGAAGCATGCAAAGTCCTATCATTTTTATTTTTCTTCTTTTTAAAAGGACTAGGTGCATCAATATTATTTCTCTGAGAATCCTGCTCAATTCTCTTAGGATGGCCTTCAGGATACAAAGGTTCCTGAGTCATTTTACTAGTTCTAGTAGCCACTCTAATAGCAAAATCATTATTCTTACTATTTAATTCATTGAGCAAATCATTCTGAGCTTTGGCATTGGCTAGCAGACTTATGAAGAGGAATATCACCTTCATCAAATCTATAGAGAGAATTTACCTTTACTACCTGTGTCTGGTTATCAAGACCGTGTACTTCTTCAATAGGTGATGAATTAAGACCATATATTTCTTTAGCATGCGGTAAATTGAGACCATGTATTTCTTCAATAGGAGGTAATTCTTAACATCTTCAGCTTTAATACCCTTTTCTTTCATAGATTTATTTTCCTCTTGCATATCTTCAGGACCGAGAAATAGAACACCCCTTTTCTTCGGAGTTGGTTTAGGAATAGGATCAGGAGTTGGCTCAGGAAGTGTCCAATTATTTTCATTAGTAAACACATTATTCAATAGAATTTCAGCTTCATCTGGTGTTCTTTCCCTGAAAACAGAACCAACACAACTATCCAGATGGTCTCTGGAAGCATCGGTTAGTCCATTATAAAAGATATCAAGTATTTCATTTTTATTGAGAGGATGATCAGGCAAAGCATTAAGTAATTGGAGAAGCCTCCCCCAAGCTTGTGGGAGACTCTCTTCTTCAATTTGCACAAAATTATATATTTCCCTTAAAGCAGTTGTTTCTTACGAGCAGGGAAATATTTAGTAGAGAAGTAATAAATCATATCCTGGGAACTATGCACACAACCAGGATCAAGAGAATTAAACCATATCTTACCATCACCCGTTAACGAGGACGGAAATATTTTAAGGATGTAATAGTAGCGAGTTTTCTCATCATTAGTGAACAGGGTGGCTATATCATTTAATTTAGTAAGATGTGCCACAAGAGTTTCAGATTCATAGCCATAGAAAGGATCAGATTCAACCAAAGTGATTATATCAGGATCAACAGAGAATTCATAATCCTTATCAGTAAAAAAGATAGGTGAAGTAGCATAGGTAGGATCATATTTCATTCTAGCATTCAGAGTTTTTGTTTCAGCTTAGCTAATAATTTCTTAAGATCACTTCTATCATTGCAAGCAAGAAAATCTCTAGCAGTTTCTTCATCCATAACATAGCCCTTAGGCACAACAGGCAATTCATATTTAGGGGGAGAATCTTCATCATCACTTTCATCAATATTATCAGTTTCAATAATTTCATTCTCTCTAGCCCTAGCAAGTTGTTCATCAAGAAATTCACCAAGTGGCACAGTAGTATCAAGCATAAAAGTAGTTTCATCATAAGTATCATGCATAGCAGAAGAGGCATCATCAATAACATGCGACATATCAGAATTAATAGCAGAAGCAGGTTTAGGTGTCGCAAGCTTACACAAAACAGAAGGTGAATAAAGTGCAGAGCTAGATGGCAGTTCCTTACCTCCCCTCGTAGATGAGGGATAAATTTTTGTTTCTGCGTATTTCAAGTTCTTCATAGTGACCAGCAGTTATAAATCACAAGTGACTCAAAGAATAGAGCTATGCTCCCCGGCAACGGCGCTAGAAAATAGTCTTGATAACCACAAGTATAGGGGATCACAACAGTTTTCGAGGGTAGAGTATGCAACCCAAATTTATTGATTCGACACAAGGGGAGCCAAAGAATATTCTCAAGTATTAGAAGTTGAGTTGTCAATTCAACCACACCTGGATAACTTAGTATCTGCAGCAAAATATTAAGTAGCAAAGTAGTGTGGAAGTAGCGGTAATGATAGCAAATGCAATATTTTTGGGTTTTTAGTGATTGTAACATTAGCAACGGAAAAGTAAATAAGCGAAGAACAATATGTGAAAAGCTCGTAGGCATTGGATCGGTTATGGAGAATTATGCCGAATGCGGTTCATCATGTAACAATAATAACATACGGTGACACAGAACTAGCTCCAATTCATCAATGTAATATAGGCGTGTATTCCAAATATAGTCCTACGTTCTTATGGAAAAGAACTTGCATGACATCTTTTGTCCTACCCTCCCGTGGCAGCGGGGTCCTAATGGAAACTAAGGGATATTAAGGCCTACTTTTAATAGAGTACCGGACCAAAGTATTAACACATAGTGAATACATGAACTCCTCAAACTATGGTCATCACCGGGAGTGGTCCCGATTATTGTCACTTCGGGGTTGCCGGATCATAACACATAGTAGGTGACTATAGACTTGCAAGATAGGATCAAGAACTCACATATATTCATGAAAACATAATAGGTTCAGATCTGATATCATGGCACTCGTGCCCTAGTGACAAGCATTAAGCATAGAAAAGTCATAGCAACATCAATCTCAGAACATAGTGGCTACTAGGGATCAAACCGTAACAAAACTAACTTGATTACATGATAAATCTTATCCAACCCATCACCGTCCAGCAAGCCTACAATGGAATTACTCACGCACGGCAGTGAGCATCATGAAATTGGTGATGGAGGATGGTTGATGATGACGACGGCGACAGATTCCCCTCTCCGGAGCCCTGAACGGACTCCAGATCAGCCCTCCCGAGAGAGTTTAGGGCTTGGCGGCGGCTCCGTATCGTAACACGCGATGAATCTTTCTCTCTGATTTTTTTCTCCCCGAACACGAATATATGGAGTTGGAGTTGAGGTCGATGGAGCTCCTGGGGGCCCACGCGGTAGGGGGCGCGCCCAGAGGATCACAAATGCGAGTTCACTCAAAAATTACATCTTTGGAGCACTCATCCGCTATACGGCGGGCACCTTTCAGGACGCCCTCATAATACATCTTGGGCTTGCGATGCTCCTTGCCCGGCGGTGGTCCGTCCGTCACAAGCTTCTCAGCATCCATCTTGCCCTAGTGCACCTTAGCACGGGCAAGGGCCCTACGGGCACCTTCGATGCATACAGAGCGCTTGATGACTTCAAGCCTTGGACAGGCATCCACCAGCCGCCTTACCAGCCCGAAGTAGCTCCCAGGCATGGCTTCCCAGGCCACAGCCGGACTACGAGACCCTTCACGGCCTGTTCGGCCACCTAATGGAGCTCGACCAGCTGCTTCAGCTGGTCGCTCAAGGGCACCAGGTGTCCAGCCTCAGCATACTGAGACCAGAACACCTTCTCCGTCGAGCTCCCCTCTTCGGCTCGGTAGAATGCAGCAGCGTCGGACACACTCCGGGGAAGATCTGCGAATGCTTCTGGAGAGCTCCGGATTCAGGTAAGTAACAAGTAATTCACTTTCACGTGCTTCCTTTGCATAAAGAACGCCTTACCCGCCGCTATCTTCTTCATCGCCTCAATTTCCTGGAGGGCTTTTTGGGCTTCGGCCTTGGCAGACTTGGCGCTCTCAAGTGCCGAGGCGAGCTCGGACTCTCAAGTCTTTGAGTCACGCTCCAAACTCTCGTGTTTTTCCACGAGAGCCTAGAGCTCTTGCTGCACCTCCGCCACCCGCGCCTCCTGCTTTTCTCGATGGGTACGCTCCATGGCCGCATTTTCTTCGGCCTTCTACATCGCTTCCTTCAGGGTCGCCACCTCGTTCATGGCCCCTGCAATACCCACGTCGGTCCTGCCATTTTTTGCAACCACATCTTTTTTATATACTTACATAAGGTATTACTTACCTTCCTTGTCCTCGAGCTGCTTCTTGGCAAGGCCGAGCTCGTTCTCGGACCGCTCGAGGCTCCACTTCAATGCATTGACCTCTGCAGTCAGTGCGGCAGAGGTCAGCAGCACAGCCTGCATTCCCATATTGACACACTTATGTTAGACTCCTGCGTATATCTTTTTGATCCTCAGTTCGGCTTTTCTTTCCGAACACCAAACCGAGCATCGAGGCTACTGCCTATGCGGTAATATTTTTACATATCTTAAATACATACCTCAAAGCCTGTTAGAAGGTCGGCACAGTGCTTCGTCAGCCCGCTCTTGGAGGATCGAACCTTCTGGATCACCACACTCATAATAGTGCGGTGCTCCTCGTCGATGGAGGTGCCGTTAAGCACCTCCAGCAGATTATCCGGTGCCTCCGGTTGGACGGAGGTCACCGGCGTCGTAGGCTTGCACTTCTTAGTAGGGGGCCGCCTGCCGGATGCCGTGCGGTGTACGGCCTAGGGCCGGACTTAGAGCCCTTTGGGGTTTTATCCCCTTTGCGCCTGGAATCCGGGAGGTTGCCTTGCGGCGCCTCCAGGACCACCTCCTCCTGGCCTAGCCCCTTCTGGGATGCCACCTCGGCATCATCCGCAGCGCGAGGAGAGGAGGCGGCCGGAAGTGAAGTGTTGTTCACATCCGATTTAACCCAGGAACCGCCGACGGCAAGCCGAGCCCGCCTTGGGCAGACTACATGATTATATTCGGCGTCAGAAGGTACTGTGCAATGAAAAAGCGCTATGAGTTACTCTAGTATCCGCATACTTACGATTTTGCCAGGGGCTTGGCCCTGGATGGCCACTCCTATTCACCGTCGTTGGTGTTGGTGGAGTAGTCCGGAGGAAGGGTCCTTCCTTCTGATTCCTCCGCCCCCCGAGCTAGGGCGGCTTCGCTTTTATTCGTCCCCCGCTGGAGGGGAGAGATTCTTCTTCCTCCTCCTCGTCTTCGAGGAGGAGGCGCCTGAGTCATCGACGATGAATCCGGCACCATCGGCGCCGAACTCTTTCGAGTTCCCGTGGCCTTCTTCTTGGCCTTCTTCTCCGGCACCACGTAAGGTGCCGGACCAGCAGCCCGGCAAGTGGGCTTCGCTGGATCTTTGGGAAAGGAGCCGACAATGATCCGTCCGGTCTTCTTTTGCCATTCCTATCAAAGGAACGGGAGCTTAGATCCCGCATAGAGTTAAACTATGAAAAACAAGTGTCCCTTAAAGGGTAAAATAAGCTTACTACGCTGGCTTGGCGCTTCGCGCAGAATTCGCGATCCTCGGTGATGGGAGGGGGAACCTCGGCGCCCTTGAATAGCACCTTCCAGGCATCCTCGTGCGTTGTGTCAAAGAGCCTGGTCAGAGTTTGGTGCTGGGCCGGGTTGAACTCCCATAAGTTAAAAGCCCGTCGTTGACACGGGAGGATCCTGCGGATGAGCATGACCTGGACTATGTTGACGAGTTTAACCTCTTTGTTCACCAAGTCTTGGATGCAGGATTGGAGTCCGGTCCGCTCTTCCGAATTACCCCACGACAGGCGCATCTCTTTCTAGGAGGTAAGCCTTGTAGGGAAGCCAGATCGGAATTCGGGGCCTGCTGCCCATTTAGGGTCACGCGGCTTGGTGATGTAGAACCACCCCGATTGCCACCCCTTTATGGTCTCCACGAAGGAGCCCTCGAGCCATGTAACGTCGGGCATCTTGCCCACCATGGCGCCTCCGCACTCCGCCTGTTGGCCGCCCACTACCTTCGGCTTGACACTAAAGGTCTTCAGCCATAAGCTGAAGTGGGGCTTGATGCGGAGAAAAGCCTCGCACACGACGATAAATGCCGAGATGTTGAGGACGAAGTTCGGAGACAGATCGTGGAAATCCAGGCCGTAGTAGAACATGAGCCCCCGGACAAACGAGTGAAGTGGGAAACCTAGTCTGCGGAGGAAATGGGTGAGGAACACCACCCTCTCATGGGGCCTGGGGGTGGGGATGAGCTGCCCCTTGTCTGGGAGCCGGTGCGCGATATCGTTAGACAAGTATCCGACCTCCCTCACCTTCTTGATGTGTCCCTCCGTGACGGAGGAGACCATCCACTTGCCTCCCGCTCCGGACATGGCTGGAGAAGGTAGAGGTGGGATGTGCGGACTTGGGCGCTGGAGCTCGAGTGCGCAAAAATGGACAAGCAAAGGAGGAAGAAGGCGTAGATGGAAAAGGTGGATCCTTATCCCCTTATATGGGCCGACAAAACTATGCGCCTCCACCAGCCTGGTAAAACTCGCTTATCTCCCAAGCGCCGTAGATTAATGGCACGGTTGGGTTACCCACGCCCGTATTGATGAGAATCCCGGAATAAAGGTGACATGATCTCTGCTTCAACAAGACGTGCCAAGGAAACCGCCTCGCTAAGTGCGTTGAGGTGGGACAGTAAAAACGATTCGAATAAAGGCTTGGCCGTGGTGTGATGTCACACTGCGGAATACGTCAACAGATTGAATTTGTGTAAATATTATTCTCTCTATGGTGGTATGTGGAAATTATTTTGCAGAGCCGAACACTATCCTTGTGTTCAAAATATTCTATGAAGTATTTGGAGGAGGAACCCGCCTTGCAATGCCGAAGACAATCTGCGCACCGGACTCGTCATCATTGAAGCCTGGTTCAGGGGCTACTGAGGGAGTCCTGGATTAGGGGTTGTCCGGATGGCCGGACTATGACCTTTGGCCGGACTCCTGGACTATGAAAATACAAGATTGAAGACTTCGTCCCGTGTCCGGATGGGACTTTCCTTGGCGTGGAAGGCAAGCTTGGCGATACAGATATGTAGATCTCCTCCCATTGTAACCGACTCTGTGTAACCCTAGCCCTCTCCGGTGTCTATATAAACCGGAGGGTTTTAGTCCGTAGGACGAACAACAATCATACCATAGGCTAGCTTCTAGGGTTTAGCCTCTCTGATCTCGTGGTAGATCTACTCTTGTACTACCCATATCATCAATATTAATCAAGCAGGAGTAGAGTTTTACCTCCATCGAGAGGGCCCGAACCTGGGTAAATACATCGTGTCCCCTGTCTCCTGTTACCATCTGCCTAGACGCACAGTTCGGGACCCCCTACCCGAGATCCGCCGGTTTTGACACCAACAGTCGGGCTGCCCTCTCCGCTCTCGTCGCTCGGGCGGCTCCCATAGGCGGGCCACCTCGTCTCTCTCCATCTCCCGCCGCCAACGCTACCACCGGCTCGGCGGGGAACGAGCAGCAGGCGTCCTCACTGCATCCTTCAGTGCGGCAGGACGGCCACACCGCAACTCCATCACTCACCCCTGCTGGTTCTTCATCTCACGCGCACCGTGCTCCCATGGAGGCACGGGCCACGTTCATCGCGGCGAACGAGCTCTTGCGTTACCTCCCCGTCGACGACCTCTATGAGGAGTGGCTCGACCGCGTCGCCGAGCTCGTCCGTGCCGCAGGGGGCTCACCGATGCCGTCCCACTCTCTACCTCCCCCTCAACCAGCCGCGGGCGACGGGGCTCATGCCATGCCTCCACCGCCTCAACCCCAGGACGGTGTCTTGGCACCAAGCCGCGCGCCTCCGTGGCGTGATCCACCGCGCCCGGCGCCTGCGCGTGAAGAAAGAAGCTGCCAAGAAATCCCGCGGTCGCGAGAAGCTGCACCGGTGCTCCCCGTGCCACCTCGTCAAGACCGCGTGCCGCCTGCGGTGGCGCAACGCTGACCTCGCCAAGACCCAGCTCCACCTCCGAAGCGGGCCTCGGCGACCACAGCCGGCTGTTGCGCCTTCACCCCTGAGCTGCGTAGCGTCGGCTGGCCAGGCAAGTTCAAGCCAGATCTGCCTCCTCGCTACGACGGCACCGCTGACCCCACGGAGTTCCTGCAGCTCTATAAGCTGAGCATCGAAGTGGCCAACGGCGACGAAAAAGTCATGGCGAACTAGTTTCCCATGGCCCTCAAGGATGGAGCCCGCTCCTAGCTCCTGAGCCTGCAGCACGGCTCGATCTCCTCCTTGGACAAGATGCGTGACCGCTTTGTCGCCAACTTTCAGGGCACTCGCGACCGCCCATCGGCCATGGGTGATCTAGCCTCATCAAGCAACAACCAGGAGAAACCCTCCAGAAGTACATCCACCGCTTCAACAACACCCGCCTCAAGATTCCCAAGGTCACGGACCAAGCCGTCATCTCCGCGTTCTCGGACAGCGTCCGTGACGTCAAGATGAAGGAAGAGCTGGCTATCCACGAGGAGCTTTGCACATCTCAGGAGCTGTTCAACCTGGCGACCAAGTGCGCAAGAGCTGACACTACAAAAAAAAGACACATCTATGACATTTTGGGCCGAACGAATTTTTTTTTCTGTCATACATATGACACTTCTGTGATGATAATTGTGACAAAACCCGGTATCATCATAGATGTGGTGGGCTCCTACTTCTATGACAAAAAATCATGACAGAAAATGGGCTTTTCGTCCTGGGCAGGCCGGAGACGCAATTGCATGACATTCTTTGGGCCGTCCATGACGGAAAAAAACTTTGGTAGAAGCGAGGGGGAGGAAAATTTCGGGTAGTTCCCGGTTACAGTGGGAGGTCGGGGGCCGAGCGATGCGCGTTTCTCTTGTACACGTACGCGCGTGTGTGTGAGGCGTTGGCTCTAACTGAACCCAAGCGAGGCGTTGGGATCTAACTGAACCCGAGCGATTGCACCTTTGCAGCTACGTTACATCGAACCCGAGCGATCGATCGATGGCTGTTAACTGAACCCGATCGAGTGATTCCTTCGCTACTGCTGCTAAAGCCGATCGATTCTGCTTTGGGAGGAACAGTGAGCATTGCAGGGTGGTTTGGATGAACAGTTAGCGGTGGCGTTTACCTCTGGATGAACAGGACCCCGTGGTGTGGAGGGCTAGATGAACAGTAGACGGTGGAGGAGTGCCCGTGGAGGGGTGGTTGAACAGGACCCCGTGGTGTGGAGGGCTGGATGAACAGTAGATGGTGGAGGGGTGGTTGAACAGTAGCCGGTGGAGTAGCGAGCGGTGGAGGCTGGATGAACAGGAGCACGTGGAGGCTGGAGGAGGTCGACGGTAGCCCGTGGAGGCTGGAGGAGGTCGACGGTGGAGTTGAACAAGATCCGTGGAGTCCTGCTTTTGCGGTACCCCACACCCTCCCGGCGAACAGGACCCCGCTTGATCAGAAGCGCCCAACACAAGTCCGCTTCGTCTGCTTTTGCGGTACGCCACACCCTCCCGATCAACAGACCCCGCTTCGACCGTAGGAGGTCCGTTTAAATCCGCTTTGTGGTACGCCACACCCTCCCGATCAACAGGACCCGCTTCTACCGTAGGAGGTCCGCTTCTCGCTTTTGGTACGCCACACCCTCCCAATCAACAGATCCTGCTCCAACGGAGGAGGTCCGTTTCCTCCATTGCGCGGTACGCCAGGCCTCGTTTCCATTGCCTGTTCCGTCCAAGCCCTCCCGATGAACATGACCACGCATTCTATTCTGACCCAGCTGGTTGGCTCCCACGCGTTCCATTGCCTCCCGATAAAGACGACGCATTCCGTTGCCTCCCCATGAACATGACGCACTCCGTTGCCTCCCCATGAACACGACGACAGCGCTATTTCTCCGTTCCGACCCAGCCATGTACACGAGCCCAGCCCGTATGTATGCGTGAGTAGGCGTTCGAGACCCCGCCCATATGTACACATATGTGGCCCTATTTTCTTTCTTGCACCCTGGCCGCTGTACGTACGTGTACATGCTACGTGCGCGCCTCTACTACGACACGTGCACGCCTCTACAACGACCTGTATGTATGTACACATTCACGAACAGAATGACAACGCTACGTACGCTTCGACTAGGTGGGTCCCGACTGTCGGGCACTTCCTTGCGTGCGAAGATGTAGCTGGTGTGTCCCAGCAGTCAAGGGGCGAATCATTTTTTTTGCCCGGATGCACTTCCTTGCGTGAGAAGATGTAGCCAGTGGGTCCCAGCAGTCAGGGGGCGAATCGTTTTTTTTGCCCGGACGCACTCCCTTGAGTGCGAAGGTGTAGCTGGTGGGTCCCAGAAGTCAGGGGGTGAATCATTTTTTTACCCGGGCGCACTTCCTTGCGTGCGAAGATGAATGGTGGGTCCCAGTAGTCAAGGGGAAACGTTTTTTCCGCAAAATACAGTGGCCCATCCGGTGGGTCCCAGCTGCCAGTGGAGGAATCATTATTTTCCGCGTAATAAGGAGGCACTTCCTTGCTGCGGCCGTGGACCCAGCTGTTAGTGTCACGCCCAATATGCGACCCTATCCAAAAGGAACTCGACGGTCCCACCAAGGATAGACCCGCATATTGAAACGCTTTTGCAAGGTGGATATCATTACATCAACATTACATAATACATAGGGATACATACATAAGGCACAACTGCCACAAGAATACATCAACATCATACAAGAACAACATCCGACTACAGATGAAACATAAACAGAAGCTCAAACGACATCCACCCTGCTAGACCAGGCTGCCGACCTGGAACCTATCCCCTGATCGAAGAAGAAGCAGAAGAAGAACTCCAATACAAACAAACATAGCTCCCACGTCATGATCATCGCCAACCTGTACCTGCAACTGGTGGTGTAGTAATCTGTGAGCCACGAGGACTCAACAATCCCATTACCATGGGTATCAAGACTAGCCAAGCTTAATGGGAAAGGAAGGGATACAGTGGTGAGGTTGCAGCAGCGACTAAGCATATATGGTGGCTAACATACGCAAATGAGAGCGAGAAGAGGAACAAAGGAACGGTCGTCAACTAGTAATGATCAAGAAGTGATCCTGAACTCCTACTTACGCCGACATAACCTGAAACCGTGTTCTCCTTTCGATCAACCCCAAAAGAGACACTCACGTTTCACGCACACGGTTTGTGTATTTTAATTACGATCAACTTCGGTTTTCTACAACCGGACATTAACAAATTCCCATCTGCCACATAACCGCTGGCACGGCTTTCGAAAGTTCAAACCCTGCAGGGTGTCCCAACTTAGCCCATGATAAGCTCTCGCGATCAACGAAGGATATTCCTTCTCCCGGAAGACCCGATCAGTCTCGAATCCGGCTACAAGACATTTCGACAAAGAATAAAACAAGACCAGCAAGACCTCCCGCGCGTCGACACCCTGATAGTAGCCGCAGATCTCGCCTCAGCCACGACCGGATGAACACTACGTACGGCAACCGACGATACCCCAAGTTGCCTCGGGGCGGCACCGCAAGTGGCTCTGGTTTGGACCAACACTTAGACAAGCATTGGCCCGGGGGGGCTGAATAAAGATGACCCTTGGGTTAATTACTCCCAAGGGAAATATAGGTGGTGGTGAGGCAAAAGGTAAAACCAATGTTGGGCCTTGCTGGAAAAGTCTTATTCAAAGCGAACTGTCAAGGGGGTCCCATAAATCACCCGACCGCGTTAGGGACGCAAAATCCGGGAACATAACACCGATATGACGGAAACTAGGGCGGCAAGAGTGGAACAAAACACCAGGCATAAGGCCGAGCCTTCCACCCTTTACCAAGTATATAGATGCATTAATAATATAAGATATATTGTGATATCCCAACAAGTGAACATGTTCCAACAAGGAACAACATCTCCATGTTCCCACAAGGAACAAACTTCATCTTCACCTGCAACTAGCAACGCTATAAGAGGGGCTGAGCAAAGCGGTAACATAGCCAAACAACGGTTTGCTAAGAAGGGTAACAAAGGTCAGAGGCTGACATGGCAATTTGGGATGGCTTGATAAACAGGTAATAGGTAGCGCAGCATAGCGAAAGAACGAAGCGACTAGCATAGCAATGATAGTAGTGAGATCTAGGGTAACGGTCATCTTGCCTGAAATCCCGCAAGGAAGAAGAACGAGTCCATGAAGAAGACGAACGGAAGAAGCCGAACCAAGCGTAGACGAACGAATCCTCACGATCGCAACGAAACAGGAACTAACAAGAAGAAGCACACAACATGGTAAACACTCCACATGAACAAGACATGATGCTCAACAACCATGATGCATGACGAAGCTAGGATGAGGCTACTCATGGCAAGGGATGATGCAAACAAGAGCAACACATCAAGGCAAGTTTAAATGAGGCCGGGAACAACATATAACAATTCCGGTAAGTCCTCATATGCAAATTTCGAAATTGGTCCAGATCTGGATAACTTTATGTTCAAGTTGTTAACCAGCAATTTAAGATGCACCACGATGATCTACACGAAATTCTAGTCAAGTTACATATAAAGTTCATTTAATTCGGAGCTACGGCCTAGAAGATATGAGCAAAACAAGATAAGCATGGCATTGATGCGAAATGCATACAAACATCAAGCAAACACCTCAAAACAAGGATTAAACATGATAATATGAAACTACATGCAAAATCAAGCAAGTTTCATATAGAGCACACTCAAAACGGAGCAACGGTTCAACACATACACCCAATACAAGATATGACCACAATCTGTCCAAAACAACAACTAGGCATATTGCAAGCATCAAAACAACATGCTACAGGACCTCAATATGAAAAAAAAGGCATGAGCATGATCTACAGGTAAAGCATTACAAAACATGAACACTGAGCTATCTCCAAAAATCACTAGAACATGCTCAAAATGACATGGCAAGATTGCAACTAATAACAGTTTCAGGCATTAGCAGAAATAACATCAGGTTGCAAGGTTTAGAGCTATGAAACAACATGTTACAGGAACTTATCATGGCAAACAAAGGCATGGCATGAATCTACTAATTGCATAGAACAAAAGTCCTTTAGTGACCATAAGCCAAAAAGGATCAGAAGATATGATGGCACCCACGTAAACATAGCAAGTTATATTACAGATTTAAACATGGCAGGAACAACAATGAGTAGGCATGTTGGTGAGCTTGAACCACTCACCACAGAGAAATACATGGCATGGCAAGGCAACCAACAGTAAGAAGACATGGAATATAAGCTATACATGGCAAGAACAACAACATAGCATGCAAGGATCAACCACAACAACCTTGGCAAAATTGAATAACATGTAAACAACCTGCCAGGAAACATTTTATAGCAAAAGTAGAGCTCGATTGACTCAAGCTATGGCACTCCATAATTGCAAACAATGGCATGGATGGATAGAGCAAGACATGCTTAACAAAACATCCTTACTGAAGTATCTCAAAATATGCATGGAACTCTCGGTAGCATCAAGTTAACATGGCATCAAAATATCAGCAGAACAGGGCTGAAATCAGCAATATCAAGACACCTAGTTTACATGCTTGTGCTAGTCACCACATAGATCACAAAAATACATAGCAAGCACCACTGTAAAGAAGACATGGCATATTACAAAACACATGTAGGACTCAAGTTCATAAGATGCACACATCAATCATGGCAAAAATGACAAAAGTGCATGTTCTGATAAAAATCAGAAACTAACATCACATAGCACTCTTCCAACAGCATTTAGGGCATCAAGATGAGCTCAAATGAAAATGACGCAATGAGATGAAATGATTTACTCTTCGATACGAACATTTTGACATATTACACGCGTAAAATGGAGCTACATGCACAGAGATACGATGCAACGAAAATGCAACAAAATATCAGAAACTTCGGGGACTTGGACGATTTTTTAGGTCAACCTTCGATCTAGGGTTGCACGGAACCCGAGGCGTGGCGCGAGCTCGCCGGAGAGGATGCGGGGTGGCCGGAGAAGGGAGGCGGCCAGGCGGGCGGTGAGGTGCGCTGGCGGCGGGCGAGGCTCACCGGCGCCGGGCGGCGAGGTGGCTGGTCATGGGAGCCGCAAGGCGAGCCGGGCGACCCGGGACGGGCGGCCGGAGGTCGGGCGCCCAGGGGCGGCCGGCCGAGAAGAGGCCCGGCGAGGCGAAAGCGGAGGCCGGGCGAGCCCGGGCGGCGGATGAGATGCGCCAAGGGAGCTCCGCGGGAGGCGCGCGCAGAGGCGGCGGGCTCGGCGGTGGAGTCGACCGGCGGGCGGCGGGTTCGCCGGCGACCACGGGCGGCGGCGGGCTCGTCCGGGCCCCGATGGGCTCGGCGGGCCCAGATCTGGGCCGGGAGGGCCGGCACCGGGTGGAGAGAGAGAGAGAGACCGGCGCGATGAGGTGGCGGCACGTGAGTGGAGGAGGGAGGCGGCGGCGCTGACGTGGCGCGCGCCCATTGGCCGGGCGACGTGGCAGCGGGATGGACGTGTCCGCCGGCGGGCGGACATGTCCGGCGGCGCGGGGAGGAGCTAGGCTAGGGTTTGATCTGCGCGGATTTTCGGGGGAGGCCACAAATATATAGGTAGAGGGAGCTAGGAGAGTCCAAATGAGGTGCGGTTTTCGGCCACGCGATCGTGATCGAACGACCGAGAGCATGGAGGGTAGTTTGGTGGGTTTTGGGCCACTTAGAAAGGGGTGTTGGGCTGCACACAAAAGAGGCTTTATGTTACCCTGCTAACCGTTGAGTACCAAACGACCTCCAAATGATCCGAAACTTGACAGCGGTTCACCGGTGCTATACCAAGGCCGCTTGACAAACCTCGGTCCATTCTCGAGACCGCTTAACACCCGCATTACGAAAAGAGGTAAAAGGGGGCGCCGGGAGATATAGGAGCGCCGGATTGCAAAACGGACAACGGGGAAAATGCTCGGATGCATGAGACGAACACGTATGCAAAATGAAATGCAAATGACGACATGATATGAAATGCAGATGATGACATGGCAAAGTGCAACACGCAAGCACATAACATGGCGACTCTGACGAACAACTGACGGACACCTGGCACATCGAATCCGGGGCGTTACAGTTAGCCTCTCCACGTACAGTCCACGTCCGATGGAAGCCATTCCTTGACCACGTTGACCACGACGCGCCGAGAGCACCAGGGCGGTGGACGACGGCGAGGCCTAGGAAGGAGACGACGCGGAGCCGGGGAAGATGCGGCAGTGGATGTCCACGCGTAGAGGAGTATGAGGGTTCACTCGTTCGGCTGCGGTGTGAGGCTGTCATCGCTGTAGAATAACAGGGGGTGTGGGTGCATAGAGGGATGGCCTAGCCAGCGGTGGGAGTAGTAGGGGGCGGTGAGGCCTCCGCGGCATTACAGCTGGCCATGGGCGGCAGGAGCAGGCGGAACGACTGGCGCTACTTTGGGCGGCTGGAGCAAGAAGACCAGAGGTTGAAGAAGCACTACGGCCGTTGGATGGACATCGTACGGTCACTGGAGCTAGGATCATTCATATATTGACTAAAGTTGACAAAGGCATCCATCCCGGTCAACTTAGTAGCCCCACAAGTCAGCCTCCCACCAAGGTGGGTCCCAGCTAGCTGGGGGTATTCATTTTTTTGTGTAATAAGGAGGCACTTCCGGTGGGTCCGAGCTGACAGCGGGGGGAACGTTTTTTCGAGAAATATGGTGGCCCGTCCTGTGGGTCCTAGTAGTCAGGGCAAACGTTTTTTTCGCGAAATACTGGTGGCCCGTCTGGTGGGTCCCTGCTGTCAGGTGGAGGAATAATTATTTTCCGCGTAATAAGGAGGCACTTCCTTGCGGCTGTCGTGGACCCAGTATCGCCTCTCCACAGACAAGATTTCTTCCGATGGAAGTGGTCATTGACCACATTGACCATGCCGCGCCGAGAGCACCACGGCGGTGGACGACGGCGAGGCCTAGGAAGGGAACGACGCGGAGCCGGGGAAGAGGCGGCAGTAGAAGCCCGCGCGGAGAGAAGTACGAGGGTTCACCGGTTCGGCTGCGGTGTGAGGCTGCAGTCGCCGCAGAATAACAAGGGGTGTGGGTGAGTAGAGGGATGCCCTAGCCAGCGGTGGGAGTAGTAGGGGGCGCTGAGGCTCACAGGCAAAGACAGCCGCCACGGAGCCAGAGCAGCGGTCCCGCCGGCGCTGCTTTGGCGGCTGGAGCAAGAAGATCAGAGATTGAAGAAACACGACGGCTGTTGGATTGACATCCAATGGTTACGTATGCTAGAATCGTTTGTTGCCGTATATAATAACTAAAAAAATCTTGCATACGCGTCAACTAAACATGCCCACAAGTCAGACCACTCCCTCTTTTTTCTAATAATTTATATATAGCTCATGGCAACTTCTTGTGCAATTTATTGCAGTGGTTTTTTTTGGTTGGCCAGGGCCAATTTCGCATATTCCTGTGGGTTCCAAACTATTTTTAATACCGAAATGTCGAGCCAGATTTAAAGTACTTTGAAGATATATTTAAATTAGGTTAATGCCCAGTGAAATAGGAATCTGAAAATGTGAAAAAAGATCAGAAATTATAAAGTAATTGCCAATTTGTCATTTGTTTTTATATTTACATCCCATTTCATATTACTTTCAAGATTTGCAGGCGTCTTGAAAGAGTTGCAGCCCATCGTATGTAGAAAATAAGTAGGCCTGGATTGGGTATTCTTTAGAAAAATAAACCGGGCTCATTTTCACAAAGAAAAAATAGCTGGGCTGGTCACATGGTGAACATAAAATATAAGCTCAGGCTGGACGGGCCACAGCCCAGCTTCAAACCCCTGCTCCATCTCAACAATACCAAACAAAAAATACAGCTCGAGTAGCTACGCCCTGTGTCACCCAATCTTGTGCTGTTCTCTTGTCTATTGACTATATACGCCACAATGTCGTGGGTCCCGTATGTCGAAAACACTAGGAGGAAGCATTTTATTTTTCATACGCGACGCAGGGCCCCTACCGTCATCCTCTCCACGCATTTTTGCTGATTCCTGTTGTTTGTTGACCATGTTGACAACGCGAGAGGGCGGCGCCGCGGCGAGCGCACCAAAGCGCGCGGTGGACGTCGGCGTTAACGATTTAGGAGACGGTGGGGCGGCGATGCGTGCGCTGAGGCGCAGCCAGCCGTGGGAGGCGGAAGCAGGCGTCCCCGCCGGTGCTGGTTTGGTTTTGACGGCTGGAGGAAGACAGGACTGAAGAAACATGACAGATTGTAAAAGCAGCAGGAGTACTTAACAATCTTAACTAAAACCAGTAGGGGCACTTAACAACCAAAGCTGAAAGCAGTATGAGTACTTATACAGGTTCAACCATACAAAGCACTCCTCGAACAATGCTACTTTGCCTACAGTTAACCAAGGGTGAGGCCGCCAAGCCCCAGGACAAGGCCCAGGCGCCACCTCGCGCATCCACAACCTTCTAAAAGCGGCTTCATCTCGCAATGTGGTCAATAAACAGGATATTCGCTTAGAGCCATGGAAAAGCATGAACATAATCTTCTGTCCTATTCTCCAAGATCGACGGGCCTTCATTATTTGAGACCACCCATGAATAAGTATGTTTTCACCTCCAAGGGGAATTGAGTAGGTCGACATAAACATCATGTTGTGACCAAGCGCAAGTCTGGCCCGACCATGGTCGTGCATCTCAGATAGGAACAATAGAACTCGGCAGCCTCTGTTTCAAGAAGATCACAGCTGTAAAACTGTATATAGCAATAGTTTATGAACAACATATATAATGTAAAATAGCTCGTACCATAAGTTTCTCGACACAGTTGGACCTATTCAACGAGTGCAACAGTGGCATACATATCCCACATGGCCTTCCACCATTTAAACGCTCCACAAGGATCTCAAGATGATCAATAAAGTGTAGGAACTTGTGGATGTCGATCCACCAACTTCAAGCCATTAGTAACAGCCGAAGTTATTACAGAGTAACAAACGAGCAGATCGCTTAACTCTGAAAAACCTACACGTGCCACCAATTATAAGAAAATATTAGTTAGAAATAGCATCTTCGTGAGAGATTCGTTGCTACCTCTAAAGTTAAATTGTGATTAGTTAGACATAATAGGTGGATTAAGAAGTAATCGAGGCAACAAGCAAGAACCAGATACAAAACTAACATGGATGAACAATTGGAACGACGTCGGGGTGGAAGATCGCAGTGAAGATGAGACCAGGTTCTGCTATTTCCATCAACATTCGTGCGCCAACTTTCAGTCTGTAACACTTGAGAAAGTTTATCCAAGTTCGGCCATAAGAAAAGCAGCGATCTTCTTGGTTCATGAACCCAACTCGGAACTTATATCCATGGCTTGTCTTCACTGTGACCATTAAACTAGTTTATTCAGTTATGGAAAGGCCGAGCATCTTGAGTACATGTGTTCTGGCAGAGCAAATAATACACTGCAGGAAAAATAATATGAGAACACAGCATGTTCAAAAAAAAAACCCACCCTCCCGGATAGAAAAGAGGATTCTAGGAACATACTGTGCGCGTTTAAAATGTTGTGTTAGGATGAGAAGGAACAAGTGTGGCGTCTCGCCGAGGGTGCAGAAACCTGTAGGGTACTCGCACTTTGGGCACTGCAAATGAAACACACTAGATTCAGTACGAAGGAAAATGCTTCAACGGCAGCGACTGCCATCCTAGGATTACCTGCAACCAAGGGACTTGGATTTATCGTGGATGGATGAAGAATTCGTACCTGGTTCTCCATGAGAAAACCCTATGCAATCGCCGAGAGGGGGTTTTCTCTGAACAAGCCTTACGAGGGAGAAGGGATTCAGCCCAAAGGAAATATTGCCGCTGTCCAGTCAGCTTACTTCTTAAGCTGGAAAGGGGGGGTTGTGATTTGACGGCTCATTGGGCATTACTGCGGCGCTACGACCGGGGTGTGTCTACCGTGAAGTTGTGCACTCTAATTTGTGCATATGGCACGTGGACCCCGTTGCTGGTTGCCCCACATATCAGCGAAAGGAAGTAGAAAGACAGGAGTAACTAGTTACACATACATATATTTTTTGACAGAGAGATACTCCCTCTGTAAATAAATATACAAATCTTTTATATCACAGGCTCACCTTGCCGAGAAATATACTCCCTCTGCAACGCACGGGCATTATGGGGGTTCAGCTGAGAATATAATACTTAGATAGGCTCACGGTTCTGGACTTTGGGCCGTAGGCCGACCCTGCATGTTTGGGGGGCCATGTGTTCTACCTCAGTGCTTTTCATATTGCAAGCGATCGGTACAACGCTGGTTTTAGATGTTGTCGCAAGGCGAATACACAAAATTGAATAAAGCCAGGCATCTGTTGGAATGAAATCGAACGACGGTTCCTAACCAGCAACCAGAGTTACAATTCTATCAACGATATACCATGTGATAAATAATACTATCGTACTACTTATACACACAGGACACTTGTTTCACCATGCCAGATTATTACATCAAAATCTCTCGGAGGATAGATCAGTTCGGCAGTTGCGTGGTGCTACTGAAGAATTTCAAAGTTGATTTGGAACAGCTCTCCTTGCCAAGAAAGTTCGATTTTGACATCATCCCCTACCGCAAGATATGATTTAGATTTGAACCTTGACCATCCTTTAGCATCAATCATCATGCGACCATCCTTTGTACTTACGGTATATTGAGCAGGTTCATTCACACCAAGGCTGTGCATGGTAAGAGAAACTTGGCCACGGTCGCCCGGATTGTTGAATGACTCCATCGTTGCTCTAGGAATTCTCTGTTTGCAAACAAGAAGACATACCCAAACAGTTAGATCAACACAGTGAATCATGTGAAACAACATGGAAAGAAAAAAGAACGAAGCACTTGGGCGGCCAATGCTTACCAAGAAGGTGGACATGTCGGTTTTTGTAAGGACTTTGGTATATGAAGTGCGAACTGCAGCCCAGTCTGTTGCCGGTGCAACTGCACGGGCCGGAGCAGATGCAAGTGCAAGTGTCGGTGCAGGTGTCGAAGCCTCTGCTGCTGCCGGAGATGGTGCTCCTTGTAGAGCTGGTGCCGGTGTCGGAGCAGGTGCCGGTGTCGATGCCCGATCCTCCGGTGAGATCGATGATCCGTCAGAACGCCTCGGTCGATCGCGCCGTGTGTCTGCCAGTTATTCGTCGTTGTTGCCATGTCATTTACTTGCGTGTTGCATTTTTTCCATGTCATCATGTGCATCTCATTTCGCATTCGTGTTCGTCTCATGCATCCGAGCATTTTCCCCGTTGTCCGTTTTCCAATCCGGCACTCCTATGTCTCCCGGCGCCCCCTTTTGCCTCTTTTCGTGAGCGGGTGTTAAACATTCTCGGAATGGACCGAGGTTTGTCAAGCGGCCTTGGTATAGCACCGGTAGACCGCCTGTCAAGTTTCGTGCCATTTGGAGTCCGTTTGATACTCCAACGGTTAACCGGGTAACCGCGAAAGCCTCTTTTGTGTGCAGCCCAACACCCCTTCAAAGTGGCCCAAAACCTATCCAAACCTCCTCCATGCTCTCGGTCGTTCGATCACAATTGTGTGGGCGAAAACCACACCTCATTTGGACTCTCCTAGCTCCCTCTACCTATAAATAAGTCCCCACCCCCTTCATTTTTCATGGATGAATCTTCCTAACCTAAAATACGCCCTCCACTTGGCGCCCGACATGTCCGTCCGCGCGGACGATCTCTCCGCTGTCCAGAACCAATGGCGCGCCACCACGTGGCCTCCGCGCCGCCCCGCCGCCGCGCCCGCCAGCTTCGGTCGGGCCCGCCCGAGCCCGTCGCCGCCGCCTGCCGCCTCACTCCTCCATCGCCGCGCTTCGCTGGCGCGCCTGCTGCGTTCGCTCCTTGCCGGGCCGCCCGCCTCCGCCTCCGTCGCCGGGATCACAGATGCCCGCCCGCCCAGCGCCTCCGTCCGCTTCGTGCGCCGCCGCCTCGCTCGCTTCGCGGCGCGCCGGCCGCATTCCGCCGCCCGCCCGCTGCTGATCCGGTCGGATCCGGCAGACCAGCCTGTCCCCGCCGCCTCGGTCGCCCGAGCCTCACCGGTCGTCCTCCGCCGCCGCCCGGGGTTTCCTCCGCGTCCCCGCACCTCCCCAACGCTGCGGGAGCTCGCCGGAGCCGCCCCGCCGTTCGCCGGAGTCTTCTCCGGCCAGATCTAGGAGTGGGACCAGATCCACCCACTCCCCGAACCAAACGCCTCCCCCGATCCACTCCGTCCCGGTACCGCGTCGTCCCGTTGACTTTTTCCGCGGGGTGAGATTTCACTAAGTCCCTGATTTTCAGCATTCTGGTGCCCAGTTTAACATGCCATAACTTTCTGCATACTGCTCCGTTTCGTGGGTGTAATATGTCAAATTGTTCGTCTCGACGAGTACTTCAATTTGTTCCATTTCATCATGTTCATTTGAGCTCATCTTGATGCCTGAATCCTCGTTGCAAGAGTGTTATATGATGTTAATCTGCTGAAACTGTTATAACTTGATGAATTGTCATTTTTGTTGCATTTGATGTGTGCATCTTATGAGAATGAGCAAGAACCAGTGGTGCCATCCATGGATTTTTGTGGATCTTGTACTGAGTGAATCAAGCTTTTTAAGTAGGGTACTTGCTGTTACTGTTTTGCTAGGCTGATTCTGTTATATTATGATGCTATGTAAACCTGCTTCTACAAGTCATTCCATGCATAATTTGGAGATGTTCACTAAGGATGTTTTGTTATACATGTCTTGCTCTATCCAACCATGCCCTTTGTTGCAATTATAGTCTGCTGTAACTTGTTGTAATCTTGCTCTCAAATTGCTAAATAATGTTGCTGTAACTTGCTCTTACCATTCTTAGCTTCATAAACATGTCTTCTTACTGTGAGTTGACTTGACATGCCATGTATTGCTCTGTGGTGAGTGCTTGAAGCTCACCAACATGCCTACTTATTGTCGTTCCTGCCATGTATGAATCTGTAATATAACTTGCTATGTTTACATGGGTGCCATCATATCTTCTGATCCTTTTTGGCTCATGGTCGAAAAGGACTTTTGTTCTATGCAATTAGAAGATTCATGCCATGCCTTTTTTTGCCATGATAAGTTCCTGTAGCATGCTGTTTGATAGCTCTAAACATTGCAACCTGATGTTATTTCCTGATAAGTCTGAAACTGTTATTATTTGCAATCTTGCCATGTCCTTTTGAGCATGTTCTAGTGATTTCTGGAGATAGCTCAGTGTTCACGTTTTGTCGTGCTTTACATGTACATCACGTCCATGCCTTTTGTTTTTATATTGTGGTACTGTAGCATGTTGTTTTGGTGTTTGCAATATGCCTAGTTGCTGTTTTGGACAGATTGTTGCTATAACTTGTATAGAGTGTGTGTTGAACCGTTGCTCCGTTTTGAGTGTGCTCTATATGTAGCTTGTTTGATTTTGCATTTAGTTTCATATTATCATGTTGCATCCATGTTTTGAGGTGTTTGCTTGATGTTTGTATGCATTTTGCATCAATGCCATGTTTCACTTGTTTTGCTCATATCTTCTAGGCCGTAGCTCCGAATCTAATGAACTTTATATGTAACTTGACTAGGGTGTCGTCTCAACGAAAGGGTCTCCGGCGCTAGGTGATATCGGACTCAACGTCCGATAACTCCGAGAGGCACTCCTCCCATGAACACGAGGAGGAGGAGGAAAGTTCTCCCCCCCCCCCAACCGGGGGAAATAAGAAAAGGAAGGCAGACCCAACTGGGGAGGCCGAAGGGTCCAAGAAGAAGAGGACCCTCCTTCCGGACTGTTCCACGACCGCCGCCTATAGCGACGACGAGTGGTTGCCCAGGGACAAGCCCCTGGCGAGGTCGTAAGTATCCGGATACCATAGTGATTCATGATATGTTTCTATTGCATTGCTTCACCTTACGCCGAACTTGATTATGCAGTCCCTCCCGAGCCCATATCAACGTATCTTCGTCGGACGGTTCTTTGGAACCGTCGGATATGAGTAGCGGCTCTCTTCCGACGGCCTCCACCCCTCGCCCTACGGACAACACTGAGGTGTTGTCTCAGAAGGCACCGGGCCAAGGGGAGGTAGTCCAAGAGACGCCTCAGGGCGACCTTCCGAACCCTGGGCGCAAAGGGAGCAAGAATCCCATGGGCTCCAGGTTCGGACCCCAGCCGAACACTGCGCCGGAACCTCCGATGGTTCCGGACTCTGGCAGGCGACCCCCTATTAAGAGGGGCAAGCCGTCCGTGCCGGTGACCTCTGTCCATCCAGAGGCACCGGAAAACTTGTTGGAAGCGCTTCAGGGTGCTTCCATCGACGAAGAGCACCACACTATCATGAGTGCGGTGATCGAGAAGGTTCAGTCCGCAAAAAGTGGACTGACTGAAGCGTGCACAAGCCTCCTAACAGGCTTTCAGGTAAGTAATTATAGGAAAATGTTGCCGCATAGATAGTAGCCCCTGATGCTCTGTTTGGCGTTCACGAAGAAAGGTCGAATAGAGGATCAAATCATGACTCAGGAGTCTAATTAGAATATGTCTATTTGTGTATGCAGGCTTCACTGCTGGCCATGCAGCACGTACTGTGGAGGACACTACACTGGAGCAGGACCTTGAGCGGTCCAAGGAGGAGCTCGGCCTTATCAAGAGGCAGCTCGAAGAGAACAAAGGTAAGCAAGACCTTGTCTATATGAGAAAAAAAAGGAATTGGTTGGAGAATAATTGGATCATCATGAATGTACCAGGGGCCACGACCGAAGTGGCGACCCTAAAGAAGGCGTTGTCCAAGGCTGAAAACAAAGCGGCCCAGGAGCGCGCCGAGCGAGAGAAATAAGAGGCCCGAGTGGGCGAGGTGCAGCAATTGCTCCAGGCTCTCGTCACGAAGCACGAGGCCTTGGAGCTTGACTCTAAGATGCGAGAGTCCGAGCTTGCAAAGGCGCTCGATGGTGCGAAACATGCCAAGGCCGAAGCCCAGAAGGCCCTCCAGGAAGTTGAGGCGGTTAAGAAGATAGCGGCGGGTAAGGCACTCATTATGCAAAGCAAGCATGTGAAAGAAAATTTCTTTTTACTTACCCGAGTTCGAAGCTCTCCAGGCCGTAGTGTGTCTAACGCCGCGGAGTTCCACTAGGCCGAGGAGGGGAGCTCGAAGGAGAAGTTGTTCTGGTCTCAGTATACTGGGCGAACACCTGATGCCCTTGAGTGACCAGCTGAAGCAGCTGGTCGAGCACCACAAGGCGGCCGAACAGGCCATGAAGGGCCTTATAGTCCGGATGTGGGCTGGCGATCCCCTACCCAACAGCTACTTCGATCTGGTGGTGCGGCTTGTGAATGCCTGCCCTCGGTTGGACATCATCAAGCGGTCTGTCTGCATCGAAGGTGCACGCAGGGCTTTTGCCCGTGCAAAGGTGCACTGGGCAAAGATCGACGCCAAGAAGCTGGTGAAGGAGGGGCCACCGCAGGGCAAGGAGCATCGCCACACCGAGATGTATTATGAGGGTGTCCTGAAGGGTGCCCGTCTTGTGGCGGAAGAGTGTACCAAGGATGTAATTTTTGAATAAACGTACTCATGTGATCCTGTAATGTGGAAATTATTTCATTTGCGTTATGCAACGCTTGTTGAATTTAAAATATTACCTTCTGTGCGGCCGTTTATTAAATCTAAGAGTTGGCCAGTCGTCGGCTTCTGCCCCCACGCAGCTAGTGTTGGGGTGTTCGGGATAAATCTGAGCAGTCTTTTACTTTTTTGGGTACTTTGTGGGAGGTGGTCAGCGCAACGAACCAGGCAATCGGACTATAATGTTTTATCACTCTCACTTAGGCATAGAAGTCTACAATTTTAAATTTTGGCGAAGCCCCTAGTATTCGGAAGGCCGAATTTGGGGCGCTATATACGCCTAAGTCAGACAAAGCCAACTCCTCGCCCGAAGCGGAAAAAGTCTTTAGGGACTTGAAACCTCTCGAACAGCGACCAGCTCTCGCCTCATCCTGATAGTCAGTTTTGGCTTTCTCTACTGAGGTGCTCGTCCGGAAGAACCGGGACACAATCGCAGTAGTTCTCTCAGTGCTACCTTAGCCAATATAGCAGAACCTAAGGTACCAAAACATGGGAGCCGGGCAAACCCAACTATTGACCCAAGACATAATTCGAAGCTGATGCATATAGTGCTATAAGTTCGGGGTGCCGCACTGTCGAAAGTGTTCGGACTTCTTACGCCGTATTATGTGGTATGCGAAAGCCCCTGGCGTACTGGCCGTACAAGAATGTACGGGTGCTGATTGTCATAAATAAACATATATATATATATATATAAAAGAATAGATAACGCAATAATAGACTAGTGCTATGCATTGTTATTCAAGGAATGCGTTGAACTGTACTAATACAAGTAGTGCAATAAGCAAAAAATAGGATTATTTAACATGTTCTATCCAAGGGCAAGCTGCGGACTGGTATTTAAAGCAGGTAATCCGCTCGTTTATCAGAGATCTGGGGATTCCGTTGTACGACGCAGCTTCATGCCTCCTTGGTTATTGTATTGTGTGCCCGGCAATCATACTGCCGGATAGGGCTTCCAGAGCGTAAGGTCCTGAAAGAGAGAGAATGATGAAGGTATTCAGCCCTAGGGCCGTTGAGCCACACTATGGGACGTGCCATGGTCGTGCTCCCGCCTATGCCCATGGTATTTTGAATGTGTAATTATGTATGCGCGGCACGGATTGCGCCGCTTGTCTGGGACTAGGGCGGGGGCCGACTTGCTAGGAGAGCTCTGAACGTGCCAGGCGATCCTGTTGCAGGTTGCTCCGGACTCGCTTGACGGTGTCCGGGGGCTTTATCGCCGAATTGCTGGATTGCCTTAAGAGGATGCTTTGTGCTTCTGCTGCGAGGGCCGCAGTCTCCTCCTCCGTGCGGAGCGAGTGTTCTGTGTTTCCATTGACTGTTATGACCCCTTTCGGATTTCGGGTTCCGGCAGACCCATGAGCTTTGAACACTGGGGTGCGCGCGGAGATCTTTCCCCTACCAGCTCATGCGTGCAAGGATTGCGAGGGATCTAAACTACGATCGATGAACAACACAGAGACACGAGGTTTATGCTGGTTTGGGCCACCGTTGTGGTGTAATACCCTACTCCAGTGTGTGGTGTGGTGGATTGCCTCAGGGGCTGATGATGAACAATACAAAGGGAGAACAGCCTCGCGAGGGGCTGTTCTTGAGCTGGTGCGATGAACTGCTTGGGTGAGTCCAGTCGCCTCTATCTATCTCTCTCTCTCTCTGTGTGATCTCGATCAGATCGATCCTCCTCTCTCTCTCTAGGGGGTTCGACTTGTCTCCCATTCGTCCCCTCTCTTTGTGGTGGCTAGTTCTATTTATAGAGGGAGGCCCTGGGCCTCTTCCCAAATAATGAGCGGGAAGGGCGCCAACAATTGTCCATTTTGAAGGGGAACATCTAGTACACCTATCCTGACTAAAGTTGGTCTTCGGCTGCCAAAGACTCTAATGGTGACGCCTTCCTGGGCTCCACGATGACCTCCATCCTGCCGCTCTGCTGGTCTTGGTCTTGTTGCACCGAAGCGGTAACCTTTGCCCGATGCCTTGGCCTGTGCTTGCCTCCTTTGCACCAAAGGGGAAATGAGGACACTGCGCGGGCTGGCGCCTGCCTGGCCTTGATCGTCATGGCTTGCATCACAGGGCACCCTCGCGAGGTACCCTACCTTGATATCTCCGCCTCCTCGCGAGCCTGCCTGACGAGGCTGCTCTGAGAGGTAGGTTCTGTCGTCCGCCCATGAGGCTTGGCCCCTCGCGAGGGTCTTGTGCTTGAGCTGATGAAGCTGGGCCGTGCTGGGCCCCCACTTGAGCCACGCCGCAGGCCGCAGGCAGGAAAGTCTGGGGACCCCCGTTCCCAGAACGCCGACAGTAGCCCCCGGGCCCAAGGCGTGCCCAGACTTGGCTTAGCAGAGAAGCGAAGGGGCAAGTGCGAAGCGCTGCGGGCCCCAACAGCCTGCGGCCTTGGGCGGCGCGTGGCGATTGGTTGGTTGCGGGCGTCTCCACTTCCCCATGATGCCTCGGAAACTGCATGACTTGACAAGTCCCTGCATGCAGAAATAGGTCATGATTACCTGCGATCGTGGAGGCCGACGGTTGGCCTTCTCCGGCTATAAGTATGGAACGGCACGAGCCCTTCCAGTCCATCTCTTCTTGCTTCTCCTTCTTCTCAATCCTCGCCATTGCTCCACATTGCGACAATGGCTCCGATCCGCCGGTTCTCCGCAAAAGAGAAAGGAAAGGCCCCCCGAGAGGGTCCCGATCCGCTTCCACCAAAGAAATGGCAATCCCTCTGCCGCCGAGATGAGGGCGCCCGGAAAGAGGTGTCGAGGCCCTGGTACGAGCGGCCGCCGCCAGGGTTCCCGCTGCCCATGTACGCCCGCATTGAGGGCCCTGAAGGAGTTGACACCGAGCGCCACGAACGACGCTGCCATCGGCGTCGGCGGGTCACGGCGGTGCGTGTTGTTCCTCCCGGAGTCCATGCTGAGGGATCCTCCCGAGAGTTTGTGCTCCACGCCGCCATGCCTCCTCAGTCTTGGATTCTCCTTCCTCCCTCCTTCGCCTTCGAGATCCCACAGAGGGGCTTTCTGGAGCTCTGGTTGCAGCATGCTGGCTGCAGCACCCCTGCGACCGGAGCGGAGGTTGCGGTTGTCGCTCCGGGCAAGGTCTTCATGACCCGAGGCTGGGGCGAGATCGCCCGGGACTTCCGGATGAGGGGCGTCCTCGTGATCCACCTGGAGTATGATGGCGCTTCCTTGATGTTCTTCAAGGTATTCGACGCTGAAGGACATCGTTTGGAATGCTGCCCCGAGAAGGGCGGTCGTGGCGTCGTCGTCGCGAGGACTAGGCCCGTCGGTCGCCCCCTCAACAGTTCGTCGAGCAGCAGCGACGGGACCGGGGGGTCCAAGGCCTCCACCGAGCTTCTGGCGAATTCGGAGACGAGCGACGACAGCTACGAGCCCCCGAGCTCGCGCCGCGCTTGGTGCCGGGTGGGCACTTCAAACTACTAGCGCCGGTGATCTGGATGGGGTTGGCGCTAGTGCCTGGCGGCCCACTGTTGATGATGGCATCCCCAGCGGAGGCTTGCGTAGTAGGCGTTCCTTAGGATTAGCACCTTTTATTTCCTGCAAAGAATCGAAGTAGCACCCCGCGGGGGTATGTAAGGCGCTGGCCATGTTTTTTGTGAATATTATGTTCTTATGATGAATCGGTGCGAGATGCTCTTTCTGTCCCAGCTCAGCTCCCCCTTTCTTTCCTCACGAGGGCTTGGTGCTCTGCGCTGACAGGTCCTGGTCCCCAGGTAGGCTTCAGCAGTCGCTGGTATGACAGGTCGCGATGCTGTGGGTCAAGGCCAGGAGGTGAGCAGCCCGAGGTCCAGTAAGAGCCCCTGAGTCGCGATGCTCAGGACGTCCCCTTTAGCGCTCAAGCAGCCTCCTCAGGGCAAGAAAGGCAGGCAGCTTTGCCGTGATAGAGCAGCAGTAGGCGAGGGTTTTAGCGCTGAGGCAGATCAGATTTTGGCGTGACTTATCTTGCAAGTTGTCACATCCCAGTTAGACCATGCATTAGGGTGTGCATCATGTTTAAATTTCATTTGAATTTGAAATGGGAAGGCAGAAACCCCTAACACCCCCTTAAATCAACTAGGGTTTACTAAAATTTATTTCAATGAACCTGAAATGCCCTTCAAAATGTTCATCCTCTTTACTTTGGTTCAGAACCCATGTCAAAGAAGGTGTACCATTTTCTAGGTCATCTAAGGGTTCTAGGATTAATCCACAAGTTTTGAACTTGAGCATTTTAAATTATATAAAATATTTTAAATGTTCAAAATTGCCAAACAAAATGTTTCATGTTGGGAATATTCCAACAAGTGACTGGAGCATTTTGGTGATTTTAAAACAGTTTTGGTATTTTAAAACCCCACAAAGTTGCAGGAAAATTAGAAAAGACTAAAAAGGAAAAAACTTACAGGCGCCTGTGTTCGCCCACCTGCTGCCCAGCCCAGCCCAGCAGCCAGCCAATGCTGCTTAGCTCGGCCAGCAGTAGCTCGGTGCCCGACGGCGAGCTCGGGGCGCCACGCAGCTGGCCGCCGCCTGCTTCACCTCTCTCGCCGCCTCGCTGCGGATGGCCTCCACGCCGTCGCCCGACCCCGACACGCCATTCGCCCCGCCTCTCTCCTCGCTTCCCCGCCATGGCCGACGCCACTGCCGCCGCTCCACCGTCAGAGCCGTAGCCACCGTCTGTCCCGCGCCACGAGACCGTGTCCGGTCGCCGCCGTCGTCGACTTCGTCGAACAAGCTGCCCCGAGCTCTGCTGCCCAAGCTTCTGACCGACCCGCCCGACTCCGCCACCGCCGAGATCCCTTCGCCGTCGCCGCCGATCAGCTCGTCCCGACCTCGTCGTCGGCTCTCGAGATCGCTGTGAGCCTGGCTACCTCCCCATCCTCTCCACTCTCTTCCTCGTGCACCACAACGACCCAACCACGATCACCCGAACGCATCACGCCCGCTGGAGCTCGTCGCCGACGAGGCTCCGCCACCCAACGCCACGCCACCGTGTCCATCGTGACTCACCGAGCTGCGTTGGGTCCAACCCTGAACTCCACGCCTCCACTTTGCCCCCTAACAACAAGCCCGACATCACCCGAGCCCCGGCCGCCGCCAAACTCGTCGCGGTGCCAACTCCGCCACCCCGACCCCAACTAACCCCACCAAACGCTGCGGTTCATCTCCAGCTCCACGTAGATGCCTTCGCGCCTCCATTTGGTGGCCGGAATGTGCAAAACACTTTGCTCCGCGCCGCTCGCTCTCGCCAAGGCTAGACGCCATGAAGTTGACCACTAACCATTGATCGGTGGGCCTGCTGATCGCTTCTCCGAGTCAATGACAGTGGACCCCCTTGTTAACTAATTAGGTTAGTTCTAATTAAAATTAATTAGTTAAACTAACTCATCGACATGCGGGTCCCACTGGTCAGTTTGACCTGGACGACCCCGTTGACCCCTGACGTCACGCTGACCTCATGCTGACGCATTAATTCAAATTCTGGATTTATTTTGATATAGTAAATTCCAGAATATAATTCAAATTTCAAATGCTTATAACTTTTATCTATAACTCCAAATGCAAAGATTTATATATGAAAATTATCAGAAAAATACACTCTATCCATTGGTACAGGTTTCATGCATGTTAAAACAAGTTAACTATGCTGAATAACCAGAATAAGATATTGCACCATTAGGACTAACTCAATGAGCTATCATTTGAATCCTTGATTCAAATGAGTTCATCCCCTGTTCTTTCAACTTGCATTAGGCCAACACACATCCATATTGCCATGTCATAGCATGCATCATATTGTTGCATATTGTCTTGTGTGTTTATTTCGGTGTGCTTTCATGATAGGTTCTGCCTCAAGATAACCTCGACTACCCATCCAAGGGCAGTTCTCTACCCAGTTCCATCAGCAAGCAACTCATTGATCATTCCGATACAAACCCATGTTCTCGCTTCGCTCTCGTTTCTGCATTAAGACAACGCGATTCAAACTGTTGTGTGCTGCGGTAGTTGAACCCACTTCCTTTGCATGACCTGTCATTGCCACAAGAATTAGATGAAACCCACTAGTATGTGTAGGAGTTGATTGAGCCATGTTTGTGATTCCTACCATGCTATGCTTGCTATGCTTAGAGTTGTGTCGTCGGCTCATCGGGATGATGAACTGGAGTGAAAGGTTGTGTTGGTTCGAGAGTGAAAGTGTTGAACACGATTTGGTAAAGGTATCGATGAGAGGCCATGTAGGAGTACATGGTGGGTTGTTTCATTGAAGCCGAACTTAAGAACTGAGATCTGTGTTTGTGATCCATGAAACAGTTACTACCACACATTGGGATCCTTAATTGACCCTCTCGGCTTCTTAACCACCCCTGTTCATAGTCCGGAGTTGCAAGTAGTTTCGTGTTTGTAGCATGTCGGGGCCGCACGCAACGCTGACCTTAGGGGTGGGTTGTGTTGCGGTAGGCACCGTGGCCCGGTGTACCGAGTGCCCGTTTGGTATCTCGGGAACCCTGCACACATCGTTCGGGGCTGTATGGGAAACCTCGGCGGACTCCTGGATGGAACCCGAATAGGCGATAAACTGGACTAGGGACTTGAGTGTTTAGGTAGGCTGTGGCCGACACCCACGCTGGGCTTCCGCTTGAAGGTTGCCGAGTACATGTCGTAAACGCATTTATAAGTGGTGAGAGCGTGTGAAGAAGTATACCCCTGCAGGTTAAATATGATCTATTCGAATAGCCGTGTCCACGGAGAAGGACTTCTGGGTTACCTATATCAGTTCATAGACAAGTAAATGGATACTACTAAAAGCCTCAAGATAAGTGTGAGTATCGTGGATGGCCCTCTCGGGGATGACGAGAGAGGATCCACGGTGGAGTATTGTGATGGTGATTAGTGGACTGCGTACGACAAATGCTTTACAAAGTGTGTCACGTAGGATAGCTTAGCCAAGAGTCAAAGCTGGCTTGCTGCAAATAACTCCACCTCCTTCTTGAGAATGTGCATGTATGATAGGATTCTGTGGTAAGACTTGCTGAGTACTTTGTACTCATGTTTGCTTAATCAATATTTTTCAGAGGACTATACTACCCCCTCCGACGGATTCTATGTAGATGTTGACTTCGACGAGTGAACTAGCCACCCAGGTGGCGATCTAAGACTTGTGAAGGGCCATTGTAGATAGAAAGGCTCCAACAAGCTTTCTTTCTTTCTAGAGTCTGTACTCAGACTAGTTTGCTTCCGCATGTGCTTGTATGATTGTATGACTTGAGTGTTGGGTCATGTGACCCCACCTGTATGACTATGTTATGTATGGCTCCTCGAGCCTCTTAAATAAAGTACTTGAGTTGTAGAGTTTTGTTGTGATGCCTTGTTGTATTTACTCATATCGGGCATATTATGTGTATGATTGAAATGCTTGGTATGAGTGGGATCCGACAAACTAGTTGTTTATCCTTGGCAGCCTCTCATATGGGGAAATGTAGTCTCGTGCCTCGAGCGATAGTAGTCCGCTACAGCCCGGTTCACGGAGTCCTGCTAGCCCAAGACTACTGCTTGGACACTTGACTGGCCGGCATGTGATTCATTTCGCTCCTATGTCTGTCCTTCGGGAAATGTCACGCGATGATATTCGAGTCCTGCTTAGCTCGCTACAACCGGGATACCGGAGTCCTGTTAGCCAGTGCTACAGCCCGAGTTCATACGCTGATGACCGACATGCTCAAGTGATTCATGTATGCCTGTCCCCATAGGTTAGTGCCGCTTTGGGTTCACGACTAGCCATGTCGGCCCGGTTCTTTGTCATGTGGATGCTAGCGACACTATCATATACGTGAGCCAAAAGGCTAAACGGTCCCGGCCATGGTAAGGCGACACCGTGGGAATACCGTGCGTGAGGCCGCAAAGTGATATGAGGTGTTACCAGCTAGGTCGATGTGACTTGGAATCGGGTCCCGACAGCGCTTGGCATCGAGCAGGGGCTGCTGTAGGTTCGCTAAGCCAAAATGGTCAAGTTGAGTCTAGAAATGCTTTAGTTATATGTAGGGAATTGATTGTGGAAGGAACGTAAGGCTCTTTTACTCCTTTACCTTATGCCCTCGATCCGAGTCATCCTCTTCTCATTCGACGTGGGTTTAGGACTAGGCTCTCTTCTCTCTATCGAGGTTCACGTGTTACTAATCCGTAGTAACTTATAGGATTGTTGGTTACATCCTCGCCTGCTACTAAATTTTAGTATGCTATCATTTGAACCGAACCTTGATATGATGTTGTTGAGTGGTTTTGCAATCTGATTTTGTTATGTCTCAAATCTGATTTTGAGCATTTACGATGTTATGCTGCCCGATTTTCCTAGAAATTCTAATGCCTTTGCATTGTGGCTGTGCTTTCAGATGGCCACCGCCCCCGTAACCAAGTGGTTCGCTTGACCCGCTGCATTGATGTGTGCGGTCACACGGCAATGCTGGTCCGGTGATGATTGAGTCTGGTTATCGATGGTATCCTCAATATACCGCCGAGGAGCAGTTTAGGATTTCAATCAAAGCCAATACCTATGCACGGTCCGGATTTATCCATCTTATCCCGAGCTATTGAGCCACTTCATCGTTCTTATGGGCTCGAATCACTATTGGAATGTCTCGTGCAAGATGCAGCCTATTCCATGATGACTATTATTCGAGCGAACTGCTTTGTTGAGCAACACCGATTTCCGCTATATGCCAAGATCCCTCCCCAGGCGCATGGCTACCTTCGAGGTTTGTACAGCGATGCATCCCATGAGGACTCACTCCTTCGCACTACTCTTGAGTTCTTGTGGAGGACAAGGACCGTGAGAACCGGCCTTGCGTATGGAGCTTTTAATGCCCGCTTCGACCACTGGGCTACTCGACTAGGTTTGCACCGCCGTGCAAGCCGGATATATGGACATGAGAGACTTGTACCCGTGCGGGCGAGTCTGCCGACTTTATGGAGTGGCGTGAGGTTGGAGGCATCACTCCTCCTCGTGGGCCTCGTCGCCACCTTTTGTTGGTCCACGGCCACATCCGAGTCCTTATGGTCCACAGTGCCCCACAGATTGTCTGCTTCCGACGATCATGTTCCACTTCCAGTGTCTGGGTGGTGACTTCTATGAGGACTACTATGGAGCTGCCCGAGATAGTAGTAGTATTCCTAGTATGGTAATAGTTGTGTTTCCACCGTCCCTGCGTGACTCGTGGAATACGACTTAGTGTGTATCGTTCCGGAAGTGTAGAAAAATAATGTATAGAAGTTGGGATGCTTCCGATGAGATGTAACGCCCTTCCTTATAGTTGTACTCCTTCAGGCTTGTACTAAACTATGAATGGTGTGTATGACCGTTGGTATATATATATATATGGCAGTTTTATATTACCATGTCATACGGATGAACATCTTTGCATTCCATGCTATCCATTACCTTCCGCACTTCCTTGTTAAATTCTGCCATCCTGGTTTAAACCTTTGCTTTGTCTCCCGTGATGGTCAACACTGCAACACTCCTGCTGCTCCGGAGCAGGGAGAAGCCAGCAGCCGAAATGTGGATCTGCCGCAACCGCCATCTTTGGCCGAGGTGATGTTTGAAGCGAACGCAATAAGCCTAAACCAACCGCTTATTGGAGCGGATTGAACAAAACACAGCACGCCAGCCAAGAAACGATGTGGTTTCACTCAACGATTTCGTCAAGCTATATCCCCAAAATTCAAATGTTCCGTCGAGCTCTCGACGCAGATGATTGGCTCAAAGATCCACCACAAGCTGCGTCCGCCAACGTGGCTGAGGCTGACAAGGTTACCTTTGCCGCCTATCATCTTGAAGGCCCCGCTAGTCTCTCGTGGGAAAATTATGAGGCTATGCGTCCGGTTGGACAAGTTACAACTTGGGATGAGTTCATTGCCGCCTTCCGTGAGCATCATATTCCGAAGGTCTTATGGACCGCAAACGTGAGGAATTCTGCAGTTTCACCCAAGGTAGGTGAAAGGATGCCTACAACCGTGAATTTGGGAGGTTAGCACGTTATGCTCCCAAGAAGTTTCTACCGATGCTAAGAAGCAGGCAAGGTTCCGCAAGGACTTAGCCTGAGCTACGCCGAGATCTCCGTCTGCATGAGTGTACCTCTTTCCGGCTAGTCAATAAGGCTATCAGCACCAAACTGGGCAGACTGATTTTGAGGCTTCACGCAAGCACATCCGTGACTCGATCGCCATCCGCTCGATCCCGAAGCGCCGGGTTTGGGTTCCAAATACTGCTCTACCACCCAGGTTCACCCCGAGGCCATCCTTTGAGGCGCCGCCCAACCAGCCGATTTTCCACCCAAGACTTATGGAGGTCCAACTGCTAATGCTGCTCCACGTCCAAATGTGATAACTTGCTTCAAGTGTGGAGAGACGGGCCACTATATCCGAGAGTGTCCCTGAACAACCCCAATCAAGCCGGAAAGTCATTGGCGCGGCAAGCCAGCAGGAAAGGTGCCCTATGCTAAACCAGCTTGCCACCGCTCGTGGCCATGTCAACTATGTCTCTGCTGAAGAAACCTATGAGGATCCCAACGCCGCCCTCGATGCGCTTCTTGT
This sequence comes from Aegilops longissima, assembly GCA_021605205.1. NCBI lineage: Eukaryota > Viridiplantae > Streptophyta > Magnoliopsida > Poales > Poaceae > Aegilops > Aegilops longissima. The sequence goes on from CM038681.1 coordinate 271,968,541, forward strand.
TAATTGCCATCCGCAACCGTTCTTTTGATATTGGAGCATCTCATTCATTTATTTACGAGAGCTATGCTCGATTGCACAACACCACATTCGTGACATGCCTACCTCCATGGAAATTCAAACTCCTGGTTCTAGATGGCAAACCTCTAGAATAAGTCATGGGAATGAAATTTTGTCGACAGATTAGTCTTTCTTGCATCTCTAATAGCTCTTAAGTCCTCGGACATAAACATCATCTTGGGTATGGACTGGATGTCAGCCCATTATGCTAAGATTGATTGCTCTACTAGAACTGTTCAACTTACCCATCCTTCGGCAAGACAAAGAATGTTTTAACCCGAGTGTCTAAGCGCCAGCTTTACTCCTTAAATGCCAACCCTCTTCCGCACCTCAAGATATTCCGTAGTCCGTGATTTCCGGATGTCTTTCGGAAGAACTGCCAGTGTTCCACCGACAGGGGATGTCGAGTTCGTGATAGATCTTATTCCGGAACCGCCCCAATCTCTAGAAGACCTTATAAGATGGCACCCCTAGAACTAGCTGAACTTAAGAAACAACTCGATGAGTCCTTGCAAAAGGGTTTCATCCGTCCTAGTTCATCTCCATGGGCTTGCCCCGTCCTCTTCGTCAAGAAGAAGGATGGTACGGATCGGATGGTTGTAGATTACCGACCTGTCAATTTGGTCACTATCAAGAACAAGTATCCGCTCCCCAGGATCAACGACCTGTATGATCAGCTCGCTGGATCCTCGGTCTTTTCCAAGATGGATTTGAGGTTGGGCTACCATCAAATCAAGATCAAGAACGGGGACATTCCTAAAACGGCTTTTGTTACTCGTTATGGCCAATACGAGTACACCGTCATGTCTTTCGGTTTAACCAATGCTCCAGCCACCTTCTCTCGGTTAATGAACTCAATCTTCATGGAGTATTTGGATAAATTCGTCGTGGTATACCTCGATGATATACTCATCTACTCCAAGAATGAGGAAGAACATGCCGAACACCTAAGGCTAGTATTGATGAAACTTCGAGAGCACCGCCTTTATGCCAAATTCTCTAAATGTGAATTCTGGTTACCAGAAGTGACCTATCTAGGACATGTAATCTCTGGTAAGGGTATTGCTATCAATCCCGAGCGAGTTCAAGCCGTCCTTGATTGGACTCCACCTGAATCGGTCAAGCAAGTTCGGAGTTTCCTCGGTTTAGCGAGCTATTGCCGCCGCTTAGTTGCTAAACCTCTAACCGAACTCCTCAAGAAAGATAAGAAGTTCGAATGGACGCCACAGTGCGAGTTCAGCTTTCAGAACTAAAAGACGCGCGACATCTGCTCCCGCATTTGTTCCACCAGATTTCTCTAAGGACTTTATTATCTATTGCGGCGCCTCGCGACAAGGACTAGGTTGCATACTCATGCAAGATCGTCATGTGATTGCCTACGCTTCTCGAGCTTCGGCCCACATGAGGATAACTACCCACACACGATCTAGAGCTTGCAGCGATGGTTCATGCACTCAAAACCTGGCGACATTATCTTACGGGTAATCGCTATAAATCTACACCGATCACCAAAGTCTGAAATATATCTTCACCCAACCGGATTTGAATCTCGTGCAAAGACGTTGGGTCGAGTTGATTACAGATTTCGACTTAGGAATATCCTACACCCTGTGCAAAGCCAATGTCATGGCGACGACTAAGTCGCAAATCTTATTGTAACAATCTGATGTTACAACAAAGTCAACCAATTCTCCACGAGGAATTTCGTAAGCTTAATCTTCACATTGTTCCTCGAGGATTCCTTTCCACCCTGGTGGCGAAACCTGATCTTACGGATCGAATCATAGCTGCTCAGCAGTATGATAGAGGGATATCTCGGATCAAGGAGAACATTGCTAGCGGAGCTGCTAAGTGTTTCTCCATAGATGAACGAGGTGTTGTCTTCTTTGAGAACCGCTTAGTGGTTCCCAAGAAACAACAGCTACGACAATTGATCCTTAAAGAAGCTCATGACTCTCCTCTCACCATTCATCCCGGTAGTACTAAAATGTATCAAGATCTCGCCAGAGGTTTTGGTGGACTAGGATGAAGAGAGAAATCGCTCAATACATTGCTAACTGCGACGTCTGTCGTCGAGTTAAAGCAGAGCATCAACGGCCTGCTGGTACCCTTCAACCGTTGGAAATTCCTGAATGGAAATGGGATAAAATCGGTATGGATTTCATTACCGGGTTTCCCAGACCAAGAGAGGGAATAATGCTATCTTCGTTGTCGTTGATCGCCTTTCCAAAGTAGCCCACTTCCTACCTGTTCGTGAGAGTATAACCGCTAGCCAGCTAGCTGATTTGTACATCTCTCTAATAGTGTCTCTTCATGGTGTTCCATTGAGATTAACTCAGACCGTGGAAGTCTCTTCACCTCTCGATTTTGGGAAAGTTTCCAAAACGCTATGGGAACTCGCTCTCCTTTAGCACCGCTTCCATCCCCAATCAAGTGGTCAAGTAGAACGAGTCAATCAAATCCTAGAGGATATGCTTGAGCCTCTGTCATCTCTTTCGCATGAATTGGGAGAAATGCCTTCCATTCGCCGAGTTCGCTTATAACAATAGTTATCAAGCCAGCTTGGGCAAAGCCCTTTCAAGTTCTTTATGGACGGAAATGTCGAACGCCTCTTAATCTGGTCGAAACCGGGAGAGACAACTCTTTGGCCCGGACATGATTCAGAAGCGTAAGAGCAAGTTCGCGTTATTCGTGAGAAATTGAAAACAGCCCAATCTCGTCAAAAGAGCCAATATGACCGCAAGCATAAGCCCATGACTTATGAAATTGGCGAAAGGCTTACCTTCGGTTACTCCTCTAAAGGAACCCATCGTTTCGTATCAAAGGCAAGTTGGCTCCTCGTTACATTGGACCCTTTCGCATTCTTGCCAAACGAGGGAAGTTGCCTACCAATTGAACTACCTCCGCATCTTTCCGAGTCCATGATGTCTTCCACGCTTCCCAACTCAGCGCTGCTTCTGGATCCTATCCGTGGAGTGGACCACTAAACGCTTGATCTCCAAGATAACCTCACCTATCGAGAATATCCCGCTCAGATCCTCGATCAAGCCGAGCGCACCACTCGACGTCGGAATATCAAGTTTCTAAAGGTTCAATGGTCAAACCATTCCGAGCAAGAAGCAACTTGGGAAAGGGAGGATCGTCTTCGACTTGAGTATCCCACCTTTTTCAAGAATAGATCCTAAATCTCGGACGAGATTCTTTTGAGTGGGGGTGAGTTGTCACATCCCGTTAGACCATGCATTAGGGTGTGCATCATGTTTAAATTTCATTTGAATTTGAAATGGGAAGGCAGAAACCCCGAACACCCCCTTAAATCAACTAGGGTTTACTAAAATTTATTTCAATGAACTCGAAATGCCCTTCAAAATGTTCATCCTCTTTACTTTGGTTCAGAACCCATGTCAAAGAAGGTGTACCATTTTCTAGGTCATCTAAGGGTTCTAGGATTAATCCACAAGTTTTGAACTTGAGCATTTTAAATTGTATAAAATATTTTAAATGTTCAAAAATTGCCAAACCAAAATGTTTCATGTTGGGAATATTCCAACAAGTGACCAGGAGCATTTTGGTGATTTTTAAAACAGTTTTGGTATTTTTAAAAACCCCACAAAGTTGCAGGAAAATTAGAAAAGACTAAAAAAGGAAAAAAACTTACACCGGCGCCTGCGTTCGCCCACCTGCTGCCCAGCCCAACAACCGCGGCCAATGAGCTGCTTGGCTCGGCCAGCAGCAGCTCGGTGCCCGACGGCGAGCTCGAGGCGCGCCACGCAGCTGGCCGCCACCTGCTTCACCTCCTCGCCGCCTCGCTGCTCGATGGCCTCCACGTCGTCGCCCGACCCCTCGACACGCCATTCGCCCCTGCCTCTCTCCTCGCTTCCCCTCGCCATGGCCGACGCCACTGCCGCCGCTCCACCGTCGTAGCCGTAGCCACCGCTGCCCAGCGCCACCACGAGACCGTGTCCGTCGCCGCCATTCGTCGACTTCGTCGAACAAGCCAAGCCCCGAGCTCCTGCGCCGCAAGCCACTGCACCGACCTCGCCGACTCCGCCACCGCCGAGATCCCCTTCGCCGCCGCCGCCGCATCAGCTCGTCCCGACCTCGTCGAGCTTTCTGAGATCGCTGTGAGCCTGGCTACCTCCCCATCCTCTCCACTCTCTTCCTCGTGCACCACAACGACCCAACCACGATCACCCGAACGCACCGCCGCGGAGCTCGTCGCCGACGAGGCTCCGGCCACCCAACGGCCACGCCACCGTGTCCATCGCACTCACCGAGCTGCGTTGGGTCCAACCCTGCACTCCACGCGCCTCACTTTGCCCCCTAACAACGAGCCCGACATCACCCGAGCCCCGGCCGCCGCCAAACTCGTCGCCGGTGCCAACTCCGGTCACCCCGACCCCAACTAACCCCACCAAACGCTGCGGTTCATCTCCAGCTCCACGTAGATGCCTTCCGCGCCCCATTTGGTGGCCGGAATGTGCAAAAGCACTTTGCTCCGCCGCGCCTGGCCTCGCCGGCGGCTAGACGCCGGCGAGTTGACCACTAACCATTGACTGGTGGGCCCTGTTGACTGCTCTGAGTCAATGACAGGTGGACCCCCGTTAACTAATTAGGTTAGTTCTAATTAAAATTAATTAGTTAAACTAACTACTGACATGCGGGTCCCACTGGTCAGTTTGACCTGGACGACCCCGTTGACCCCTGACGTCACGCTGACCTCATGCTGACGCATTAATTCAAATTCTGGATTTATTTTGATATAGTAAATTCCAGAATATAATTCAAATTTCAAATGCTTATAACTTTTTATCTATAACTCCAAATGCAAAGATTTATATATGAAAAATTATCAGAAAAATACACTCTATCCATTGGTACAGGTTTCATGCATGTTAAAACAAGTTAACTATGCTGAATAACCAGAATAAGATATTGCACCATTAGGACTAACTCAAATGAGCTATCATTTGAATCCTTGATTCAAATGAGTTCATCCCCTGTTCTTTCAACTTGCATTAGGCCAACACACATCCATATTGCCATGTCATAGCATGCATCATATTGTTGCATATTGTCTTGTGTGTTTATTTCGGTGTGCTTTCATGATAGGTTCTCTCAAAGATAACCTCGACTACCCATCCAAGGGCAGTTCTCTACCCAGTTCCATCAGCAAGCAACTCATTGATCATTCCGATACAAACCCATGTTCTCGCTTCGCTCTCGTTTATCTGCATTAAGACAACGCGATTCAAACTGTTGTGTGCTGCGGTAGTTGAACCCACTTCCTTTGCATGACTGTCATTGCCACAAGAATTAGATGAAACCCACTAGTATGTGTAGGAGTTGATTGAGCCATGTTTGTGATTCCTACCATGCTATGCTTGCTATGCTTAGAGTTGTGTCAGTCCGGCTCATCGGGATGATGAACTGGAGTGAAAGGTTGTGTTGGTTCGAGAGTGAAAGTGTTGAACACGATTTGGTAAAGGTATCGATGAGAGGCCATGTAGGAGTACATGGTGGGTTGTTTCATTGAAGCCGAACTTAAGAACTGAGATCTGTGTTTGTGATCCATGAACAGCTTACTACCACACATTGGGATCCTTAATTGACCCTCTCGCTTCTTAACCACCCCTGTTCATAGTCCGGAGTTGCAAGTAGTTTCGTGTTTGTAGCATGTTGGGGGCATACAACGCTGACCTTAGGGGTGGGTTGTGTTGCGGTAGGCACCGTGGGTCGTGTACCGAAAGTGCCGCTTGGTATCTCGGGAACCCTGCACACATCGCTCGGGCTGTATGGGAAACCTCGGCGGACTCCTGCGGATGGAACCCGAATAGGCGATAAACCTGGACTAGGGACTTGAGTGTTTAGGTAGGCTGTGGCCGACACCCACGCTGGGCTTCCGCTGAAGGTTGCAGTACATGTCGTGTAAACGATTTATAAGTGGTGAGAGCGTGTGAAGAAGTACACCCTGCAGGGTTAAATATGATCTATTCAATAGCCGTGTCCACGGAGAAGGACTTCGGGTTACCTATATCAGTTCATAGACAAGTAAATGGATACTACTAAAAGCCTCAAGATAAGTGTGAGTATCGTGGATGGCCCTCTCGGGGATGACGAGAGAGGATCCACGGTGGAGTATTGTGATGGTGATTAGTGGACTGGTGTACGACAAATGCTTTACAAAGTGTGTCACGTGGGATAGCTTAGCCAAGAGTCAAAGCTGGCTTGCTGCAAATAACTCCACCTCCTTCTTGAGAATGTGCATGTATGATAGGATTCGTGGTAAGACTTGCTGAGTACTTTGTACTCATGTTTGCTTAATCAATATTTTTCAGAGGACTATACTACCCCTCCGACGGATTCTATGTAGATGTTGACTTGACGAGTGAACTAGCCACCCGGTGGCGATCTAAGACTTGTGAAGGGCCATTGTAGATAGAAAGGCTCCAACAAGCTTTCTTTCTTTCTAGAGTCGTACTCGAGACTAGTTTGCTTCGCATGTGCTTGTATGATTGTATGACTTGAGTGTTGGGTCATGTGACCCCTACCTGTATGACTATGTTATGTATGGCTCCTCGAGCCTCTTAAATAAAGTACTTGAGTTGTAGAGTTTTGTTGTGATGCCTTGTTGTATTTACTCATATCGGGCATATTATGTGTATGATTGAAATGCTTGGTATGAGTGGGATCCGACAAACTAGTTGTTTATCCTTGGCAGCCTCTCATATGGGGAAATGTAGTCTCGTGCCTCGAGCGATAGTAGTCCGCTACTGCCCGGTTCACGAGTCACGCTAGCCCAACACTCTGCTTGGACACTTGATCGCCGGCATGTGATTCATTTCGTTCCTATATCTGTCCTTCGGGAAATGTCACGCGATGATATTCGAGTCCTGCCTAGCCTGCTACAGCCGGGATACCGGAGTCCTGTTAGCCAGTGCTACAGCCCGAGTTCATCGTTGATGACCGACATGCTCGAAGTGATTCATGTATGCCTGTCCCCATAGGTTAGTGCCGCTTTGGGTTCACGACTAGCCATGTCGGCCGGGTTCTTTGTCATGTGGATGCTAGCGACACTATCATATCGTGAGCCAAAAGGCGCAAACGGTCCCGGCCATGGTAAGGCGACACCGTGGGAATACCGTGCGTGAGGCCGCAAAGTGATATGAGGTGTTACCAGCTAGGTCGATGTGACTTGGAATCGGGGTCCTGACACAAGTTTGGAGCGGCGTTCGATGAGGTGCCGTGTCTGCACGATGGCAACTGAGGTGTTGCTGGGTCGGGACCTCACGAGCTTCTTCCCTCTCCCCCGCGCTTTCCTTAATGCTCTATGTCCTCAGGTCCCGGCCCTCGAGCGAGCTCAGCCGCCGCTGGTAGGATAGGTCGCGATGCCGTGGGTCAACGCCAGGGGGTGAGGGCTAGAGAGCCAGTAAGAGCCCATGAGTCACGATGCTCAGGTATCCCCCTTTTAACGTGCAAGCGGATCATGCCGGAGAGGAGGAGAGAAGGCTCGTGAGGCCGCCAGCTTAGCCCTGGAGCAGGTCCTGTGTATGAATCACGGGGAGAAACAAGGTTCGTCATTACGGTTGCCAGCCAACCATTGGTCACTCCGAGGGAGTGATTGGGGGCACTAATGGCCTGGTGAGGTGGCGCCTTGCGGGGCTGCCGCGGCCAGAGCTCAGCCACTCAGATTTATCAGTGTTGCAGGGACATACCTGTGCGCAAGCACCGTTCCGGAGCGAGCGGCTCCAAAGGTACGTGTCAATCAAGCAAGCGATTATGTCAAGCATGTTATGTATGAACAAGCAAATCCATCTAGATAGGTGCAGAGAAAGCATAAGCCACTGGGTCTGGCCCGAGCAGCTTGGGGATAATGCAGCCCGAGGGGCGTCCCCAACAAGGTAAGTAAAGAACATAAGCAAAACGGGTACATGCCGCAGGGACGGACCCACGCAGCCTGGGAATGATGCAGCCCGAGGGCTCCCGGCTAAGCACGAAACTTGGAAAGGTGTCACTGATATGGTGCGAGATGGTGGGGTGTTGAGGTAGCGGATGGCGCGTGGCGAGGACGCCGGCCTCACGAGCCCTCCGGACTGGAGCCTCGGGAGGCTCGAGAGTCTGGGGGTTCCTCGAGCCATCTCCAGCTCCGCCTGAGACCACGCGCTGCTTGACCTCCTGAGCCTCAGGCGCCCCTCGGCGCAGATGGGCGGCAAGCTGCGTTGGCAGGCGAAAGGCATCTGAACGTGGCTGTGAGTGGACCTCGCAACACCCCACGCGTGAGGGCGGGCGCTCTGAGGCGCAGCTCGGTTGAGCCACTGTATGTCGATGCAGATTAGCAGCCCACATCCTCGCTGGATGTGGGGCCACGGCGGGCAAGCGGCGACAGCCAGCGCATGACTCTTGACTCCTGTAGCTCTGAGTGCTCCTCGCGATGAACTCCTGAGGGTTTGGCCATCCTTGCTTTGATCCTTCCTGAGGGAAGCGTGCCTTGAAGCCACGCCTCAAGTGGTGCCCGGCGCCTCCTCGTGACTCCGGCTAGGTTGGTGGCTCGCCATGAAAGAGCCCCGAGCCCCCTGCACGAGGAGGGAGCAGGCGCGCCTTCCTATCGCGCCAGCGGTGGCGCCCTTGAACGGGCGCAGTCCTGCTGCCATGCCTCCGGAGGTGCTTACTGCCGAGGGCTTGGACCAGGTGAGGCCTTCTTCTTCTTGGGGATCGTCTCGAGAAGTCTCCCGCTCCTGTGATCTGGGTCTTCGATTGTTGCGGCTTGGAAGGCACGCTCAAGAGAGCACACCGCATCCCTTTCCTCGCAATGCACTGTGATGACTCCTCCGCTTCCTGGCATCTTGAGGACATTGTAGCCATGGTGAGTCAATGCCATGAACTTGGCCAAAGCCGGGTACCCGAGTATGGCATTGTATGGCAGGCGAATGTGGGCGACGTCAAAGTCGATGAGCTCGGTGCGGTAGTTGTTGCGCTGTCCGAAGGTGACAGGAAGGCAGACTTGCCCTATCGGGATGGTGGAACCATCGGTGACTCCGGAGAAAGGCTTGGTCGGCTGAAGCTAGTCGTATGGCACTTGGAGATCGTTGAATGTCTCGACAGATAGGACGTTGAGCCCTGCTCGGCCATTAATGAGGGTCCTGGTGACTTGCACGTTGCTGATGACTGGTGAGCAAAGCATGGGGAGGACTCCGGCCGTTGCCGCGCACTAGAGCTGATCCGCTGAACTGAATGTGACAGCGCACGACGACCACCTGAGAGGGCGTGTGGCCTCTGGCAGGGAGGACTGCATTCACCTCATGAGCAAACTGCTTGAAGATCTGCCGAGAGGCTGGGGCCGAGGCGCCACTTAGGATGCAAGCGATCGCTCATGCTCTGAAGCCCCAGCCCCTCGTCCCCGACGGTTGTCTTCATACCTCCTTGGCGGCTGCGGCAGAGGCGGGAGCCCTGCATTGCCCTGAGGGCGATCCTCGCGAGGTTGGTCCCTCCAACCTCCCTCGCGAGGCTGGTCCTGCCAGCGGTCCTCGCGAGGTCTATCACGCCATCCCTGGCGAGGGCCACGATCTTCCCAGCATCCTGCGCCTCTTCCTCCTCCTCGGTCGTAGCCTCGATCACTGCGGTCGGGGCGTTGACCGATTCGCCCTTCTCGCACGGCCCTGAGCTCTTGGCATTCGTTGGTGTTGTGGGCGTGGAGATCGTGGTACACGCAGTACCGGCTGCCCTTGGAAGACTCGGGCTGATCCCTGCCTCGCTTGGTATGCGGTTACGCATGAGCACGCAGCCCTTTGCGCTTCACCTCCTTGGCCTTAGGCTTCTTCTCTTCTGGATCGGCAGCTGGAAGCTCGAGGAGGGACAGGCGCCCTTCCTCAGCCCTGGCGCATTTGGTCGCCAAGTTGAACAGCTCTAGAGATGTGCACAGTCTTCATGCATCGAGCTCCTCCTTCATCTTGGCGTCCACGCACACCATCGGAGAAGGCTGAGATGATGGCCTC